>WEKX01022731.1:471678-654433 GCA_013390025.1 Pitta sordida | reverse complement strand
CTTGGCCACCTAACATACTTATGCTATATATTTCTATATATTTTTTATTATATATATATGTTTATATTACATATATTTATTATGTTATATATTTACATTGCTTTATTCTGCACTGATACAGTTTAACCTGTAGTTTAACTAGAACTTCCAGTTCTTGCAAATTTTGATTTCACTCCTTTTTTATCTTTCGAAGGAAATACAATCCTTTAACACTCTGCAATGCAGAATACCTACAAAACCTAGGCTAAACAGTAACAATCCCATGATCTACCAAAGATAAATGAATAACTTAAATTTTATAATGAAATCTGGAGTACCTAGTTAGCACTTTTTACTCCCGCAGAAACTGGAAAAGAGAAGGTCTATTGAAGTAATATCCAAATCAGTGTAGAAAACATAAAAGTTGACTTGGATTGAAGTACAACAGAATTTTTATTCTTTTGTTTACAGCACTTTACTTGTGAACCTGTTTGCCCATGCTGCTTACAGAGGTATCAACAAACACCATCCCAGTCAACCACTACAAACAACTTCACCTCTAGATGCATCAATGGCATTTTCCTAAATGCATGTCACGATAACCTTGTGGTCACCTCAGAGTCAACAGAAGGATGCCAACAAAATGGTAAGCCCTGTCGATGCCATGAGAAGGTGTTGCTCCACAACACAACGGCGACCTTGAATGAAGCCATAAATAAATAAAAGAGCCCAGTGTTTGGTTTTGAGTTGGCAGGATGGCAGAAAGCTGTAGATAACCTTACAAGAATGTGCCACGAGTAGGACACAAATGAGAAGTACATGGATAGCAAGGGTGTGAATGCTAAGATGTGTTAATGGAAGACTTGGGAAGATAAGAGGAGCTAAGGGTGAAAACAAATCTCATCCTAATTTGCTAATATTTCTCTATATGGTTTCAGTAGACAATAGTCATCTTTTCTTCAAATCCTGTCCTAAATTTGAACTATGTATAATCTGACAGAATTTTATGTGGGGGAGAAGAGATCTCTGACAATCTCTGGAGTAGCATCCAGACTGCAAACCACGCAAACACACACAGATGCATTATATGGCATTTTGTTCTCAATAAGTATTTTGTAATTTTATCTTCCAAGTTTTTTTAACGATGAAGCCAAAAAGAGAACAACAAAAGTTCATCAGTGTAACAAATTGTATGTGTCATCAATCTCTTAAAATTACTCAGCACATCTTCCCCAAAAAGGAGAACATGTTAATCAGCAGAGAGAGACATAAGATTTCTTACTGAAGAAACAGCGATCAACCTACCGAGGTTTTTCAATTATGCAACACGCAAAAGCCCATAGAGGAGTATTATCTCAGTAAAGGCAGCATCAGCCATCAAGCCACTTGTTGCAGAGGTACTTTAAACCTGTTTCTTAAAATAAATACTAAAATATAAGTAAAAGTGCAAGCACAGCACTTGCACATTTCCAAAAAGTGGCCCTAGCTCACAGACACCATCAACTCACACATCTCCCTCATCCAGGAAAAAAGCAAAGCCATGACACGTAAAACCGTAGCTTTTGACATTACTATAAATTCAAGACATTTCACATTGCCTGAATTCTAACACTGCATCCTACTGTATGGAAGATCACAACATGTATGGCACGTTGAGGAAAGCTAAGACTAGGTCATCTCAAAAGCCAGCAAGCCGGGAAGGGACCAGGGGATGAGAAATCAGCCAGAGTTTGCTCATAACAAACTCTGAGAACAAACAGAGAACACCATGTTCTTTGTCCATCCTGGCCAGCAGAAGACATTACTCAAGGGAACAGGAGTCAAACACTTTTTTATCCTGTTCCTACACTTTCCTAGGAAGAAGTAATCCTGAAGTGGTGAAGCAGGATCTTCTCAAAGCAGTCACTATTATTAACACTTCACAGTAAACAGGTTTTAGAGTTAAAACCATGCAGGAGATGGACTATACCTCACACCCAGTGGAATTACAGATTTGTGTCACCCCTAGAGTGAGGCAGGGCTCATGGCATCCTGCGAGCACTCTGCAGTGAAACATCTGCATATCTTTAAACAACAGAGGTGATGGAGGACAATTCTGAACATCATCATTTCGCGCAACAGCACCTTGGTCCTTGCTCTCTGCCTGTTCAGCTCATCTCCCAACAGGGACATGCAGAAAACCAACAACAAATTCATCCTCCATGTGGTTCCTCAGACGCACAAGATAAATATGCAGCTAGTGGTACAATTAATATCAATTAAACTCCCATTTCACAAGTTTACACCCACATACAGAGGAAAATGCAATCAGTCTGGTACAAAATAACCACTTGTGGGCTCATACGTACTGATCCTTTAAGAAAACAAGCCTTTGCCCTCTTCCTGCAACACAACACCCAGGGCTTTTATTTGGCATTTTTTCTAAATAGGCAAGAGGCATTTGTAAAACAGGCTAGGCTCGAGTTGTCAGAACAGGACAGATATTAAACGTTTCTAAAACCCAAAGGGACAGGTTTTCTGGTTTCACCCTGTGAGTCAAGTGACAGCTCCACTGTGATGGGTCATTAGCGTGACAAAGAGAAAGCAGCTGGACACAGAGGGGCAGAGGCTAACAGAGCGATTACATCCTTAAATCAACTATAAAATGTTACAAAGGATGAAGAGGAGGGAAAAAGGCGGGGAGCATATTCCGGGGAATAAAGTCAGTCTGATAACATGTCTAGCTGCAAATTAGATGCAATTAATTCATTTAAATTAAAAAAAAATAAAAACAGCTCACTCTTCTGAAAAAGCAGATTCTATCTGAAGGAGTATTTTAAAGCGACTAAACTTACTATGTATTTCATGCAAACACTCCACTTTTTACTCTCCTAAATATATTTCTGCAGCCCTCCATGAAGTAAAAATGTATCTTTGAAGATCTAGCTTCTTCTATTTTAACAACCCCCATAAGGGACCAGAACTCGGGATTATTGACATTCTTACCCATCTCCATTTTCTTTTCCTCCAAAGGAGATCAGAAAGACTTTAGAACCACCACCACAGCACAGCAGTATCTCAGCAGGTCACATGTAACTCTGCACATGCAGTTTTGAATGGATAAGGGGTGAATTAAAAGGAAAACCAAAAGAACACATTTCCTAGTCTTCCCATTAATGGGAACAGTCGTATTAAATTTCCAATAAAGGAGCAATATCCAGGCAACTGAGGTTTACTGAAGAGGAATCCATTGCCATGTGTTGTACACCAAAATTCACTTACTACATTGCTTCTAATAAAGTATGTATTATTAAACTTTTTACTAAAATTGGTATCACTACTGTTATAGCTCTCTCTCCACTAAAACAGTTGAAAGAATTTTGACATTTCTGGGCAACTAAGAATTGGTTGATAACTGATAATACATACACGTCAGATTACATGGAAATGTTTGCATGCAATGCATTCCTTCTGAATTCTTTCGCTCTGATCCCTTTCTAGTCTGTACCTCTGTGCTCTCCCTTTAAGCCTTAAATTCAATCTTATTACACTTTTGTCCCAATAAATTGGAGGGTTTTAAATGAGATATTGAAGAAAACAAAACAAACCTAAACCCCACACTTTCATTCATTTTTGCTTAGAACAGAGAACATCCATAGGATTAAGTAATCTTCAAGCTTTGAGTCACACTTGACATACAGGGGGTATCACTGTTTCCTATGAAAAAGAAAATAAATAAAAAAGAACTTTTAATTAGCTGACACGAAGACAGTTATCATCGCTGCTTCTACTTTTTGAAAACAACTAAAGTTGAAAGTGAAGCATCCTCCAGGTGTCCCTGCCCCCTCCACGCGCACACACACATTTGGTACTCTCATTTTAAGTCCTGGTTTTAACCTGAGGTGAGGTGCAAGAAGAGTCCCGATAATTACACAGCAAGAAGCCAGACAATTCCAGGAAAGCTGAAGTTCCCTCGCTTGTGCTTCATAACATACAGAGACAATGAATGGGAAACAAGGAGGAGTTTAATAACGCGGGTTTAGCTCCCACATTCTCTGGCAAGTCCCACACCATGCAGTCTGCTTTTGCAGCTCTTGTCTCTTGTTTTGCTAAAGCTGCTCAGCTAAGACAGCTACAGTGTTACAGTTTCACAGGTTCACAGAATATTCTGAGTTGGAACGGACCCACAAGGATCATCGAGTCCAATTCTTAAACAGCACCACTGTCTCCCCGGTGGGAATCGAACCCCCAGTCTCCCGCATGAGAGGCGGGGACACTCACCACTGCACTAAAGTGGATTTTGTTTCAACGCAAACTCCGTGAGTTCTCAGGGCTCTGTTGGGTAGGGATGCAACTCATATTTTGGAGATGTACTTTAAAAGGTAAATAAATATGGAAAGCTTGTGCCAGTAACAGTAAGAAGAGAAACAGTAAAACCAGTGTTTCTCCTAATGTCCCCTTGTTAAGTGTCAGCTTAGCCTTTGCCATATATGCCAAACTATTTGCCATGACGAATGTACATAATGGGAGTACATTTCATATTTTATCTCTCCTGAGAGACCTTGAGTTGAGGGGAAAAAAAGAAAAGAAAGGGAAAAAAAAAAGAAAATCCCACACTACGGAAAACAGACAAGGAAGAAAAGTTTTAAAGGTACATGTTTAACATAATGGGTTTAAGTTTAAAAAAAATATTAAAATAAGTTGGAGGTAATTTTTCCTTACAAGTTTCCTCCTTGTTGGCATAGGAAACAAAGGATTCAAAGCATTCAGCACCAGCCTGCTTACTCCCCTCTACCCCCAGAACTGGCACAAACTGATGACAACTTGGGCACAGATGGTGGAAATTCCATCTTTCCAGAGGAGCTCAAAATCTCCAGGGCACAACCCCTTAAGAAAAAAAAAATATTAACTTTGGTTTTCCCTCCATTGTTTTAAGGCGTCTTTATTCAATTTGTAAAACAAATATATATTCCTATATCAACACAGGAAGTTAAACACTGCTTCATTTCCACTGGACAGATATTACTCATGACAAATCAGTAGAACCAAAAGGATACAGAGAGCTGCATTTCAATACAATTAGGTCTCCTATAATCGTGGGGTTTACTTGTGGCATGTTTTAAGCAGGAACTCTCACAAACAGCACTCCTCACACAACATCCTTATGGTGAACACACAACTGCCACTCAGTCCTTTCTCTCAGTTATTTCCAGCTAGTTGCTCCAGCAGACTGCAATGAATCATACACCTGGAATTACTAACAGGAGTCTCCACTCCCTCATGCTGCTTAGGCACTCCAGCCAATCTAACAGCAGGTGCTAAAATTTGTCACACACTGGCCTGTCATCTAAAAATTA
The DNA here is from genome assembly GCA_013390025.1 of Pitta sordida. Classification (NCBI taxonomy): domain Eukaryota; kingdom Metazoa; phylum Chordata; class Aves; order Passeriformes; family Pittidae; genus Pitta; species Pitta sordida. Next base: position 649,118 of record WEKX01022731.1, on the reverse strand, counting down.
CACTTTGCAATGCAGTTGAAAATTATAAACAAAACCTCCAAATCATAAAATTTCTCATAAGAGCAGACTTACCAAAAGAGGGGGGGGAAAACCCCAAACAAGCAGTTCCAACCACACATTGGTCTTTTCAGACATTTCCCATACGTTTCAGTTGCTGGGACTCCAGACCCTACCCTGCATTCCCACTCCTTCCACACAACTGCAGTAGAAATGGGTTGTGAACTCTGGCCAACACCACTACAACTGTTCTTCTTCTCAGTCTTCTGCTTTATTTCACATGCAAGACTATGTTTTCTTAAGTCATCCTCTGTAGCATATAAAGTCAAGTTTTCCTTCTATAGCAATTTCTCATTCTCAGCTCTACAGCTTGTGGGCTTTGGCTGTAAATAAGGCTTTTAGTTTTGGAAACTAAGTGTTTTCCCACCAAACGTCACAACCACCTTTACAGATAGAATGCTTTAACTGCTCCATAAATCTTACCATTGGACCTTTACTATCAATTGAATTGGCTTGTCAGTCGGGGGAAGAAGTGCAACATGTAGACTGTGTATTTCAATTTATATCTTATTGTACTTGGGCACTATCAGCAAGGAATTTCAAATTCGGAATTCAGAATACTTTAATATTAAAATGACATTACAAATGCTGAAGCAAAGAGGCATTTAACGAATGTAGTACATGCTAACTGTGTTGCATGAGTTCAGCCAATGCAGCTCCTACTAAAACATTTCACATCTCCGGTTTTGCTAAATTTTAATCCTTGTTTAAAGCTCAATGCTCACAGTTTCAGTTTTCCAGCTGCCCATGTAGGAAGCCATTTTTTAAAATTACATTGCTCTTCACTTAACATTAGTAAAACTTTCTAACAAAGCTACTGAGAGGACGAAAGAAGAAATCCAGAGTGCTTTTAAAGTTTAAATGGTATAATGAAAAATATATGCTTTATATTATAATGAAACTGTTGAAACAGGGAGGTGTTTTGTTAACACCACAGAATATTCTGATCTACGCGACTCTGATTAGCGTTCTACAGCTGCACACGTTTACTGTAGCTCACAAAACCAAAAGACTGCAATTGTTTAAAAAAAAGTAAAGAAAATCAAAATGCTCTGGAAACGAGGTCAACGTTTTCTTTCCTAGTAATGAAACTATTACTTAATTTTGTAGAAAAATCACTGCTTTCATTTCCATCTTATTTTACCAGTCATACTACCTGTTCTCACATATTGGAAATAAATTCAGAAGAGCAATTTCAGATATTCCCTAACAAAGCTCTTCGTAAAAACCACTGAATATGCAATTAAGTTGTTAAATACCAAGTAATTATCGGTAAAACGAAATACACATTGCCTGCATTTCCAATTCAATGCATTTATCAACTACCAGGTAAACACAGGGGCCACACCAAATTACGCCACTGGTTACAAAACCGTGTGATCAAGTTGCAGGACCTTAGATGGAGACGTTCAATGTTCGCCATCCTGCGTCACATCACGGTAACAAAGAATGGTCAGAACACGGCATCCCTCTCTAATCTTTCCGCTAAAGACAGGCTCAAAAAGAAACCATTTCAAGTTTTCCTACCTTTAATTTGCTAGGAATGACCGGCAAAAATGTGATGCAAAATGTTGTACATAACACCCGCCACCTAGGAAATATGATCACGAAGTACTTTCAAGAGCTCTACCTGACCAGCAACACACATCCACATAAAGTCTTGATTAAGGTGAAAAAACAAGAACCATCTTTAGAGGATGTCGTTTAAAATTTCCATCTGGTTTTGAGTCAGTGTAAATTACCTTGGAGCTGCACGGTAATTCGTATGTACCACTGCAGCTGCCCAGCGGACTCAGGAAGAAACCATTAGAGTCTCAGTTTCAGTGCAAATCCCCAAGTCTGCATTTCCAATTAGAAATAAAAACACAGGTAATGAGAACCTTGAATATTTTCACGAGGAAGTTACAAACGACGATTTAAAAGCAAACAGGCTAAAAGAAAGGCAAGCATCAAATCTACGGGCCTTGCACTGGAGCAACCCTAAAAGCCCAGTTAAATATGTGTTTATAAAAGCTGAAGTGACTCCCAACTCAAAACAACGTTCACACTTCAAGCTCGCCGTAACGTTAAAGCACACACGCACACGTGTTTATATACATGTACGCGTTTTGTAAACGTGAGAGGATTGAAACATTGGGGTTTTGTTAACAAACTGATGATGGACACGCCTAAGCCTGAGCCCTTCGTGAAGGGGCTGCTGCAGGAAAACAGCGCAAGCCCAAGAGCGAGGCCGAGTCACACTCGCGCTTGGCTGGACGGCCGGACACGGGCTCAGTCCACTTGGGGATCGGGGACTTGATATCGAAAGCGTTTCCCAAGCCACACCACTGCGCAGCACCCAGCGCCCTGCTCCTCAACTCAACCAGCAAATCTTAAAGTAATAGAAGGCAATTCTAACAGCTCCGTAACAGGCCGTTCGTTAGGTCAGCTGTTAAAAGATCCGTTCATTAGATCAACTGCTCTGTTAAATACCCTTACCTCTTTTAATACAGTATGACTTGGGAAAAATCGGATACAGTGCACACAACCACCTTGAATCAGCACAGATCAACTTAGGCGTTACTCATGCTTCACGCACTAACTACAGAGCATTGGGTTTGTCTTCAAGCTTCTCATTGAGCCAGAAAAGTATCGCTGGCACCACTGCAGCTGTGTCCCAGAAACGCCTTTCCCCCTCTTTCTGGGTGGAAAACGAAAACAGCCATACACCATTCGCATCGTTGCGCTCATTAATAAGCCTCCCAGGCACACACAGGTTACTTTTTCCGTGAGTTTCGCAGGGATGCGACAGCTTCTGGCACGGCAGGAGCCGCTCGTCCCAGGCCTGCCGGAGCGGCGGCCGGGCAGGGCGGGCTGGCGGCTCACACCGCCCCGGGGCAGGCGAAGGAGATTCCCCGGCCCAGGTCCCAGGCGGAGGACACCCGGTGCCAGGGCGAACCCTGGGGAAACAGACAGGGGCGGCTTTTGGGGCAGAAAACTTCTGCTGTGAAGCGAGGCCGGGGCCTGTCTTTAGGAGGGTCCGTGCCCCCATCAGCGGGGACAGCCCCGCCGCCACCCGCACGGCGAGGCGAGGCTCAGCCCCGCGGGGCACNGCGGAGCCGGAGGGAGGGGCAGGCGGTGCCCCCGGAGCGGACCAGCCCCACCTGGGCGCCAGGCCCGTGCCCTCCCTCCCTCCTCCCCCGGCACCTGCCCGGCGGCTCTGCCCCCGTGTCCCGGCCGGGGCAGGGTGGCTGGGGAGCACCTGGCAAGGAACGGGATGTTCAGTAAAGAGCGAGCGGCACCGGCCCCTGGACACTCCGGCAGCGGTTTACAAACATCAACTCTTTGCCTTTCCCAAGGGCAGGGGGGAAAGCATGCGTATTGTTCTAATCCCTCGCTGGTAGCACCTCTGCAGAAATGTTATTAGTCATTTATCAGACATAGGCTCTGTCAGCTGATACAAAACGGGAGAGGAGAGTGTGCCCCCGGCCAACAATATAAACCTCCTCGAGTATCAAGTCATCTCCGTAGCAAACCCCCGGTCTGGGCCCAACCAATGTCGGCTTTTAATGAAGAATGGCGATCCTGGGTTTCCCCCTTCCGAACACATACATTAGCGGGATCAAGATCTACTCAGGAAGGCTTTACCCGCTGCTGTAATGACCCAGAATTAAAGGAGTGGAATTGCTGCATGATGATACAGTGTGACAAAAATGTTTTATCGGAACGTGTTTTGGGAGGAAACTTCAGATGCTCAATGGAGCAGAAATTGCACGCTTGGACCTAATAAGTAACACTGAAAACGTCCCTTCCAGGTCTTGCTTCCTTGGTTACGTGCTCAGGGCTGAGGCAAGGACCATTTCAATACTTCCTCCTGCGCTGCCTCTGCTTGCCACACAGCCAGCCCCTGGTACACACACGCTCCGAGGAAAGCAGAAACATCCTGGCTCCTTTGAAAAAATTAATCCTAATTCAGGGGAAAGATGGATTTTTAAAGGGGCCAGGTTCTCCCCCCCCCTGCACCTGGTATAGTCATTTAGAAGTATGTAGCTTTCTAAATGGGAACAAAATGCCACCTCTGGTGACTGGAAAATTTTAAGTTAGTACCATTAATCACGTCCTTTGCACTTTGCAGATGGAGAGCACAAGCCAGGTGCAGGGCAGTGGAGAATTGGGCCAGATTTCGGTCGCACAGTTACTTAAATGGTAATGTAACACCAAATGCACCTTCTAAAAATGAATGGCAATCAGTGCTTGTTTAGACATATCGAATTACACACACTGTATTATGAGAAATACAACAACAGAGCTTCACATTCTTTCCCCCAAGGAAGAAAAAAAAAATTGCAATATTATGTGTTTTCTGCTTCAGCAAGGGCCAAGGGATGGTGAGCGTTGTGTAGCTACAAGTTGACTGATCTTCCAGCAAAGGAAAGGTAAGGTCTGACAGACAGGTGAGACAATGCATGGGAACAAAAATTTAGCATACTGGGCTATCTCTGCTTGAGGTTTAAAGCAAATCTCAGGTGTGCACTGATCATCTCCAGAAAAAGTGGCTTTGTGTGAATTTCCTGAGCGGCAGAGGAAGCTCTGGAGAGAGTGAGAGCCACTTTCTGCTGCCTGTAATTATTTGAGGAAGTGAAAGATGGTGACTCATGGCTCAGAGGGCAGCAGGAGCACAGCTATGACACTAATGCATGGCCCTGGATTAGAAGGTGGATAGTCACAAGAACGTGTTACTTCGCACAGACATATTACATCACTTGTAAAAATGGATCAAGTGTGTTTTAGCAGGCACTACTATTTCTGCACTTAATGCGTACAGTGTACAACTCAGCATTCAGCCTCAGCATGGGGTCCTAAAACTCTGCAAAGATTTTCTCCATTCATTCTAATACAGTTCTTATCCCCATGTCTGCTTCTTGTCAAGGTTTTTTTTTTCTCTTTTTCTGTCATAACCCAGTGTTTGGCTTGGCATGACCCCTGACTGCCAGCTGGTCCCTGCTTTACCTCAATGCACTAGCACAAGGATCACTTAGGGGTTGTCCTACCGGGCAATAAATGAGTGGGTGTGAGCAAGCACAGTCTGACTAACATTCATGGACCCTCTTATTCAAGAAATCAACATGAGCAGTCTTCTCTCCAAGCCTTACAGTATTCCTGGAGCACTGCCAGAAGAGAGGAAGAACAGTGGCTTGGCCAAACAACATAGTTTTCGGGTCTGGAATTGGCAGCAGAACTGAACAAGTGCAAACTGCTACACAAGTTCCTATTCTAATATGGATCATGGTTATTTATGCACATAGAGAAATTGTACGTGTAGATTTTTTTATTCTCTGTTTGTGTAACTGTCAGCTAATGGGGATCTTGTCCGTGATGCTGGCAAAATACTGATGTTCCTGCTGCTGACTTTGTGTGTATTAAAATCTATAATTTTGGATTAAAACCCTTGATTTTTTCTAAAGTATCTATGCCATGGGTGTTAGTGGGTGCTCATGCAAAAAAACACTCCTAGATAATTATTTCAACTGACATTATTAAGTTTACTGGCCCCCCCCATACAATTAAACAACCCCCACCTTTTACAATGCCATTTTGGGGTTTCCACTTGTAAGAGTCCGCAAGTTAAAACTGAAATCCTGATCTAAGGGCTCATTTAACTTGTATGAAGATAAATCAGAAGCAGCTCTCTCTAAATGAACTCACACGCAGAATATGTACTACATTTTTAGGAGGTAGATTATTAAAGACACAGGAAAAAGGAAGGGACCATAAGATACAAAAGTGATGAAGATGGGAACACACTAGACACTATGTCCTCAAGTAGTTCAGCATCAAATAACAAAACCAGCTGTAATTTCATTGGTTTAAGAGCTCAGTTAACCATAGAATGATGCGGTAGCAAGGAAACACATCTAAGAAAAAGTTTGTAACAAGTCAATCTGCCTATTCGTCTAAGACCTTTCATTGGATCATGCCCAAAGCTGTGACCTGAAATTTAATATTTTTGTGAGTTAGCTGCCTTAAATGTAATCTTCTGAAAACTAATATGTAATCAACTCTCCATTATCAGGGGAAAGAGGCAGCTGGAAGAAAAACAAAGATTAAGAACCTAGATAAGACAAGGACCTCTGGGCCAGGGTTTGCTGGGCCATAACTATTGTTCCTCAGTATAAATGTCCTGCTTGCTTAAACTTCAAAGTGCAGAACCAGTTTAGTTGCCACTGTGTGCGTAACGTGACTTAGTCCCAAAGTGGTTAAGGAACCCAGACATAATGGAGAATAAACTGCTTTTTACTTTTACTACAGTTCATGGGTATTTTAATTCATATTTATAAAGCATGAGCTAGATAGTGTTGTGAGGGTTCTGCAGCAGCAATAGTCATTAAAATACAAACATGATTTCATATAGAATGAGATGTCATCTTTTAAATAGGATTGAAGTAATATAAGTATCCAGTTGCAGGAATAAAAGACTTCATCTAGGAAGAATGGCAACATCGTACTCCTTAACACACTGGAAAGCGGCAGTAAAGTACTCTCTTACTTGACTTCCAAAACTAATGAAGAAAAATACCTACAAAAGACAAAAAAAATTACGGAAAACACTTCAGGCCTGGCAGATTATGATTATTAACATACTAACTTTTCCCACTTATGTTGAACCCTGTTTCTGGAACTTGCTGTGCATGTTTATTTATTGCCCTTTTCGATTGTTATTTGAAGAGATGCTGAAGACTAAAGCAGAAATTCCCAGTGCCTGGGTGTATGAAATCTGCCTTCTGGGTAAGTCTCTATGCACTTTTATCACCTTCTCCTAAAAAATATTTCAGTCAGCGTCACTTTTCACTTGTTTCTTTTCAGTGATTTGCTTTTCACTGGGTGTGAATGACAACAGGTGGCCACAAGTGGTAGGTTCTTTTGCAGTTCCTCTTGCTTTGCATTTTCCTGCACCTGTGCGGGCTCTGCTGCCCATGACTGCGTGTCAGGGGAATGGTGGTGTTCAGAAATACTCAGGGTACGTTTACAAAGGGCCAGGTGAAATTAGATAAAGCCCATAAGTTGCTTTATAAGCAAAAAAAACCCAAGTGAACAAAATCATCTGACATTTGAAAGCATCAGAAAGTTTCCTAATAGTTGAAAAGGAAAACACAGGGAAGAGCTAGGTCTTCAGAAGTATTTGGCTATAGAGCAGATGTTTTTGTAGGGAAACAGCACCACCTGAAGAATTCAACTAAACACATTAGGTTAGAAGCTAAATAATCACACCCTGAATGAACAGAAAATGAAGCTGATAAATGATGCACTGAGACAGCCTTTTCCAAACCCATGAAAGGTGATAAACAAAACTGAGGCGCTGGACTGACTGCTGCAAGGTGCAGACCATGTGCCTTCAAGATTCAAGCAGATCAAGATCCCAAAGGATAACCCTTGGAGACAAGTTATAAAACACTCAGCCATGGCTAGCTGAGACTCTCACATACACTGAGAGCAGCCAGCTAATGAAAGACAAACACTGCAAAATTATAGTCCTGATGCAGAACAATGTGGTATAAGTTAGTGTTTTCTTTTTGCAGTTATTGTGAAAAGCTGTGTACTCCCTTGGCACCTCAAGCTAGTGACAGTATAATCCTCAAATCACGTATTATGTATAAATTTAGAAAAAATTGGAATTTGCAACAGATCATACCTAGGATGTTTATACACTCTGATCCCAGAATACTGGCTTATGTCATTAATGGTTTATATCATGCTCCTTTCGAGCTTCAGAAATGGCAAATTGTAACTGTCTCAGCTAACTTCTTAAAGAAAAGGGAAAAGTAATTAAATAAAGCATAATGGGCATAGTAAAGAATTAATGTTAAACTACTCAGAAGAATGATGGGCTTTTAAAGAAGTCCTTGATGCTCCTTTCAGCTCTTCAGATAACCAAAATATGCATGTTAATAACCCAGCTTATCTTTTCATGCCTTCACTATTACATACTTCCATTCATATCATGGCATAACTGGTCTGCTTCCAGTCATCCTCACTTCTGTTTCTCATCCTTCATGACCCCAGAAACACAAGGGAATTCACAATAATTGCTTATTTATTTGTTTACCCCACTACTTTCTAATGCATGCGTGGGGATGTTTTCATCTCATCTCCAAAGTTGTAGGTAATTACTAGTATCCCTTTAATAGTAATACAAATACCCATAGTTATACAGATTTTACTTTGGTCATTTTTAATTTGTAACATATTTGTTTATAAATAATATCCAGCCTTTAAAATGTTTTATTTTTCAGGCCTTTAAATACTAATTCTTCTTTATGTGCATATAAGTTCAATGGATATATGCATTGCTGGAGGCAAAGAGTAAACCATAATGGTTTCCTTCCCCATGGTAAAACATTGACTTTTGCATAACTCCTCAGTACCATTTGCTAGAAATAAATATTACTGATACAGAAGGAAAAACTGAACACAAATTAGAATACAAAAGCAGGATCTTCTTTTATATTTTATATGAAGACAGGTAATTTCTAAAAGTATGCCTTAGTAGAACAGAACCAAACACTGCACAATTTATGCACCTATAACTGATGTTTGACTATGGCAATTTTCTCAATGTGTAGAGCTGGCCCTTATTCACTAAGCAAAATATTAATTTCTTTGTAAAAGAATTTTGCTGCAATTTTAGTATCAAAGCAAAGTTCACTTCACTTAGAGATGCACGTGATTATTGATGGTTCTTATACACTGCTACTGATGCTGAACCAGCATGGATTAAGCTGAGCATTTAAAGCATCTGGGCTTTAAAACAAGAAAGGAGAGTGGGTAGCTCTCAAAAAAAACTTATTTCCTTAAGGAGCACTGTCCACAGGAGTTTGTGCTAGACATGCCATCTCCATCACCGAACCAGATTTATTTTTTCATTATTATTTTTCCAAGTAAAGTTTTCTCAGCACCACTTATTGGAAACATCTGGTGACCGATGGAGTTATCACACCTAAGCTCTGTCTGGATGTCCTTAGAGCCCAGCATGTGGTGGACAGCAGGAGAAGGAAAACATCGCTGAAAGTAGCCAGGGAGGAGAGCCTGTCTGGGGGCTGGTCTGAGTTAAAATGACTGACACATGCTGATCTGGCCTATGGGCCACAGATCTATTCCTGGGGCCTCTCACTTGTGAAAGACATTCTGCAGGGCTGAGTTTTTGGCGGGGCCCTTGTGCAAGGCCTGTGTGCTGCTGCTCTGCCTCCGCGAAGGCGCAAAGGCCGGGGCTGCAGTGCCTCCTGACGGAGCCGGGCCGGGCTCCTTCCCCCTTGTCCACTGACAAATTGCACAGCTGTGGTGTTACATGTCAGCACTTGCATTGCGGATCTCCGGAGACAAACCAGGAATGTTCTGCATGCCAGACAGTGGCGCTGAGCCATTACATTGAGACAACCTTCTTGAGGGAACCGTGGGCCCTGAGTGAACAATGAGAGAGGGGAATCCACTGGTGTTCTGACCTGCGCCCGTGGAATGAGAGTCAGCCTAGAGCAGCGAGGCTGGATCTACAATTCCAAGAAAAGATGTCTTGCCAAAGTGTGCCAAATCCATGCAGCATTTGCTGCACAGGTACTACGCTGATTTCAAACAGCTCGGATGGCATCTAGATAAGGTACACAAGACTATATGTTCCTGAAGTCTGAGGTATGCTTTCATCAGCATTCAAGCTGAGCCTGAAGTTGTTTGGTGATGTTTATCATCATCTGGAATGCTTCCAGTGGAAAACATGATCTTGCTGATCTGGAATCTAGCTCAGCTCCTGCAATCTATATATTCAGAGTACGAGTCAGAGAAATTCACATTGACATTTAATGCAGAGAAGCAAAGGACTCTGGAGTTACCTGAGATGATCTGCTCACCTGTTGAAGGCATCTTCTAAAATTAGCCTTTCAGATAATTTTTTTCAGTTCTTGCTTGTCTCACTGAACTACCACAGCTGCTAACCTTTCACCTGGTCCTTCCACTTTAGAAAAGCTAAAAGGACTTTTAAAGTCATGTGCTTATTGGGATTCTGAAGAATATCCACAGGATTTAGATTTTGTAAATAATTATCATAGGGACTGTAAAATGACAAAGTCTTGAGAGACAATTATGGAGGGGGAACCCCCCCTCCCAACATTATTGTAACCGTGGGGGAAAAAACCTACCATCTGTGATGACAGATGAGTTTATTGTAACTTGGACAAGTAGGACAGGGAAATAATTAAAATAAAAACACTTTGACTCAGACTCTGGAGGGCTTCTCCTTTGTTACTTCACCTCTTTCTTTATCAGCATGTTGTGAGAAAGGGCATAGAGAACAATCAGCAAAGACAATTATTGGGATAAAAAGAGACATGAATTAAGAGCAAAGATAGTCACAACACAGCAAAAGTTTTCACCCTCTCAGAAAATAATCTTAAAAGAGAACTAGTGACACACTGTAAGTGAGGCTACAGTAAGATGGATGCACAGCTTCTTATAAACCTTCACTCACAGCTGGTATGAGTAGTTTGCTGCCAAACTAGAAAGGCGTATAATTAGGGAATCTGTGAGGGTTAAGTCCTTTTCCTAACTTGTTATTCAACAGTCTGGGTAACAGGCAAGATCACACATCTGAAATGTGCATGTGGGGTAAAGTGCTGTAGGCAAATTGGAGCAGAGAAAGAGTTTTCAGGACGATTTGGAGAGATCAGAGAAACTGTCTGAAAAACACCGGATTCATCTGAACAAGCAAGGACAGGTGCTAAGTCCTGTACTTAGGAAGGGAAAATATTGCCTGGGAAAGTACAGGATGGGGAATGACTAGACAGATAACAGTTGTTCTGAGTAGGACTTGGGGAGTATTACAGAGGATCAGAGTTGAACATGAGTCAACAATATCATTGAAAGAAGGCATCCATCAACCTGAGCTATATAAATAGGAGTTTGATCTGATGTAATTCCCTTATTTTTCTTGGTGGTGATAAGGCCTCAGTAAGAACACTACACCCAGTCTAGCAGTGGTACTTTAAGTAGGAAATGGACTGAGAAATTCGGAATTAAAAATAGGACTAACAAAAGGTTTACAGAAGGAGAGACACAAAACAAAAAAAAAAGGATGATGGAAAGTGCATTGTTCAGTTTAGAAATAAGAAGACTAAATGCAAAAAATAACCTTGAAAGAAGAGTGGAATAAATGGGTTTTGATGCTCAGGGTGAAGATGATGAAAGAAAATGGACTTAGCTTATGGCAAGAGAAGTTCAGATTAAACGTGCTAGTAGTAAATTAGACATTATGCCAAATTTTGAAATATCTGACACTATCAGTTTTTAAAATAGGTTGCAAAAAACATCTGTCAGGAATGGGTTATACATGATCCACCTCTGGGGCAAGAGGAGGGATTAGATACTCCTAGGTGTCCCGTTTTCTGTGATTGTAGGATGATGTGTTGGTAGTAGGATGGCAACAGGTCAGGTTAGGTAACAGGTTTGACTAGATTAGATTAGGTAACGGGTGATAGGTTGGACTTGATGATCTCTATGGTCTTTTCCAACCTTACTGATTCTGTGATTCTGTAAGCAAATTATGGGGTGGCAATAAAATACTATACAAAATCCCTTGGAAAGCAATAAGTGTAAAAGTTGATATAATTTGCGTTTATTGCAGGTCCAGCAATTCTTCACAGTATTCCTTGGTTCAGGTGCTTTGAAGATGGCCAAAAATTTGTGTTAATAAATGGCATAACCATGCATCTGAAGAGGGTCTGAAAGTGATACAGTCAAAGTAGGGAAGAAGGAAAGGCTGTTTTATTAGGGAAAGAGACAGAAGCAGAGATCACACAAACATTTTGAATGTTTGAATTTGTACCTAGTGAGAGGGGAAGCCATAGAGTGTCTCTGGGACAGGCAGAGAAGCCATTGCAGGCACAGGCCCTGAACAGAAAACAAGATTTCACACATGGTCTGTGCCTTAAATTCAGCCCCATCCAGGAAGCCCTGGACTGGAGCCAAAGGAAATCTTAGTTTATCTGATGGTTGTTTAACTCCAAATTAATAAATATTTTGGCTAATAGGCAGTATCTGTTTAAGCAAGAGCCTTGAAGAAGACATGTCTCCCCATACAAAATATAAGATAAACATGATCTTATCAGGATACTCCGGGCTTCAAGAATCCTGTCTGAACAGAATCAGATGCTTTAATACACTCATAAACCCAGCCCCTTTTCCCTCCACTGTTTAAAAAGTTGTCTGATGAGAATGTATCTAGTAATCCTGGGGCGAAAGAGGTGGCACAAACCCCACCCATCAATCACAGTCCACAAAGGTTTGTCTCGGACTGCCCTTAGCTGCAATAACACATCATTATTAATCTTGCAAACATTATGCACATACAATTGGCAGTGCAAGAACTGCCACCATACATTCTGCAAACAGACCAAAGTAAAGCCATTGGGTTACTTCATCCTTGGGGAAAACAAATACAGAGGTTGGCCAGGAAAAGTCTTTACCTAAAATCACTTAAGAAACTAATTCTGATTTCCAGAAATGCTCATTTATAAAACTGGGAAACCTCACAGTATTCCCCTTGAGCCAAACAACACACAAACTATTTCAGGCACTGAAAGCCTCCTTAGCTCTAGCAGTTCACAAAGAAATTAATTAGTAGACTGTTGTTGGAAAATACAGATTTTTCCATTCATTTCTCCTTTTCTTCAACAGGGCGTCTGAAGGGAATAAAGCTATAAAAAAGAAAAAGCAGCTTTTAAAATCATACCTTTCCACTTCCTCTTTCTCCCCTTTCCACTTATGTTGTTGTAGAGAGCTTGACATTTCACACAGTTTTCTCCAGTAAGCAGATCAGTTGCCAAAAAATATGCAGCCTTGGGCAAACTGTATCAATCAGCTCTTGTGGAATTCAGCCCATGAGAAAGGTAACACTCCTGAAGGAATTACGTATCTCGTTCATCTTGACTTTCCTCACAGTCACAGTTGTGTCCTTACCCTCTCAGTTTCAGAACACACACTAAAACTGTAGCAGCGTCACAGACATTACAAGTGAGGTCACATGCTCGAGAGAAAGCAAGGAAATTTCTCAGTACCTCTGTGATATAAACAAAAGCCCAGTGATAAGGGCAGGCAGAGGGAAGGTAAGACAGAATCTAGAGAGAAAAATTAGCTGACTATTTCCAGTTTGATGCAATTGTGAGTAAATAAAAACAGGTTCTTAGTAAAGAGAAATGTCAGGAAAGTTCAAACTCCTCCTCTGACTTTTCAGAAAATTAATTTTAACTGCAGGTTCCCATCTCTCCAAAATTACCCTAATTTCCAGTCTTCTGAGTTTCTGGGGTTGGTCTCCTCGTTTTGTATTGAAGTTACTTTAGCTAATATAAACATATAAAAGGCAAAGCAGCAGGAGCTCAGTTTGTATGCAAGTCACCTCTTCCCATGTCTGACTCCGGTGAAGCCTTCACAGGACCAGTGATTATTTTTTTTCTCTTTGTTTTGGAATGAACATGTAAGTGTAAAACAACTTCCTTCAAAGTTCCCAAAATATTTTCACAAAATTTGTTTTTTGTGTTAGGATGAAACAAAATGAAGATTGTCCAATAACCAGAAGCAATCTTCCAGATGATCTTTGTTTAATATCTCCAGCTAAAGTGTCTGTCCTTTCCTAGGACGTGATTAGAGGACAGTGCATTATTCGGACCACATTGTGTAAAACAACTTCCTAAACTTTTCATCAAGATATTTACACTGTGGAGAGGAGACATGAAGAAAGCAGGAGATCCAACCAGTCATCTCTTTCAGGTCTATTACAGAGTAGGAGAAACCAGGGGAAAAACCAGTCTGTCAGTATGGAAGAAGCATGCAGGCCACTCCTGTACAAAGGGGTATCAGGAGTTTGCTCAGCCTGGCCCCTGTGATGCCTCAACCTGCCCTGGCAACATCCCTGAGCAGCCAAGGCAGCCGTGCAGCCTTTCTAGAATGCCTAAAGTACAAAGGGGATAGCGTAGGAACTAAGGCTGCTCATCTCACACTGGCTGCAGTACACAAACCTACACATCTCTGGTACTGGAGGGAACTGGGAATGAGGTAGGGAGATACCATCACACTTATTCTTAACCTGAGGTTCAGTGGAATCATTGCTAGAGACATGGGAATGAGGTCCTTAGAAATTCTGCTCCACTGGCAGGGATCGTGGTGCTCGAGCTGTCCATTAAACATTGCAGTGTGAGAGCATGTTCATCCTCTCCTGAACTGTATTTGCAGAGACCTCTCTACAGCTCTGTTCTTGATGTAGATGGAAAAAAAACCCTTTTCCTGAGTCATCTGAACCACCTCCTGCTTTTTGCACACAGGACTTGGCTGAGCCACTGGTGACTTGCTGGTGATCCTGGTGGATCTGATCCACGCCTGGGCTGACTGTGTTCAGCTGAGAGCTGCCAACACTCATCCTGGCTTCCCAAACAAGTGCTGCTGATGGTTAGGGCCACACAAGGCACAGGGACTGTGACCCCCCTCTCCTGCTGAGAGGAGCAACTTTCCTGCTGGGTCCTCTGAAGGGGAGGAGAGCTGCATTGGGATGGGGGGAGGAGGTGGAGAGGTGCAGCTTTTGCACCTTCCTGCCTGGAGCTCTGAAGGAGGAAAATAGAACTGGGAGCCAGAGGAAGGGAAGCAATGGCTAAAAATGGGCAGAATTCAGGAGGTGAAGGGTAAAAGGAGCCAAGGAATGGCTGGAATTCCAGAATGGCGTCTCCTAGGTACTTCTGGACAAAGCAGTGACAACTAACCTACTAAACTGTAGGTAGGGAATCTCAGCTCTTCAGAGACTCCAGAGGCATTCAGCACTCACCTCCAAGGCTCCTGGACTGAGCAGTGGTGAATTATTCCCGCAGGAACACCACCCAGATCAGGCAGTTCTAACATGATCCCAGAGGATGCGTCTATATTTTTTAAACCAAAACACATGGCTAAGGCTGCATCCCACAAGCCCAGCTCCTGCAGTTTGCAGAGCCTTCTTGACAGCACCAAAACTAGTGCTAGAGCTTGTGAGAGGTTAAAGCAGCCAGAAAGACCCAGCCCAGTGGGTCTGAGGGTGCAGCACTCTCCAGAAACCTCCATCACCTCCAGGAAATGGCCCCAGTTACACAAGTTACAAACAGCTCTGCCGTTCCCCAGGCAGTGAGAGCAGACCCCCTTTCCAAGGGAGTATCCAGCTAAAGGTGAGGCTGGATGACAGCATATTGTAAACGATACAAGAAATTCCTTAACAGTAACATATTGTGCTTTTGAGGTATCTGCTTCATTATTCCAGCTGGTGATGAGTTTATGCTCTGAAACATGAGGTCGGTGGCCCCTGACATTTTATCCAAGCTAATCTGACTACAGATGCTCTTTTTATAATCCTAAATGCTTAATCCTAATTTTTAAAAGGTTCCTAAATTGTCTTGACAGCATCCTACCACTCTAATCACCACAAGATAAATAGAAATTATTATTAATTATACACTAGCAGCTCAAAACACATTTCTGAAAAAAGCTCTAGTGAGAGGCTACACAGAGAACCTTTCATACTTTCCTCACATTGAGCAATGCCTTCACAATTCTTGGCCTCCCTTCTGAGTGACTTGCTTTGAGCCATTCAAAAAATTCATGGTAAACCTGGGTGTTGAAACTGACTCTTGCAAGGGCTCATCCAGAGCTTATTTAAGTCAACAGAAGTCTTTCCAATTGATTTCAATTAACTTTTGAGAAGGTTCTGAGTCTCAGGGCACTGCCCTTGCTGTGGCAGCATGCTTTTTATACTGCGCATTTTATACACCTATCAGATTTCCTCCAACAATTCTTTCCAAATTAAATTGCCTCAGGGTGTAAGGGAACATTTCAGAGAGATGAGGGACCACAAGCTATCCTATTCTCATTGAAAACCAATGTGACTTGGATACCTATCTGCAATGTGTGCCATTTAAAATTTTCCACCTAATCAAGCCAAACCTTCCTGCAATGCCTTTCCCCATTTTTATATCATTTTTTTTGTCCTGTGGATCACTTTTGCAGTTTTTTTGAAGCATAATGGGGAGATGACAGGAAATCCTAGCACAGATAGGCACTAGACATTGCTGAAAGATTATGCACAAGAAATCTGTCTCAGAGAGTACAGTCTCAGAAAAAGGAGTTACTAAAAATGAATGAAATTGGTTATTACTTCAGTTAAGATGTTCTCCTCCAGTTTTATCCTCTGATTCCAATAGTACACAAAAAACCCCTGGCGAGCTGCCATGATAAAATAGACCTGTCACTTTCCAGTGCTTTTAATATGGGTCAGAACATCTAATCAGCCAATATTAATTTATTTTAGCATTCCCTGGGGAAACCCAAGGGTAAGTTTAACAGAAAGCTCCTTCTAGCTTTTGAAACAAAAGAGAAATGGAAGGCCATCCGCTGTGATTTATTGTCTCTGGATGATCAGTGGAGAAATTGGATATGCATGACACATTCATTTAGTCCTCACTTCCCTTTGATGATTAGGGCTGAATTTTTATTCTGGTGTCTGGGGATTTGTGTGTGTCACTCCAAACAAGTGTCATACATCTAAGCACAAATGTAAATTTCTAAGAGTGAAGTTCAGAGACAGAAAACTGAAGCGTAAGTGGCCAAGATAGAATATTACATGTAATTGCATGCAAGGAATATTAATGCTCTAACATTGAAGCCTCAGCCTCACAGAGGCTTGACTGAATTTGTAATTAAGATCCTTCCCTTAGCTTTGGTAAAGAAGGACATTGATAAGATGTGCAGGCATCAGCTTAATTAAATCTATAAAAATTGCTTAGCCATTTCAAACATCTGTTACTCGCACACTATTGCAAATAACCTCAATAATGAGGTGTGACCAATTGCTTTATAGTGGGAGCATTGCAGCCTCAGGAGACGAAGAGGCATAGCTGTAGCTCAGAGTGACTGCAGTGAAATGCTGGGTCTGTGGAGTTAAGTAATGGCATGTCATTTGTTTATAACAATCGTTTATTAATATAACCTTTTTATAGACCATCAGAATCCGATAGAAATATGAGCAACAGCTTTTCCAAAACCATCCCTTTGCCCTTCAGGATTACTTGATATTCACCAAAAGCAAGAAGCTCTGTGGAATTAAGTTAATGGAATGAAGGAAAAGAAGCTATATAATGGATTATAAAGCTTTGTAATTGCTGCTTGCAAAGCCGGAGGAATTTGAAAAGCTGCTGCCATGGCACAATATTTTCCAGTCTTCACGCAGCCCCAGTGTCAAGCGATACAAGCAATAAAGCTCTCCCTTACCTTCCCCTGTAAGATTATTCCATACATCACATTGTGAGCAAGTTTTATTTTTGGACTGTGATGAACACCTCACAAGATCAGGCCAGCAGCAAGGCAGCAAGCACGTGGTAGTGATACATCACATGGATTCAAAAACAACTGCCTTCCACCACTGCAGCACTGGCTGCACTCGTTGAAATGACCACAGAATTAAAAATACAGCACAACAGCATTGCTGATTAAAACCCAAAGAAATATAACCTTGGCTAAATAATCACACTGCACTCAGATACTAAACATCTGGTGGATCTATTTTAAGATCAGGCATGTGACACCTCCTGGACAGGTCTCAGCACTACAGTAGGAATTCAATTCCAAGGAATCAGATGTTGGTGCTCACAACCACACCCGTGCACTGCGAGAATGGGGAAGAATGACCTTGAATGTGCTGAGCTGTATCCAGCCAAAGTGAGATGGCACAGCAAGCAGGAGGCAGCAGCTGTGAAGATGCCTCAGCTTCATTTGCATGTAACTATCCTTGACCCAGCTCAGGACAGGGAGCTAATACTGCATTCAGTGTCTGAAACACCTCAGAGGCTGTGTACACATATTTGATGTGTAAATCTGGGGAAGGGAAAATAAAAGCAGCAATGCAACTTTTTGGTATCCAAGGTTTATGCCTTTATGGCCTTTTAAGAAAAGAGAGCAATTCTACTAAGCTGGAAAAACGCTGCGGCTGTTTCAGCTGGGGAGCTTAAAACAAATTACTTGAGGGAAGTGAGAGAAGAACAAAGGTTTTTAATAGGGATTGTCATGCGGAAGGAGTGAGGCAGAGAAAACATTCTCTTCTGTTATTCCTCATCAGAGTTCAGATTTCCTAATTCCAGGCATTAGTGTTTGAAAACCTTTGCGGTGGAAGCTCCTGTGCCAGCAGGAAGCTCAAACTGCAGTACACTGAGAAAACTGAAGTCGGATAATCCTCACACAAAATTTCTGTGCTGGAGCATTTAATATTGTAATTTCCAGTACACACGGCTAAACCCCCTCTGGGAGGATAATACAAAACAAGCCCATTCCCACTGGATGGGCTGTTTCAGCTCTAATTCCACATAATAGATTGCATAATACACTAAGGGAAGCTGTTTTTTCAGCATCTTCGCTGACTATTCCATCACAGTGGAAACTGTAGTACCAACAACATCCTGTGCACAAAAGCAAGGGATGGGCAGGCCTACGAACTGATGCCAAACACACTGTCTGGCTGTAAGCCTTCCCCCAGGCTGTTCTCAGCCTCTGCTTGGCCTCCTACATCCCAGACAACTTTCCTGACAGGCTAAACAGGAGGTGAATGATCTTTTCCTCTCACCACCCCATCTCAAACAAGGACTTTTGCTGCTATAAATGAGAATTCTTTAAATGAACAATAAAACTAGTCTTAAAACTTTTTGGAATAATCTATGATAAAATTTTCCTAAGGGGTGGTTTGTGGTGCTGTCATGACAGTGCCAATTCTGGTGCAAAGAAGTTTAAGACAAAAAGAACACCCAAGTCCCAAACCCACATAAGCCATCTCACATATACTGCAACTGGGATCCCGCCAGTGAACATGATTTATGGACCATGGATAATGTTAAAGTGTCACTGCAGGAACTGTTAACCCCTGTGAGTTTTATTTGGCTTTGAATGTGATTTTTAAGGAGCTGAGATTTCAGGTCATAGAACAGATATCAAAACTTGCCAACAATTTTACATTTTGGACCAGCTGTTGATACACAGTTTTGCTTTAGATTATTTATTCTCTTTCTCTGAAAATTCTATGATTGGGTGGATAAGATTGCAAATGAATTTACCCGCAAGACAAACTTCTCGCCGTGCAGCCAAAACAGGTGCAAAAGCATGTAGTCACAGGTTCACAGGTTATTCTGAGTTGGAAGGGACCCACAGGATCATCTAGTCCAACTCCCAAGTGAATGGCCACCCAGGGATCAGTCAAGTGGAACAGAAAAATAAAAAGCAAACCAACAAAAACACCACAAAAACTGAAAGTTAACAACTCCGTGGAGTTATTTGGTTAAATAACATTGTGCATAGAATCTGCATGGCACTACGCACTTTTTTTTTTGTCAGAGGTAATCCTCATCTAGAATCACAAGAGAAATACTCATTTTCAGGCATGCTACATCCGTTCTGTATCTACTTTCCACATGCAGCAACTTCCCCCTGTTCCTCACTGGTAAACTCCATTAAATCTCCTTCCATCAATCTCTCTGCTAGCTCAGCATTGCCTCTTCCAAAGGTGTTAAAGCAAATCCATGATACTCTGTGCCATCTTTGAGTCACATCACTGCATGGCAATTTCAGGTTTTGATTAAGTTCCCGGCCTCCTTGGTACACACCACTGCTTTGAAGGTGCTTTGGCACCTTCAAAGGCCAAAAGGGAAGCATCATACAAAAAGAACCTCACTGTGCTCAAAAAGAACCTACAGCCTTCTACTAAAAACAAAGACCTGTGATTTCCATACGGTCTTTTCTTAATACCTGACTCATCATTTTGTAACACCACTGGCAATACTGCAAAAGTGTCTTCCCTGTGGAGCTGCCCAGGCACTCCTATATCCCTGTGGTGGCTGCCAACAGAAGTGAATAAGTGTTCCAGTTACACTCATGCTGAAGATCTGGCTGTTTACAGAAGAGCTCAAAGATTCCCCAAGTGCTTGCAGAGATCTTTACCACTGCAAGCTGTTCCTCAGTCTTTTGTATCTATGTGCTTAATCCAAAACCCAATAAACTACATAAAATTCCTGGTAATCTCAGAATCTTTGGATCAAGCTCTACAGTTAATAGTGCTGCTCTGGTTTATAATGGTAGACCTTCATACCTGTTTGCTCATACTTACATAACTATCACATATTTTTATTTCAGGCAAGGAGCACAATTGAATAAGCCAAGACAATTTTACCTGGGTTTCTATTTTTGTTTCACCAAAGCTTCCCTCTCAGTAATGTCTAAGTGCATCTACTTTTAACATTTTCAAACCTATGTTCAGTTCATTTGTTGAAGTGTCCTCTGACATTTTTGGTGCAACCCAGGAAGTGTTCCATTTATGATTTGAAAAACAGGCCCTCTCGTTAACTTTGGGCTTAAATAAAGAGCGCTTCAAATATGAGCTACGTGCATGAAGGAAGTTCCTATTATCGCATTCTAAATGTTACTGTAAATGGATCCCTGCTCCTTGCATGGCATCTCAGACCAGTGGGTGCATAACATACTGGAGAATTACCCTGAGAAATTGAGGTCTGAGCCATCAAGGTCTCTGCAGTGAAGGTCACAGTCCCAGGTTCCAGACCTTGACCCTGGCTGACAGTGTGACAAGTTGCCAACATATCAGGCAAGAGGAGAGAGGAGGGGAAGGGTGAGCAGACACTGGAGACAGATGGCCTAATTCATCATACACCAGAAATAAATAATAAAAAAAAAGCTGTTCCAAGCATTACAGATACAGCAATGATTGTAAATTCCACAACTGTGGAGGTCTGCCAAGCCATTGTACACACACCCATACTGCAGCCAGAGTATAGCTCCTGAAAGGTGAAGTCAGGAGAAACTGCAAAGCGTGAAGGGTGCTCAGCTCTCAGGAAATTGGCTCATAAAATGATTATCCAAGCCCAGGTAGAACAAACAGCATGCAGAAGTTACGGGCTGATGTGATATACTTTATAAACAATTCACTTATGTGATGCGTAACTAAGTTATTAATGGATGTGACCCTAGGTATTATACACCTAATTAGTTTCTTTTAATAATATTTTATTTTGCACTTAATAGTTTCCCAGTTGGAGCTGCTTGATTGCATGTCCTGCTAAATAAAGTTCTCTAGTCACCCAGAAAAGTACCTCACAGGAGCTGGCAAGGCTGGTGACACTGCTTTGGGAGGATGGAATGCAGACCTAATGGAGCTTTCCCCAGACCATGTACTTCGGTTTCTCTGCAAAGAGAACAAGGGAGGATCCTGAATGCTGCCATGGAATTTTTGGCATCTAGAAATTCACAAGGAACAAGGAACTAGAACAGCATCAGTAAAGCTGTCCGTAGTGCAGGCTGAGTGCTCACAGTGGTTGTGTGAGCACAGCTTCCCTACAAAGACAACAGCGGCCATTGAATTGCTGAATGTCACAAAGCAAGTGCCAGGGAGCTTGACCATGGCCTTTGTCCAGCCCTTTAATTCTCTTCCTACATAGGCAAACATCTATGCACAACACAACAAAGAGCTATTAATACAACCTCCACAATCAGCCAGTGTAAAAACCCACATGTAGGTCCTAGGGCTCCATTCAGGAGTTTCTTAGGAGTACACAGTATTAATAACTCCTTAAATTCCTGCCACCAGTCTGTAACTGCAACCCAAAGAGCAGCCCTTCCTTTTATTGCCATGATCTCAGAAGGATCAGATATGAGAAGGAACTCATTCTGTGCAAGTAGATTCAACAAGCAAACACTCTTGACAATTTGAGTATCCTTATCTGACTGCCAGTCTCCAAGTTTGTCACTCTGGGTTGGTCTCCCAGAAGCTGGTGGTATGTCAGAGAACAAGCACAACACACCCTCTGCTACCTCAGAGCCACCATGGGCACTTCTCCTGAACTCTTACATAGTTGAGATAAAAACAACACTCTGAAAGCCCGGCTGTCCTGGGAATTTCCTCTTGTTTTATCACACCAGCTGTATCCACCCATGCCTGACTGCACATTCCAGGAATCAGCCCAAGCTGCCTCACTCAGAAGCTTAACCAGGGGAATTGGACAATGAAACACCAGTGTACTGTGTTGAATATCACTGCTCACCCTGTTCTGACAGGGAACATTTTATTCACTGAAGAACTGCTCTGCATCCAGAGAGTGCCCCAGACTCATGAGGAAGAGAGAAAAGGAACTAAAAAGAAGAAAACAGGCAAGTATGTATTTTCTACCTTTCCCTCTTGAAATTTTCACCTGTCCACTGGATTACTATTTCATGAAAACAAAGTCCTCCTTCTACATGCAGCTTGTGGTCTCCCTGCTTTACCCTTACACTGGACACTGAGAGAGTATTTATGTGCTCTACTTTGAGCGTCTGATGTTGGTGTGAACCCTTGGCTGGAACCCTTGATGTCTTATGTAGCAGATGGATGTGTCTCCCCAGGAGACAACTCCTAGTGACCATTTGGGACTCAGGTGACTCACACGAGTACAACCCCAGTGGTTTCACTTCCTCCTTCTCTTGAAGGAGCACAATTGCATGGGTTGCCTTGTCTTTTTCACCCCCAGATTTGCAAGAGACCTTTTACAGGCATCATCTAGATACACAGACCGTTGTTTGAAAGCTTTTACATCTACTCGGAAAGTAGAGTTGTGAACACACCTTTCTGAATGTTCTTATTAGGCAACATTCAAATCTCTTGCCTTTCTCCTGAGTTGTGCATCCATCTACCTACCCAGGGACCCATCTGAGTATTTCCTTAGCATCACCAGCTTCAGCATAATTATCTTTGTGGGCTAAGAGCAGATTCATGAAGGCAAAGAGACTGAAGCATTTAAAACTTGGGCTCAGAAGCACTGCCTGGTCCTCCAGAACAGGAAGGAAATTTTTGGAAATTTTTTCTCTGAATGAACCAGAGAAGAAATCCAACAATGCCCAGGATCTGGCAACAATCGAAGGAGGATCAGCTTGAACCTCATCCTGAGCCTGTGTCGCCTCGGGTCTGGCTCACGGAAAATACTGGGGACCAAAAATCCTGGGGCCTTGACTCAAACATAGCCAAGAAATTGTCGTGCACAAAAGAAAGAGACTTGGCAGCCGACTTTTTGAGATGGGCTGTAGCCATAACAGCGATGGGTTACTTGGTATCTTTTCAAGATAAAAAAATTGTCACTGTAACTCATCAGTTTGTAGGCAAATGCAACCAGGAAAGAAATGTTCAAGCTCCAGAACTGACATGGCACATGACTTCTCCAGCCCTCTTAAAAAAGCCAAAATAAAACCCCACAACAAACAAAAACCCCAGCTCCCCCCCAATAACAACAAAAACACAAACCAAAATGAACAACAAAACCCCAACCCAAAAAGACCTCAAACTGTTTTTTAAAGTAGGTCATAGATTCCACCACTGTGCATTATAAGAACTGTAAATAGCTCCTCTGCATTGCAATGCTTTTATCACCTAAGTAAGCAAACCCCATGCCCTTCAGTCCCAATTCAGACAAAACTTCCAATACAGCAGTAGGCTAAAGCTGGAAAGTCTATGCATTTCCTTAATACCTTTATGTATTCTCAATGCATTTCTATGTATTATATCTTACTGTCTTTTAATATTATGCATTTTATGTACAGTAATATCTAGATATATATACTCTAAAATTTAGAAATCACTCCCAGCTGTTATGGAGCAACAGAGAGTAACCCCAGCACAGTTTTGGTATCTGCACTGTCACAATCTATGTAATTACAAAGCAGTGGGAATGCAATTTATTTCCAAGTTACCAGTGCTCCAAACTACAGCTGTATTTGAGTTTCAATATTTACAAGCTCGAATTCCAAAACTGGCCAGAAATTCATTCACAAGCTCAAACTTCCCCCAGTTTAAGCAAGCGGGTGAAGTTTTTCCCTTGCACCATGAGGGCCTGCATCCAGCTGGCCAGACACTGGCTGGGTGATCCGAACAATGAGGGTCATGGATGCATTTTTATCCTTTCAACTTTAAGCAGAAACACTTGAGCTCTTGTGAAGAAACAAAGGCAGATTTTCACTGCGCTCAAAGCTCCAGCAGCATCTGCCTACAACCTTTAATGATATCAACAGCAATTAGATGTTATACTTCTGACTCAACCACATGCTCTGTCTGGAATGCCTCCTATTTAAAACCCAGTACATGCAGATTCTGTATCATCGATGTCCTGTAACCCAACAAACATCTCATAGATCCTCTCGGGCATAGCTGCAGAAGTGAAATCTAAATGCTCATCCTACCCCATGTAAATCTCATTTCTAGAATGGTGGGAACTGTCAGGCATCAGAACCTGAGAACATGCACATCATTTCTCATCTTTGCATTTCCACACACAGAAATTAAGCCGTTCCAAATGTAAGCTTGTGACTACAGCAAGAAATTACAAGCTCTTATTTGCTATAGCAAACAGAAGTTTAGAGGTACTTCAGAAGAATAATGTCACTCCACTAAAAGTAAAGTGGAACATGAAGTGGCTGTTGGTTCAGGAGTGCTAAAAACTGATGCCGGGCTCAGCATTATTACAAAAATTCCTAGGCTAAATGTGTTCTTTGAAAGTGGTTAACAGCTCAAAGTGCAGCAACAGAAAGAATCCAAAGACTACTGAACAATGACTTTGTCCATTCTTGCTGCATGATATAAGAAATGTTTGCCTGAGACAAAATGCACAGGCAGAAAACAACTGGAAAGCTCAACTCAAGGCGGCCAAAGCCAAGAGATGTCCCCTTGTGGCTGCAGTCAAAAGGTAGGGAATGAAAAGAGACAGAGAAGGAAAGAGTAAAAGCTGCAATAACAGGGAAGCAAAGTAGAGCAACTAGAAATAAGGATCTCAGCCTTACTGGCTTCTTTCTGCACTTCAGCTGACTGTAAGATAGAGAGAAGAGAGATGTGATGCCAGGACTGAGGTGAAAAACACCTCCAATTAAAGTAATCCCCAATCACTTACAATCACACTAAGAGGAAATGTTATGTGTTTTTCTTTAAAACCAAATTCTCTCGTTCATAATCTGCTGGGAAAATGACAAATTACTGGTGAAATGAACTTAAGCACATATGTGAAAAGATTTGCATTTTCTTACTGGGAATGCTTTTATTGGTTATTAGGAAGACAGCAAAAGCACCCATTATGTCTAATGAGGAATGACAGCAGATGCTGGAAATAAAGCTCATCCATGGTCTAAAGATGACCTTTCCTAAGGAAAATACTCGGAAAAAAAAAGACTCTCAGCTTGCAAAATCAACATGGCTCTACTAAGAGTCACTAAAACAATTGTTACTTCCCCCAAGATGAAGAGCTGTTACCTCCTGGAACCTGGTGCTCCAAGCATGGAGCAGCTGTTCTTTGGCAGTATTTGTGTGTGCCTATGGAAAAACACACTCGGTTAGGAGCAGCTGAGAGGATCCCGGCAGTCGCTGAGTTGAGGGCAACTCACTTCATACCTCCAATTTGAGGGAACAATTGTAACAGAAGCAGCCCAGAGACCTCTGCTCATCCCTGCCTTGGGAATCACCAC
This sequence comes from Pitta sordida, assembly GCA_013390025.1. Taxonomy (NCBI): domain Eukaryota; kingdom Metazoa; phylum Chordata; class Aves; order Passeriformes; family Pittidae; genus Pitta; species Pitta sordida. The sequence goes on along the minus strand of WEKX01022731.1, from coordinate 623,513 downwards.
CTCCCATACCTACGGGTTCATCTGCACGGAGAGAACAAGGACTTCATTCACTAGAAAGAATTGTTAGTAATTTCTCACAGAGGAATCGGAATCTTTTACTTTTGTGACAATTCTACTTGACTTGTACAATGTTTATTTTACATAAATTTATACTTTTTTTATTGGCAAAATTCTACTCAATAAGAACATTTTAGCCAATTATTAAAATCTTAAAGGCCTTTATAAATTTTTAAGCAACAAATGTAACTTATTTCCATTTACTTACATTCATGTCCATGTAAAACTATTTATAATTTGCATTTCTTTATTTTTTTCAGGATCCTCCCAACCACTGCAAGAGTCTCTGGAACTCCTAAAACCTCACAGAAGAGCTTTGATTTTACCCTAAACTTTAACAATAAAGCCAACTTCCTTCTTGCATTTAATCCAGTTTGGCTCCATCTCCTGCCCAAAGTTACAAACTACATCTGGTAACATTTAGAGAAGTTCAAAAATATGAAACTCAAAGGTGTTAATCTTACAAAGTACTTGAAGAATGTTTGCTAGAAATGAAAACTATCCTAAGATATTAGAAGTGATCCATGTTTCAGCTGTTAAGTTTCACATATTGGTAATTAAGGAACAGCTGAATGCCTATATTGGTGACACCAATGCCACTCCAGTTATCTGCAACTTTGGGGATGTCCTACATTTCAGAGTAAGTTGTAACTTTACTGAATTCTGCCTTAAAAGTTTCAGGAGGAAAAATCAGGACCCCTATGAAGAAACTCAAGGACACAGTAACTCTCAACAAAGCTTATTTCTAAAACTTTAGGAAGAATTTAGAAGTACTGACAGACAAAAAAGGCAACTTGCAAACTACGATACTGAGTGAAGCAGGTTTGGACCACCACAAACAGAACACAAAAAGAACAAACACCTCAGAAACATCCCACCCCAACCACTGCACTCCACAACGGCTGTGTCACATCTCCAGAGTTATGCAGCAGTCTGAAGCAAATCATTAGAGGGCAAACAGTAAAGAAAACGTCTCTGCTACTCCTGACCTTAATCATGGCCAAACCCAGGCTGGCAACAAAACCTCCTTGAGGTTGTACATAGGTTACATACATATAGTACATATGATGTATATATGGCATTTCTTTCAAGACCGTTCTTTCAACTTTGTGTAAGGACTTTCCTTAGAACAATCACTAACAGATGAGGTTCTGCTTTTCCTACTGTCACGTTCTCTCCCATACAACTTATTTATCAGTACAGTGAGCTGGTATGGGTTTTGCTACACAACCTACCATACTCCATCCCTGTTTGAGGCCCCTTCCATTCCATCCACAGCTTCTGACAGCAACCCAAGCTCTCCGTGGGGCACTCACAGCACCACAGAGGCTGTGCTCTGACACCTGGAGGAGGTGCTGTGGTACTTCAGCCCATTCCAGTCCCATGCATGCCAACATTACTGCTGACACTCAGTGAACCACAGGAAGGAACTGATGCCATTGTTTTCTCACATTTGTAAGGTAAGGTAACACATCAGAAAAGCAGCACAGCATTGAGAATGAGCATGTGGGAAGGAGTATGTTCACAGGGAAACAAGGTATCAGCTTAGAAAGTACCTTTCTAGAAATGCTACTTTCAAAGGACAGACTACAGTTTAGTAGTTAATTTATACAAATAAAAACCCACTCCCCCCCTCAAAACTTACCTTGAAAAGGGATTTTGAAAATCTTGAAAATTCTCCCAAGTTTTGTGCAAGTAGGTTTAAACTTTGGTCTTTAGCAGATGAGAAAATGCGTGACAGCTAAAGGTCTGTTTGTTCTTACTCTCTGTTTTATCAGCACAGTATTCAGTCATTTCCACCAGTTTGCTAATTTCTGTCTTCCTAATGAGCTTGTTAACCAACTTAATGCCACACCCAACCCAGAGAATTCCTAACACAGCTGAGTTGCTTAAGTTATTTGGCTGCATTTGGGCTCCATTATGCTGAGCATTGTACAAATAAACCCCCCAACACAACCAAAACAAATCCCTTTCCTGTAATCTACTTCCAATCAGATTATTAGACAAAATTCATGATCAGTCTTAGGTGGATTTAGTAGGATGCTTTGTAATAAACACAGCAATGAGCTTCATGGCCTGTGAACTGCTTCTCTCTTCCAAAATTCAAACTAACCACTGTCCAGCTGACACCCCAGCACTGGCAAGACTGAGTTAGCTGATAGCAGAGTCTGCTACTACCACAGCAATTGCAGTTACAGACACTCCAAGTGTGTCCTTACACACACTGGACCAGAGGGCACAAAGTCAGTGACCCGAGGTATGAACCTGTGCCTGAGTTCTTCAGGTCCTTCTCTGGACTTCAAACTTGCTGGTTTCACCTGGAATTTGTGAACACTTTAGTCTGCAGCTAAAATGCATACCCATAACCTTGTATGAAGAGGACAACTTTCAATTTCTTCAGGGTTCTCAAATGCAGTCTATCCACATGCTGAAATTTTTGGGGGTATTTGGGCTAGTTTGTTTCATGTTTTATTCTTCTGCCTCTTTGAACACGCCATACAGAGCAAATGCAATATACAAGTTCGCTGTTTCTTACTGTACTAAAAGTTACCTAAGGTGCTGTTTAAGGGTACTATATTTTTATAAGTGTACTATAGTAATAACAACTGATTCTGTCCTTAAACTGCCATACAGTATATGGTTTGTGGTAAATCCTGAAGTATTCCAGGAGAACACATCCAATTGCTCAATATCCCTCTACCAAAAGCCTAGGACAGCAGGACAAGACTTCACTTTTTGCCTTGTGACTGTCCCTTGGCTCAGGTTATGCTGGTCTCTCAGGCAGAAGGGATGTGATGGAGGGGTTGTTACACTGGCCAGTGTGCCAGGAAAAAGAGGGCTGTGATTTGTTTTGATTCAGTTCTACAGTCTTTTCAGACTTTTCATTATTTTCAGACTTTTCATTATTTTCTGGTACTCACACTTTTTTCAGTTCAATAACCAGAACACTATGAATCTGGACAAGCAGAGATTTGGGGTGCTTTTCTGCCCGCATTGGCAACATGCAAAAAATAGGAAAAAGAAGAGTGGCTTGGAGAAATTGCTCTATCTCATATTTCTGAAATATGTCACTCTAATATGACCAAATAATGCTCACTGCAGCACAGTGGACTCCTCTTAAGAAAGACAATATAAACCAAAAACTTACTGTATACAAGTTACAGCAATAAAACCAACCATTTTAATTGAAGCAATTAAAAAAAACATGTGAGGCAATATAAACGCTAGAACTATGCTTAAGAAGAAAGAGCTAGCACTTTCTGAAAAGCTTTAAAACAGCAAGACACTTTACAAAAGATCTGAGGGGAAGAGAATAAAATTTCCAAACTACAGGAACTGTATAAAGGTAACATTAACAATTATCTTATAAAATACAGCAACAGAGACAAAATGGATGCTCAAGCTCATTTGAAACTAAGCCTTCTGGGGTCTTGGTTAAAACGTATGTTCAAAAACTATTTTAAACAAGGACTAAATACTTTGTATTTTAAATGTACAGGTCCCTAGCATGAACATCGCACTATACACATCTTCCAAACAGGCAGTAAGGACAAGTTCCTTTAACCATGTGTGGTATCATCTTCTACGAAGTCTTTGGCCATTTCTGCTGTGATCACATCAATGTGACTGACCTGGTGGGACAAAGAAGGGTGCAGTCATTACAGTACCTCCTGCAGAACAAGACAGACATCTCTCAAGGCTCCAGGACTCAGCACAAATCTATAATCACTTTCTAGTTCTCCTTAAAGAACATGACCAAAGGGCATATCTAGACATTTAAACTCTTTTTCAGGAAGACACTTTCTATACAAGACTGGAACATAACTAGGAATCTATCACTGAAGTGAACCTAATTCACTTTGAACTCTTAAGTCTCAAATACACAACCTGTTTTAGTTACAGCATTTACTAAGAACCTTGTTTATTTTACCTTGTTTCTGAATTTTACACCATAGAACTTGTCAGCTGACTCCAGTAGTTCAGGTCTAAAAGTTGTTGTAATAAACTGAGCATGTTCAGCTAGTTCCATAATCATATCTAAAAATGAACACAGAAGATCTTTATTAGTGTAATCTTTTCAATAAAGTGGGATAGACAGGCCGAGTTTGCTATTCCTTATTGAGAATGAGGTTTTAGTTCACAAAACAAAAAACACACAAAAAAGGACCCACACCAGGTTTTTAAATATTATCATTAATTCCAGTCTCAACTCTGACAAATCCAGCCACTTTGCAAACTTGGTGTGGTATTAAACTTCTATGATGAGAACCACAGTAAGCACTTTTCCATTATTTTTTAAAACCAAACTAGACTTCCAAGCAGGACAGTTTCCTGTTTCCACCACACTGAAGTGTAGTAAGGAAACCCTTCAGATGCAGTAGATAGCACAGAGCTTCTCCCTAAAACCAAGTTGATGAAAGCTTCAGAAGGAACAATGTTACAAAGTTCTATTTTAACACACTGCCACAAAAATGGCTCTATGATTAAAAGCTTTTATCCTAAATATCGGGAATGAGAAGACAAACTGTTATCTTCCACCACAATGAACACAATAAAGTTAGACAGGTACCTGAGACAGCTTTTCTGTGCTGGGCATCCAAGGCTTGGTCAATTTCATCAAACAAGTAAAATGGAGCTGGATCACATTTCTGGATGGCAAATATAAGGGCCAGGGCCACTAAAGATTTCTGTCCACCTGAAAGTTGTTGCATTTCTCTCATTTCACCCTGCTTCCCTGTGAACGATACCTACGAAAACAATGCAGCAGCAAAGTATTTCAAAACACTGAACCACAACATCACTTGGTATTAAACCAACTCCATCAATTAAATGTTGCCTTTTAAAAATACAATAATCCCTCAAATTTCACAGGAGATAGGGACCACGTGACAGCCATGAAACCTGGAATCAGCAAAGAGAGGCAGATCATGAATATACAAATAAGCCACACCCCTGTCCCCGCCCCCTGAGCCCCAGAGTGCCGGGGGGGCGTGGCAGAGGATCTTCTCTGCCCCTTCCCTGCGGGGCGGGGGCAGCAAAGGGCAGCTCCTGCCGCGGTCCCTGGGGAGGAAGGTCTCACAGCATGGGACAACCTTCCTTGGGACTAGGTAGCCTGAACCCACACCGGCCACGGGGCTCCCATGGCCACTTGGTGCTTGGCTTCCCTGCCACACTGCACACTGTGTACTGAGCTGGAGGTAGTGGCAGGATGTGTCCCCACCGCCCCCACACCAGGAGGAGGCCTCTGCCCTCCCCCACCTCCTCGGGGACACCAGCGCTCCACTGGGGAACAGCCCTGCCTTCCCAACCCTGCCCGGGCAGTTACAGCTAGCAGTGCAACATGTGCTGATCCTGCTTGCCTCAGGAGTGACCCCGATAGGGAGAGTGCAGCCCCAGGCCGCCTCGCTCAGACAGGGAGTGGGGACAGTGTGGGCCAAGTCCCCCTCACTGAGGCACGTAACCCTTCTAACACTCATAAGGAAGCAAACTCTGGGCGGTCCCCAAGCGAGCAAGAGGCACCAACCCCTGGCCCTGTGGGGTGTGCCAGTCCCCTCCCATGGGGCAGCACAGGGACTCTGCCCATGCACACACGGGAAAACGCTGCGAAGAAAGGAGGGAAGACTATGACACCTTTGCTGAGAAAAACTTGAGAAACTCAAAGCAAGAAGTAGTGTGAAATAGTGAGGGATTAGTGTATAGTTGAACAGCAACCTAAACAAACACTCATAGTATTGAAATGCAAATCTATTTCTTTACCCTTATGCCAACTCCAGTGAACTGATCTACAGATGGAACACTGCTCTGAGATCCAGATCCCCGATCACTCTCGGTGCTTCCTTCGCCTTCATCTTGGGATTGACTACCCTCCACATCTCCTTTCTTCATCACTAACGTGGCCTTCCCACCAGGCACTAACTTCTGGAATACTTCACTGAAATTTTTTGACACCTGAAATACAAACAGTTCATAAACCAGTTCATTTTCACAAAGTGAAATCAAATGCAGACAAAATCTCTTTTAACATGATCACACAAAGTATCCGCTTCAAAACAGAGATCCACATAAATTCTTAAGAGAAGTGAGAAATATATGATATACAGAGCTTGGCTTAAAAACAGCTCAGACAATTACTCTTGCAGTATGAGAACTTGCAAAAATGTTTTGAAGAAGATAGTAGAATTAAACAAAAACTGTAGCCAAGGTATTACGTATTGCATTAACCTTCAGGTAAGTAAAAGACTTTTAAGAGAAAACTTCACACACTTTGTAGTTAAGATCCTTTCTTAACGTTAGAATTATTTTCAATAAATCTGGAGAATTGATTTGGTACAGTTTTTTACCACACTTTCCCAGAAAGTGTTGTAGGTGGTACAAAGAGACTCACTCGAAAGGAAGTATTAAAGAGGTTTAAAGCAAAGCTAGACTTGTAATAACAAGATGGGCACCTATTTAAACTGCTAGCCTATTTATTTTCCAGTATTTAAAAAACCCACAAGCCTCAAAAGTTACATGACACAGCCTTCTGTTCTAAAGACATACTTAGCTTCCCACAGAGCTGCTACATAATGGGACAATTTGATTGATTTCAGCACCAGGGCCTTTATAATGGTTCCCATTTTGTTACCTGTTTGAAAGTCAGCTGAATAGCCTCGTATTTCCTGAGCTCAAGGACATTCATCAGCTCCATGATGGATTTGTAGCCCCTGTCCAGCTCCTCTTGTCTTTTTATCAGTTTTTCCTTCTGCTCTGAGAAATTCACAAACTGATCTAAAGCTTTTTTATTAACATGACTGTATTTCTTCAGTTCTGTATTGCACTGCTCCAGCTTGCGGAATAACTGTAAACGGAAAACATTTAAACATCAAAGAGACCTGCAATTCCAGCCACATTTGACACTCTAGATGCAGGTGACACTAATATTTCAGGTCATGAAACATGAAACCAAGCCCTATTTACCTGCTTTAAACTTAAAGTCTGATACTTTTCAAAAGCCTCCTGTGGAAGGGAACCCAACTCTCGGATTTTCTTCATGCATTCCTCTTTCTTCTTGAGGAGCATGCCTTGCCTGTTAGTCATTTTTTCAAGTTCTTTTGTATCATGGTTAATGGCATCCATATGCTCCTTTTCCATGTTCTTCCAGCGTTCCATGCTCTTCTGAAGTTCTTTAATCCCTGCTTCTGTTTTGTCAATAGAGTTATCCAGATCTGTTGTACAGTACAAAACCCAAAACAGTTGTCTTACATGCCTGCTTAAGATCAGCAATTATCTAGTGAAGTAGTTATGAAACAAGAAGATGAATTAAAGAACATCTATTAAGGAGCAGAAGATCAAATTTCAGGCAAAAAGCTGAAAATCCTGCTCTTCTCTATGAGCATTATGGCTTAAAAACCTAACAAATGTACTATAGTCATACTGTTAATGTGTAGAAAGAGAAGCAAAGGAAGTTCTGAGCCACACAGATGTAATAATATTCTATTTGACAGCAGCTGAGGTTTAGATAGGTTAGACAAAATTCAGGAACAAATGTAGATCTTGCTTGTAAGGAAGGTTGCCTCGAAAGTACTATGCCCTGAAGCCAGAAGCCTGTTAGCACCAATACAAGTTAATTACTTCTCAAATTATGGTCTACTTCTAACCCAAAATATGGTATGTGTGAACTTGCAAAACACTGGAGAGTTTTTGTCCAAAAAACCGGTGCTACCAACCATCTGACCGTGCCAGCGTGTCCTTCACTCGTTTGTTGATGGCCTCAAGCTCCGATGTCGTGGCAGTGAGGACAGTGCCACCTTCTGTTTCTCGCAGCTCATTCAGTTCCTACGGGATAAACAATACCACTGAGCTTCAGCACAAAGGGGAACAAAAGTATAAGCCAGACAAACATGTTATCTTCTGCTACTCTACATAAAACTATATTCAGTACTTAATAAAGTTTCAGACAATAGTTAGAATTTTGAACAAGTCTTGCATTATGGTGGTCTGTGCTACAATTTAAATAAAACTCTTAACTCTAGCCCACCTCTAGCTCCACCACTTACAAACCAAATCCTCCTCACTAAATAAATTAAAACATTTTTTCACCCGACCTAGTATAGGTGATAAAAAAGTAGCACAGGACGCAAAACCCATTACAGATAGTGCAGGGTAACAAATGAGTATTTATCAAGTGACTAATACGTGTTAGCCTTGGAAATAAATCAAAACCAGATGGCAAAAGTGCATTTAAAAGAAAATCCTTACTTGTTCCACTTGGTCTAAGCGTTTTCTCAGGTTCTCATTGAGATATGTTTCAACACGTGTGATAATGCCTTCTAGTTTAATCCTCTCATTCAAAAGCTGTCTGTTTTCCTGAAAAAGTAAGAGCATTTTAGACACCTCACCTCACTAGGACTTATTTTTAATTTTTTTTTAAATACCATATTAAAAAAATCACTCTTTACGCAATTCTGTTTATTAAATAATTGCCAAATTCTCTGGATTGTTACTCTAATTTTAACAGGTGGAAAAAACCAAATGCTAAGTATTTTTGAAGCTATCTAGTCAACTGTCCAAATCCATATGTTTATTAAACTGTATTTGCATCTGAATCCAATTCTTAAACCCAGAGGCATTTTACTTTTTCAGTACATGTGTCAGGCAAAACCTTAGTTCTCTTTTCCCACACCGCGCATCCTCCCTTCAGACAGAATCTATTCGATAGCAGGAGCAAGGAAATTCTGACACAAATAACCTTCATTCTCAAGGAACCAGCTGGCAAAACTCATCCAGCATTTGAGAAAAAGATGGAAATACACTTTGCCAATGAGAGAACTTCAAACACATCTCCCTGATACTAATGAAGCATTACTTGAATGACACTATAATCATAAGTTGCTTTTCATACAAAAGGAGAAAAATTTATTACAAAGAAAGGTACCACATTGAGTGGAAAGACATTTTAATGTCCTTACTTGCTGTAGTTGTCGAATTTCATCATTAAGAGCATCCACACGTTTCTGATCCTCAAGGCTGAGCTGAGACAACAAATCTGTCCCCAGTTCTGCTTTTAATGATTCTCTAGTTGACTCCATTGCATGTAAACTTGCCTCCAAGCTCTGCAAACTACGTTGCTGTGGGACAGATATTAGAGAGAATCATTCCTCAAAGCAACCTGCAGCCTTACATGAATTTCACCTTTCTATTTACACGTATATCAATATCTCTAGTCACCCTTTCATGTTGCATGTTTGATGTTAACCAGAAAGGAATGCAAGTTTATCAGTAATATTAAACCGTTAATATAAAGCCAGGAACAGCTTTCAGTATTTCCACACTAACCTTAGGCATAAATGTCTTCTCAGACTGCTGCCTCTTCTCCTTTAGCATTTTCATCTCTGACAAAATACTGTCTCGAGAGGCTTTGAACTTCCTCTGCTGTGTTTCAATTTGCTGCATTTGGTTCATTAGCTGGTCAATCTCATTATTAATCCATACTGTGGGCTAAGGAAAACTCTGTCCTTGTTTTAAAGGTATTTTATACCTACTAGTACCTTTAATTTTTATTCCATCTGTCATATTCATCATGTCATTGTTATCAAAATAAGAAACAAACAAAAACCCCCACCAAACTATAATATTCAGTTGTGCAGGAGAAATCAAGAATTGTCAACAAAAGTAACTTGAGCACCTTATCACCACCAGGAAGCTAAATGAAGCTTTTCTCATTTACTCAGGGATACATTTGAACACGCTAGGAAAACTTGGGACTTAAGTGGGACTTAACTATCAAACTTCAAGTGGCTACCAAAGCTTCTTTTTCCTGAAGGCCACCATTCCAGCCACTTCCCAAAGCAAACTACTGACAAGGTGTACTTCAATTACTAGTTTTTAAGTCAAGTTTTCCTGGAATGGAAGTTTAACCAAAACATTAGCAGTGGTACAGCAACTATTTCTTACCTAGCTGCACTGATGTAAGTATTATTTTTGTCAGGGAATACAATTTAGCCACATAATGGATACATTTTTAAATCTGTTTGCACTGGCTGTACACCAATTTTCACATGCAGGGCTTTTCATTTTTGTTTCACAACTGACTCCCTACAGTAGCATATAGAACGAGGCTTGCACAAGAAGAAGTTGAAATAAATGCCACAGCCATTATGTAACACGAACAAATCAGTCTCCTGTTTTTCATCTATTATTGTAACCACAAAACAAAAGCTTTGTCATCACACAGGCTTCCCCCATTAACAACAAAAGGATATTTTCAATGTTTCTGCGTAAGTTTTCATTGAGTTTTGCTTCAAGTTCACCAAGTTCTTCTTCTGCTTTTCTAACGTCTTTCTGCAATTCAAGGCGAGATTTCCTGGTGTCGTAATAACCTCCAGTCAAAGCCCCACGATGGCTGACCTGATCCCCTGGGAGCACAACAGAAGGAGTCTGTGAACTGTACAATACATGCATTCCATGAAGTCCAGTGCGTTCTGCAATGCTATTTAGCAGATTAACTGGAACACTTCAATTAACCTACACAAGCACCGCATGTATGAGCAATCATGTAGATACGTTTAAAGTAATGAGGGAAATGCTCATTTCTGCATTCAAGTGAATTTCCCTTCTCAAGACAGACTGCTTTAAGCATCAACTTATTTTTAAGTTTGTTTTTAATTATCTTCTGAAACTATGCAGCTTGAAGGAAAGAAAATACTTATATTAAAGGAAAAATGCAAATGCTTAGCACTACCAGTTTGAAACAAAATCTTACGTCCTCTGTGAGGACATAAACACAACATTAAGTAATTCACAGCATCTGTGGCCTGTAGAGTGTGCTGATAGTGAAAAATTAGTAATTTCCTCCTCAGACATCCTTAGGGGTATTTTCAGACTGACTTTAAGAGACAAAAAGACAACATTAAACCTGCAGGGAATCTGCCTCCTTAAGAACAGGCAATTAAGAAGAGATAGAGATTATTTCAGAGAACATAACATGTAAATGTATCTGTTGCACAGGAGAATTCACCTGGCACTTATCAGTAATTAAAACTATACATTCCTTCATTAAACACTGGCTTAACCTTGAGGAAAACACCATAAATACTCCAACAGGAAAACAAAAGCCTGTTAAATTGTATAAATCAAAGTGGATGAATATAAACCTGATCTGCTTTACAATTCTCGGGATGGAGATACAGAGTCCCTAACTTTTAGATCCTAAGAGAATTCCACAGCTTGTGAAGAAATTCTGTATTTTTAAATGCTGTACTTAACCAAGTGCAACCTTGTGCATACACCTCAGCCAAGTCTACTAATATTTTAAATAATCTCTGACAACACCAACAGACCATGTTTAATGAGTCTCACAATCCATGGATCCTATTTTTACAACCAATAATTTATAAAATTGCATTATTTACCTTCCAGAGTGATACAGTCCATAGTGAAAGCTCTGGCCAGCTGGGTAGACACTTCCATACTACGACAAATTAAAGTCTTCCCAAAAACATGTTTGAAAGCTTTATCAAATCGTGGGTTGTATCTCAGTTTGCTGATCATAGGAATAGCATCCTGAAGTGACAGGGATTTTAATGATAAAAACATATTGATATAAATACAGCAAGTATACTGCACCTAATCCATACACAGAATTCAAGAGCAAAAACAGAATACACCCTAGTCTTGTAACAAGAGTTCCTGAAAGTTTAGTGTGTCTCCAAGTCACTGAATATTAACATCATTTTCCCAACCAATCAACTTCTGGAATGAGGAATTCTAGAGCTGTGAATATCATAATTTACACACAGGATGTCAAACCCTGGACTCGAAGCACACCACCATGAATAATACTTCGGAAACAAACAGCTGTCACTTGGTAGGAGAACATCCTGACTGAACATTCCCAAGGAAAACACATAAACACCCTATGGAAATCAAGGCCAAGGTACTGCAATTTTAGCTTAACTGCTATGCTTGGGCATGAAGTAAACTGCAAGTCTGCCAGGAAATAAGAGTATTACACGTTGCCGAAACAAGTTGAGTAAGTATCATTTTCCCTCCAAATAATTACTTTTTTTGTAGAGAGCACATTATAAACATTAACAGTTTTACTAGTAAAGCCCCCCAGATTAAGCACATTAAAAGTCTGCTTGTTTCCTATTTATTTTTTTCAGTTTCTCTGAAAAATATTTTTGAAGAACTTATTCAACTGTGATTATTGCAGGAACCAGCGTTCACATTGACACAATTGGTTACTAAAATTTTAAATAAGAGACTTTCTTGAAATGTATTTCAGAACTATTCTTTAAACAGTAGTCACTGAAGGTTTACTTATGCATTTTTAAACATAAAATCAGACTAATCTCCAACAATTTTGAGAATTTGTCCATGGCTATAACATGCAACATGGCTCTTCAGCTTTTGTCCATGGCAGCACTTCAGCTTAAAGAATTATAATTCAGGAATTTTGGAAATTCTTGATTATCAGGTTACAATACAAGTCTACCTTTTATTATTGCTTTTTTACTTACGAAGTGCAGTTAAACTTTATAGAGCAGACATTTCATAGGAAAGTTTATCTCTAGAAAAGACTTTTTTATGTGGAGGAGCAAACATTAAAAGCAGCATTTAATTGCAGACAATCAACAGAAAAGCAAGTGGTGGGCAATAGGCAATATACACAAACAATTCAGAACATGAGATTTTGTAATTATTAAGTAGAGGAAGGTTCAAAGGGCATTCCAACTCACATTAGTCTCAGGATAAGCAGTATCTCTAACATCCAGTTTGTTCAGAGGGAGGAAAGTAACTTCTCCAGGAAGGTTCATTTTGTTGAATTCCATTAGGATCTTTGTACTGACCTCATCAGAATCCACAATGTGATAAAACAACCTATTTAACCAGCCCAACAAATAGACAGAACTTTACTGTGCTAAAAGTACAAACGTATTTCTACATGAACTGTAATCATGCAGGTACCATTAAATATCAATATGAAGCTGATAATTTTCCTCTCAATTCCAAATGGCTACATTCTACTCACTCAAATGGGCTCAGCCAAGTTTACATTCCACTCTCCAGTCGCAAGAGCAGCTCAATCTGTGCAGAGAGTTGCTGTGCACAAATCCTGTCCTATACTGCAACGTACAATATTCAGCTCTCCCTCTCTACAGGAATTTACTGCAGTTGCATCTCCTGCCTCCACATACAACCAACAGAAACACAGACCACAGCTACCTCCCTCCCTGTGCCTGACTGGAACTAGCACCAGGGGCATTGAAGTAACTGATTGTTCCTCTGCAAACTGAACCAACTTATTTGTTACAGCTTGTTCCCAACTATGGGGCACAACAGGGTTCAGAGACAACTGTGAAGGACTTGAAAGAGACAGGCTTGCTCACACTGGCACAGAAGTTTCAGGTGAGACACTGCATTTCAAACTGTGGTAGCTCAGTATTTGCATGGGATAATAATTGGCAAGATCATGTACCTCTGCCCTCTCTCCAGCTCTCACACCAATATATACATTTCTTTAGAAGAAGAATTTGTATGACTACTCTTAAATTGGAACAGGGCACTCATCACACAAACAGACAATTTAAATTATTTTGAAGTGCTACATGTTGCAGCAAGTGGTGATTCACCCAACGGGTACTTACTTCTCCTAGAAAACATTTTACACAGACTCAGTAACACTCAACGTCTCTCCAGCAAGCTTTTAAATAGCAGTTTTTGACAGTTTAGAGACCCTTCTTACCCATTTCCAGTACAAGTGAAATTATTATGATTATTACTGTTATTGAAATATCAGCCTTGCTTATGGTGAATTCTCCACAATAGAAGAAGCTGTTCACTTTACTCAATGCACTTCTGTCTCACCACCAATCCTTCTGGCAAATGTCAGGAGTATGGGTCTGGGGGCTTTTTTCTTCTTCTCTCTGGTTTTATTTTAGATTTTTCCAGATAAATTGAAGAGCAGCTAGGACTAATATTTAAATAGTCAGAATTCTTCTCAGTTCCTTCACAAAGGAACAGCAGTTTGATCATGCTGTACAGAAGACACTTTGACAAAAGAATAACACTTAAGTAGCAGCTTCCACCAACAAGCCAATTGTGACACTGCACCAAAGAGCAGGAAATTACCTGTTCCCTGCAGTAACCTCAACACAGGTGTAGAAAGCTGGCTCACACTCGAAGTTGTTCATCACAATGCCGTGGTAGCCATTCAGAACGTGCTGGTTTATGCCTTTCCGCCGGAAGTGCTCCAGCACTTTGTTTATGCTGTCTATTCCATTCAAAATGGCCTGTTACAACACAGTCAGTTATTGCACTGCAGTTACAACAGCAGCTGATCTATCCATATCACCTTGAGCTTTGTGAAAGTTGTTCTAACCTATTTTGCCAAATTCCTGCTACCCAACCTTACAGCTCTAACAGAAGACACCCAAATATTTGAGTCCATCACCTTTCAGGTTTTGGTTGGGTTTTTTTTCTTTGTTTTTTTTTAAAGAAAGGAGATATCAAAAGAAGTTTAAAAGTATTCCATTTCTGCCTGGTCTTCTCACATCAATTACCCCGAGCTTACAAAAGTAGTTTTCAAGTAGTTCTAGAGCTGTAAATATTTGATAAATACAGCTTCAAATATAATTTGTCCATGTTAATCGTGAAAGACCATAATTAAAAAAATAATTATCCCATCTTTCAGATACGACTGTAACTTCCACAAGGAATTCTCAAATATGAGGTATATTACCTTTCCTGTTGCTGCTCTGAGAAGCTGCTGTTTCTTTTCCAAATCCTCCCTCTTTGCAGCAAGGGCTTGTTGTTCTGCATTCTCTTCTCTCCACAGATAACTACAGAACAAAACCAATTATCTCTTAAGTGTGAATGCAATCTCATGATTTTCTTGCAATTTTCTTAAAAACTGTTAATCTAAGGGGAAGGCAAAGTGCAGGAGTTCACACATGGCCATATTTGAAAACATACCTACATGCCATGTTAACAACTACACAGTTGGGGTCCTTCACATTAAGTGACACTGAGACATATTTCAATTAATTACTAACTTTCTTTCACTCTGTAGTTCATCCTTTTTATTTTTCACTTCATAGTATTTTCTGTCCAGTTCTTCAACACGAGCCTTCACTTCATTAAGATCCTGGTCCAGTTTCTAACACAAAGAAAAGGACATGAAATTATAGCTTTCTCTATTAAAAAAAGTCTTTATTCAATACTGAAATACTTAAAATTCGGGAAGAAGTTCCTACAACATTTCATAACCAGTTTCCAACAATCTGTAAAAGCGCTAAGAATAAAGACACCTTTGAAAGGAAGCTTTAACAGGGTGTAGTTGCCACATAGATGGCAAGGCAGACAGAGAGTTCAACTGTGCATTGAAGTGAAAGGGATCAACTGGAAGACACAGTAAGAATGTAACTGACACACACAGAACTGTAATCATGCTCTGAAATGACACTCATGGTAAGAACACTGATCTTGTGTACCATGACATCCTGCTATTAGTCAAAAATCCTCACCTGCTCTCCAGCAGCACTAGACTTAACACAGCTGCTGTGAACACTGCACTGTTCAGGCCAATGCAGAGACATCCTGCCTTTGCCCATTTAACATCTGCCATTTTCAGAACAGTTTGGGGCCAGCAGTCAAGACAGAGTTTACATATTTATACCTGAACAAGGAGGAGTAGCTGTGTTCTGAAAACACAATCAGTTTGTTCCAAACTAACTCTGCGAGCTCTCAATCACAGTCACCCAAGACACCTTCTCTCTGAACATACAACTCTTTGCCAACCCTAAGTCAACCCTCCTTGAGGAGAAAAAGAAAACCAAGACATATTTACTGAAAGGACTCAAAATCCACCTCAAACTTAACCTCTTCAATTCTACTGAAGAGATTAAATTCTATTCCATGGTAAATGCCATTTCTTTCATTCAGCAGCTCACAGAATCACTACTTTGCTGATGTGGGCCCCAACCAAGCAGAATCCCCTTTATACACCTACACTCCTGCCTGCTGTCAGACTGATCCTCAATTCTAGTACACACATTACACAAAGACCAAGAACATTGTCTGTCAGCATTTGCAATGCTCTCTCAATATAAGAGCGGGGCTTTTCACTGCTGTAGCTCCTGGCAGGAGTGCTATTTTTGGATTATACTTCTGTATTTGCAGTGTCAGAGCTGCTTCTGAATGGAAATTAAGATCTAAGTTATGCAGATAATACCAGAACAGACTGATCTTCTAACATGCCATGGGATGCAACTTCTAACCAGCTGCAAGGGTGGCTCAAGGGTGCAGTGCCTGCTGTGTAGTTTGTAGCTTGGGGGAAATGAGAAAAGAGAACCAACACAGACCTTTGTATGAAGACAACAATTGTTGTCTAGGACATGATCATGCTTGAAGTAGACGAGCAAGGCAGGTAAAAAACTCAGACCAAACACACTGGGGAAAGCACTAGAAGGCAAAGCCAACATACAGAGTGAAGTGCTAAAGGAGTTTAAACCTTATCTATAGATGTTTTCAATAACACATTTTGAAAGACCACCCCAACCAGAAAGCCACATCTGCCATATAAAGAGGCACTGAAGTCTAATTGCGCAAGATGAGCTTGAGTATTTAACCCTTCTCTTACTTACACTGTACTGTTCCAAGTTTTTCTCCTTGTTTGCCTCTGTATCCTCTAAATCCTTGTGTATAGCTGCAATCTGCCGCTTCTTGTCATTGATGGCTTGATCTAAAGACTTCAGTTCTTTCTTTATCCACTTATCCCTTTCTTCTTTGGAAGTGAACTGGCTCCCTCGACCTTGTTTTGCATAAAGATCTGTTCTTTCTTGTGTAGCCTGTGCAAGTCTATTTGGAAAAGGGAAACACGTGCTGTATTATAAGGAAATCTTGAATTTAATAAGAGCAGGCATTAAGAATTACTATTACAATTTTCAAGAAGTGTTAAATCGGGCTCTAAAGTGTAAGTACTAAATCAGTAATGAAAAGGATAATGTGATGAACAATAAAATCGCCCAGAAGCCTTCACAAGGACTCAACCATGGCCCATAAAAGTGGTTAAGCTTAAAAAATAAGTCATTTTGCCAAATATTGGTTCCCACCCCAACAATAAAGGCTCGTTATACTCCGTCTCTAAGTACATGTAGCCAGCCTATTGTCAAGGAACAAGTACAATTATGCATTAAGTGCAGACGGGTAACAAATCTGCAGTTTTATCTAACAGCTTTGGCTCCCCATTGCAGAATGGCACAGACCTGGCAATTCCCCTCTCTTCTTTCTCTTTTACGCTGTTAAATTTCGGCTCTGTTTCTGCCAATTCTTTCTGCTTCTCCTCAATTTTCTCAAGAAGCTTTTGCCTCTCTTTCAGCAGTCTTTTCTGAAAGTCACACAAAGCAGTGCAGTCAGGTGGGAACAGGAACCATATCACTATTAGATAAACACACACTTGTGAAGAATAACTACACTGTAAGGTTGCAAGATGCCACTGCTTATGTGACACTCTGTTGTTTCAACACTTAATAGGAGTGAATTCAGTTCTAATCAGGACAGAAAAGAGAGATGAAATTACATGTTCTCAAGAAGCTGAACTATGCAAGCAAGGAAGGTCTGTAGGGGCCAAACAAGCAAATTCCAACTAGTGCTGTAAACAAAACCCTCTTTCCCCATACTTGAACCAGTTAAGACCAAGAGAATTACAGGTGCTTGACTGTGCAACATACAGAACGATAAATAAAAGATCATATTACAGGAGTCCAAGTTTATATCCCCTAGAATGACACCAAAGGTATAACAAAAGACTAACTTATCTGTCAAACCTTACAAAACAATGATGAGCCTCAGTTCAAAGCCAAATCCTCGGGTTGTGCCAATGACATTTTAAGTCTTCACTGCTCTTTACGTACCCTTTGTTCACTGTTGCCAGCTAATTCATCCTGTAGATCTTTAGCCTTCAGCTCTAATTTAGTCCTCTGTTTAATCTGCTCCTGTCTTTCAGCGCTAAGTTGTTCTTTCTCCTCTTTCATTGCAGAAATCTTTGTCTTCAATTCTCGAACTTGCCGTTCTATTTCCTAAGCAAATTGAAGTGTGTAGTATCTTAAACACTGCACGCACATTTCTCCATCTATCAAAACTCACAAGATCATTACTCTGTACTTTACACTGGAAGTATGAAAAATTTCTCACGTTTCCAAATAGGATGAAAGCATAAAACAGGATTTAATAGTTTTAGACATTACAAGCTCTCCCCACTCCAGAAAAACCCAACCCCTAAAACACCACTGCAAAGCCCTTTTAAAAGTATTTTTACCTCCATTTTATCTCTAGCATCTTGCTGTGCATCTCTCAGCTGCCTTGATTTCTCTCCACTTGTCTCTCGTTTAGCAGAGAGCTGTACGGAAACACCAACAATAACTTAAGTAGCAAGAATCCATTTTAGTTGTGGTTCCAGAAATAAAAGAATTTGTTTAATTAGTGAAGAAAAGTGATGTTGAGGAATACATTCAGTGCAGGGAGCTCTGTGTGCAGTTGCACATTAAGCTCTGGGTGGTGAGAGCCCCAGGGCAGAGACTGTGAAGTGCCAACCCACGGGGACCTGTGGCACTGGTCACCTGGACACCCAGAGACACAGCAGCAGCCAACGACCCCAGATGACCTCAGACGAATGTGCTGAGATTGTGAGGGGATGAAAGTCTGGAGTTTCCTTTGTCTGGAGGTCTCTCCTTGGAGTCGTTCAGCTCAAGCTGTTCTATTATTTACTGCACCAAGATTAAATGATTTAAAGTCTGAGACTCTGCTACAGGAAACCTGGTCTGACTGTGTGAGCATGGTGGGTAGGGAGTCAAGTGAGGCATCTCAGCTCACCAGAGCTGTGAAAGGACTTCGGTGCCAGCTCACTTGGTGTGGCTGTCACTGCCAGAGTGGCTCCTGGATGGTCAGACAGGAAAAGTTCCTTAACACTGACAGGGTTCTACTACTGAACACAAGATGGTGGCAAAAACAAATCAACAGTTCATGTTGTGTCTTGTAGTAGCCAAGGTATTTTACCTCATCGAGCTTAGCTCGGGTTTCATTAAGCTCCTGATTATAAATGGTGTATTCTAATGCTCTCCTCATTTTATCCCATTTCTGGTACTGAGCCAACTCTTCTTTCTCCTCCTCCAATGTATGCAGTCGCTCTTCAATGTATTTCAACAACTCATTGATCTTCTCTCGCTTGCCCTCTTTAGAAAAGACAAGGTTGAAGTTCAGTTAAACACTAAAACATTCCCACACCTTTACAGCTGCTGAACCTCCTCCAGTGATAAACTCTTTGGCAACAGTTATGAAATGCCAATAGAACCCTCGTCCAGAAGTTCCCCAGAAAACACCCTAACAGTATTACTTGATTGTTATGTAAGACAACACAAACATGAACTGTCTTGGCTCACACACTTAAAATAATTAGAGTATCTGACATGACCTTTAGTGTTTGCATAGCAGTAGGTACCCTGATTTCTATCACTGTCAGCTGACATCACTCAGATCTTTTGACCAGTAAATTCACAGAATATATTCTGAGTTGGAAGGGACCCACAAGGATCAACAAGTCCAACTCTTAACACTGTCCCCCTGGCGGGAATCGAACCCGGGTCACCCACACGCCAGGTGGGGGCACTTACCACTGTACTAAAGTGGCATCCCATTAGTTTAGCTACAAGCACACATGAGGTAACTTAATAAACCTTTTGAGATGTGTGAAATTCAGGGAGGAAATATGACATATTCGTATCACTTAACACACCACAAATACAATCTACCTAGTAATTAGTGTACTGGGAAAGTCAAACTTTTAGAATTACTGGAATTACTGTGGCATAAAATAATAATTCAAAACTGGTTTACCTGTTTCTTTCATTAGTGAAATACTCTCCTCTTTACGTTCATCATACACTCTGGTACCAGCTACTTCTCTCAGTAACTTCAGTCTTTGAGAGTCAGGAGCTGTTGCCATCTGGTTGATCTGAAAATTCAAGATCTATAATTTCAAAAGCCTGCTTCGGATGTATGGATAACCACAACACATCAAAGACTGCACTTTTTGTGCTGTGCCTGGTTGCCTGAGGTTTTGGCAGGAAGATTCAGGTACACAGTACCTTCCTTTTGAGACAATTACCTTACGTGGATGGCAAATACTCTGCTTGTAACGAGATCTGATGGTTTTCACATTAATAAACTAAAACTCAGGATACAAGTATTGCGTACACTGAAGAAACCATAACCCCCACAAAATTATGTTTAGAGAAACTCAAACTCAGGCTTTTAAGTTCTGGTGCTAAATCAAATAGCTTAAATGCCTCCATAAACCCACATTAAAATGCAGGGGTTATAAATCTTAGAATAATTCACATCATGAAACACTCATTAATACAACATTAAATGAACCATACAATTACACCCAACATAAAACTCACTTCTCCAATAGAAGTTCAGCAGCTGCATCCTTTCCTAAGAAGGGAACTGTTTCCAATTTGTATTCTACTAAAACCAGTTTGTGTTTTTTGGCTTTAAGTCATGTGCACTAATCCCCACTACATGCTCACACAGTTGTTTCTTTCAAATACAGACATTCAGCTGTACAGGAAACCTCATCCTGATAAACATCTGAGAGACTGTACCATGGGTCACCATTCCTGCCATCAGATGCTCAGGTCTCCTGCATTCCCTTTAAGTATCCTTTCCAGAAACCTTTTGGTGAGTTTCCAATGTCTCCTTGATGATACATCCTGTGAGCCATCACAAGTAGAATGTCCTTTGTCTAGAGATGTGTGTCAGCTCTAGGATGCTGCTTGGGTCTTGAAGACCAGCTAAGACAGGCCATGCTATGAGCCCCTTCCCTGATGTGTGTCCACTTTTGGTACTTCCCTGTGTTTCCATTCATTCCCCACTGAAAGTATTTTTAACTTCTTAAAATCATCTACCATTATTTTGGTGCCTCATCTTAAGGCCCAGGAACCTGTGAATTTACACAGAAATAGTCATAGGAATCGAGTTTGGTTTATATTTAAGTACGGAAAAGCACCTGATTGCAAAGATCACCATGAAAAAATGCTTTTATAAACATGAACATAACAGCCATGATTTTTTTTTCTTAAAATCAACATAAACTACTAAAACAGCTTCTACATACATGAGTCATTTCACATACATGAGTCATTTCCAACTAAAATAGATTCAGGTTATGCATTACTTTTGCAATAATTGAACAAGCTTTGCATCTAGGAAACATGATACTCTTGACAGTGATTCCATCCATTTTGTGAAAAAGAACCTTACCTTTCCTTGTTTGACAATATAGTAGGGATTACTGCGAGAAAATCCAGCACTTTCAAGAAGATTCATTACATCATTCTTCCTGAAATGTTATTATGAATCCATTAAAAACACTTACAATGAAAGTGACAACCGTAAAAATTTAGTAAAGTATCTACAACTACACATCAGATACTACAATCACTGTATGCAGTGCATGCTCTGTTTGAAGAAGCTTCTTCATTTGAAAATGGCTAATTCTAAATTGAAATGAGAGAATAAAAATGGAAAATATCTAAAACACTAGTGTTGGAAAAAGATTAAGAAATAAACACCTCAAAGCAGAGAGGAGGCAAATACAGGCAAAGGTATCACAAAGAAGGACAGAAAATAACATGCAGTCTGGTAACTCTTCTATTTTAAAAAGTCCTGAAAGACATACTGTGTAAGCAGTTAAATACCACATTAATGAGTGGATAAAACTACAAATTCAAAGTCTGCTGTCTACTGCACAAGGACTGATACTCTAGCTGTCGGTATAACACAACAGAAATAAATTATTTCAGGCTTATTACTATTTGCAGCAGAGCAAATGCTCAGTTTGATTGGAGAACATTACAGAAATACTTCTAGTCTCTTTCAGGTAAGGAAAAGAAGTACCTACGTCACCATTTTCTTGTCTAAGAAATACTGGTCCTTCTTGGCTCCAATGACTCTGCGAAGTGAGACTTCCTCCTTATCAATCTTAAGAAAACAAACACCTGTAAATACACACATCTACTGCAACCAGCTGTAACTAGCCCAGAATGTTTATGGCACTTTTACCAGAAGTTGCTCAGAAGCAGTTACTGTACTGAAGACTTACTATAAAACTGAGATTACAAGAGTCTGAACCAATAATCTGTTTCCAAAGCAGTTCGCTCAACTTACCGGTAACCTGTTGTCTGAATTGTCAAATATGATTTCCACAAATGCCGAAATAACACGAGGACCTGTACCTTCCTACGAAAGGAGATATTTTGGTGAGACAACTGCTACCTTCAAAATTATTTTTTGCCCATTCATCTCCCCTGTGCCCTGACAATCCCACTTCCCCTTTCCTTTCAAACACTTGACACTCAAGAGCACAAGTCAGATCCAGCACATACTCCTTTTATTTCTGAAAATCTTGGCTACACATTCACCTGTGTGCATTACCAACACAATGCACTACTTGGTAATGAATTCCCTTTTGCCAATTGGAAATGAAAAAGTTTAAGGATGCCTTCAAAATAATTTGCTTAAAAGAGCCCCAGTCCAGCAATGTAACATTTTTGTAGTAATGTTCAAATGCATTGGTTTGTTCTTTAGTTTTGCTGCCATACACCTTCACTTACATGCAACAAGGCCAGTCTCTGCTCTGGGCGAAGATGACTAAACTCATCACTGAGGACAAACTGAATTGCTGCAATAAAACAGTAAAGAAACAGAAGATTTATTCTTTCCTTCAGATATGCAGCAGTTTCATTAACTCAAAACATACTGGTTCACTGTTACATAATACAGTCATGCTGTTGCTAAAATCTCACAGCACTTCTTCATTAAAAACCTTAGTCTGCTGGATCTTTATCCCTCAGCCTGCTGTACACCAGGATTTCTCTGAAGAACTCATTGTTGCCACATTACTGGTTCACTCCATAACCATTAACAATGCTGCACAAGCAGGGATTCATGAGCTTTCCTCTAAAAATATACAGCACACAGGCTAGGCTAAAAATACTGCCAAAATACTGAGCATTTGACAAATTATAAACACAACCACCACAGAGTTTACTTACACCTTTGCCCAGCAGCCTTGCTCCTCTGTTAATGCTCCCGTCCCCACAAAATCCCCCTCGTAATTGTATGTTAAAAGACTCTATAAACTGTGCCAAACTGCTATGGACTAGAATTTAGCCACTAAGAATGTCTAAACAACTGCAACTATCATAATCATCTTTCATAGTCGTAGAAGGCCCAGAGTGAGAGAAGTTGTATAGTACAGACAAATCTGAAAGGCATTGAGATCTGCCTTTCATCACTGTCAAGTAATTACCAATCTGCCACTCCTTGTTGAGAAGGAACATTTGGTAAACCAACTTCTACTAAAAACAAGCAAAGAAACCGGGTACCATCACAATCCCCACACTAATAAGAAATCTGTGCTCACCATAAAAAAAGTTGCTTTTTCCAGATCCATTTCTTCCCACTGAAAATTAAAACACAAAGTATAACCTCAAGCTGATGCAGGTTAACAGTGCAGTGTACATTGAATGCTGCATAAAAATATTCAAGAACAGAACCCAAATATAACAAAACCAAACAAACTCTCAAATGAAGGAGGCAAACTTGGCAGTGGATCACTTAGCCATTGAAACAAGAGAACAGTTTTTTGCCCACTCAAACACATTAAAATGATTTACAAACTTCAACACCATTCCACAATGAGAACAACAATTAAACCAATCCTACTTATTCTCATCGTTTTGGTTTTCACACTGATCCTCTGCTGTGATAGGAACATTTGACCTAAATCAAATTCTCCCGTCATTTTTAACCAGAGGAAATTCCAGTTTTGGGCTCCTCAGTTTAAGATGGATGTTGAGATGATTGAAAGTGTCCAGAGAAGGGCAACGAGGATGGTGAAGGGGCTGGAGCACAAGCCCTGTGAGGAGCAACTGCAGGAACTGGGGTTGTTTAGTCTGGAGAAGAGGAGGCTGAGAGGAGACCTTATCACTCTCTACAACTACTTGACAGGAGGTTGTAGCCAGGTGGGGGTTGATCTCAGGGTACCAGTGACAGAACAAGAGGACAGTCTCAAGCTGTGTCAAGGGAGGTTTAGACTGGACATTAGGAAGAACTTTTTCACAGAGAGGGTGATCTCTCAGTGGAATGGGCTGCCCAAGGAGGTGGTGGAGTCGCCATCCCTCGAGGTGTTTAAGGGAAGACTGGATTATGTACTCAATGGCATGATCTGGAAAATGGGATGGTGCGTTGGTAACAGGATGGCAATAGGTTAGGTAACAGATGATAGGTTGGACACGACAATCTCTACAATCTTTTCCAACCTTACTAATTCTGTGATTCTGTGAAGTCACTTGCCTGCACATTCAGGCTGACTGTATGACCTTCAGGTGGCACATTGTGCTGGTTTGGCTGGAGCAAAGTTAACTTTCTCCACAGCGGCAGGTATGGGGCTGCGTTTCGAATTTGTGCTGAACAAAAGGTTGATAATACAGTTGGGTCTCCCATACCACGGCACCATGGGTCTTGACCCTTCACCGCAAAGCCCTCCGTCTGCATTGATTGGCAGCTCATTAATATGCGCATTCGCCCTGCACCCTCACATGGCCCCCCAGCGCTGTTCTGGCACTGCCCTGATGTGTGTCAGTGTTTGTGTCTGGTCTCAGACACCACATCTATACNCTTTATCTCCCAGAGAGGCGCTTTCCAGCTCCCCGAAGGCGCCCTCAAACATACCGAAAGTAGCAAAATTGAAGAAGAGAAGCCTTGGTTTTCACCCAACCTCTTCCAGTTGTGGTAATTTCAGGTGTTGTTGTGCCAACAATAGGGGCACNGAAGGTCTCAGACACCATGTCTAACCTGAGAGCGTATAAATATTTCATAACTGCATGTCGCCTCCTCGCTCAGAGCTGAGCTGCTGCAGGAGCAGTGCATACCTGGCTTGGCTCTGCCATGGGCAGCTGCCCCAAGCCATTCTGAGCTGAGCCAAACCACAGCACGAGCCGGCTGTCCAGAGGAATTTGCATATTCCTGACTGCCTAGTCTGAACATTCATGTGCGTCAGGTCACGTATGCGCGGCTGCAAAACGGGCCTCCTTAAGCGCTGAAAAATCGCATCACTAAGATGTGAAGCCACAATATGGGAGGCACAAAGTGGAAGAGGGCCGACTGTACAGTGATGTTTTGTCACTGCTGAGCAGGGCTTACACAGAGCCAAGGCCTTTTCTGGTCTTTGTACTGCCACCCTGGCATGGAGACTGGGGGGGCACANTTTTTTTCAGTTTGACCGCGCTCCTTCAAAACGGCGTCTGTAGCCAACACACGGTAGAATTCCTCCACTGGTCCTTTTAACACTAATAAAAATTAGATTTAAACAGAAAGGTCTAGTTTGCATCTTCCCTAGAATAACAGATGGATGAATTACTAATTTCCCTAATGGGAAAATCTTCCCATTCCCAGGCGTTCTTAACTGCCGTGTAATTAAATGGTTTTACTCACAGCCCCTCAAGAGGTTATTTTAACAGACTTTACCAGCACCTTTAAAGAAATGATCCATTGTTTCTTCAGAAAACACAGGGCTTAAAAAACTAAACCATTTAGTGGTTGCTCCACAAACAAATTCCGAATGAAAATTTCCTCCCCGGGACTGGGGTAAAAATATTTTCTCTATTTGCGTTTTCAAAATTCCTTTCATTTTAGGATTTCAGGGAATCTTAAGTCTTTGAATGAGTCTCACAACATCTTTCTGGGGTTGGTTTGTGATGCTGAGTTTTCTCTTCACTTTTTCTGTGGTAAAAGTGAGTTGCCAAAGAGATATCAGTAGTTCGGATCCCAGTTGCCCGACCCATCCAAGAAAACTCATTGGTAGAAAGGAGAAGAGGTTTAAGAAAAGAAGGAAAAGCAAAATTCCCCACTTTTCCTTACAACATGATTAACCAATCTTGTACCTGGTTAGAAGAATTATTTACATCCATTTTTATGTTAATATTTGCATGTAAATAAGTTGTACAGATTTACACATTCTAGGTAAACGTGTAATTTTCAGAGCCTCCTGAAGTACTTACACAGGAGAAAACCAATGTATTTTATGCACTTGAGTCTCTGTTGACACCACACAGCGAGCAGTGCAGTCTGACCTCTGCTGAAACACAGCAGCAAGGGTTTGTCCCAGCAAACAGCTGGGATATCTCCTCACTAACAATCCTCTCCTCCTTCTGGAGACGCTGGCAGAAGGAACATCCATCCCCGTTTCTCAGGGCAGGAATAGGCACAGAAATGTTGTTAACTCAGCAGGTTCTAAAGTTCATTCCTTTTTGTCTTCTGCTTTTAGAGGTACAGGATGTTTCTGAGATTCCCCTTGTATTTCAGAAGCTTATTTTCACTTAATCACAGACTTGCAGAGCAAAGACTTAATCTTCACCCCCTAAAGATGGGGTTCAGAGAAACTATCCAAGGAAAAATTTTCATTTTCTCTTGACTGCTGCACTGAAATTGTTGTGCCTGGATGCATCAAATCCTCTTGAGATCCCTGACTCAAGCCAAACAACCCACATCTGGTGCCCCAGACAGTTTGCTGTTTTTGAGGTGTACCAAGAAGTGCATAACTGTTTTATGAGCAGGCACAAATAAGGACCTGGAGTCTCTTGTATCCCCAGATGTTTATTCCCTCTTGAGGACCTAGATATACATACACATACTCTCGTGGTTTGGAGAGGGTTTATGCATGCATGCGAATGTGCACAGACACAGGGCTTTATTTATTTATAGGAATAAAATAATATCTTACCAATATCTCATCATCAAACGTTCTCATCAGTGTGATGTGCTTGCAAAAATAGCTACTCTATTCATTAAGGATTGAGTGGCAAATGATTGTCTAGTTCAAAGGGCGTTTCAAGTGGGGCCTCTACATACAGGTTTTGTCACATAGCTTTCTGTGATTTGTATTTGAGGGAGCGGAGTGGTGGGGTAGGTGTTTTTTGTTATTCCTTTGGGTTTGTTGTACATGCTGAAAATATGCACCGATCCCATGGGTGATGCGTGTCAGTTCTATTCTGTCAAGTTGCTGTGACTGTAGGAGTGCAGAAAGCTGGCAGCCAGTAAAACAGCATTCTCTGTTCAGAACCTACACACATAATCAGTGCTTGCTCTGCGTGGAGTTCACCTCAGTAGGTGCTGCAGAGATTTTTCCAAGGCCCTGCTTTATAAGCAGTGTTTTTTGTATAAATATGCTAGAATTAAACATTAGCATTAGAAAGGAGAAAGTGGGAACGCTGCTTTAATTCATCTAGGCTTCATCAGCATAAAAATACATCAGGCATCTCTTTCATGAAATTTAATGGGAACATATACACGGGGTTTCAATTCTGTAGAATTTTTTTCTCTCTTCTTAAATAGTAAAATTTCTCTCAGAAAAAATATTAAACCTATTGTGGGGAAGGAAAAAGCATTTTAAGTACTATTAACCTCTTCTATTACCACTTTCGACTGTGAACCAACATATGTATAGATTGCTTTCATTCATGAATGGCTGCAATCACTGAGGTATTTCCTGCCTTTTTTAAATGACTGTAGAAATCAGTAGGCTCACTGCAATATCGATCACTTGTGCTTTGCCACTTGAAGTCATTAGAGGAGGCAGAACTTCAGGGGGCAGTTCTCCTTAGAGATGGTGTTTCAGAGGGACCTCAAGAGGAAATGGGGGAATTGGGATTTTGGTTGACACTTTGGTTAGATACTGCAGAAACTGTTGTCCAATGGCACTTTGAACTCACAGAGATTCTGATATTCTATTTTCAGGTTGGGAAACAAAGGCAGTGAGGAAGTGCCTTGCTCAAGGTCAAGCAGGGTAACTGTGGGGCAGCCAATATATCTTCTGCCAAACTACCCACACCGAGCTTGGATCCTAAGGCAGAAAGGCCATAATGCATCTTTCTCTCACCTTTTAATTCAGTGGAAATTCTAGCAGGTGAAGTGAGAGAAACCAGAGCTTTCTCGACAGACCCTGGCATGTGAATCCATCTCAATGCAGTGAACCCTCCATGCTCTTGAGGAACAAGGAGCACTTACTCTGAAAAAAAAATGCAAGCAAGCCATAGGTATCCTTTCTGACTTTTTTTTTTTTCTCTTGAACAAAGCTACTGAGCTCTTTTGCTTTCAACCCCCTTAGGCACTCCGATGCTTTCCAATGCACAGTCTGCCCCTCAACATAATCTGCAGAAACGTGGCTTTGCCTGTCAGAAAAGTTAGAAGAAGGAGCCCTAAACCTGCAACACCCTTAGAAATCTGTTCGATAAGGGGCAGATGGAATTACTGTTTCGGAGGCTGTGGCTGCACAGCGTTAGTCTGTGATATCCACGTTGCCATGGTGGGTACCTGGTCCCACCACCCACAGACCCATTTCTTGCTGTTTCTTGGCTCTGGTGCCCATGTTGTAGGAAGCAGTAGATACCCCCAAAGTGTGCTGGGGTGGTGGGCTGTAAGGGGTAATGGGCTGTGAAGCATCTATATACCAAGGACAAATGTGCAATGGGTGGTGATAATGGCACTTACACGCCTGTAATTTGGGAGCGGTCCTGTGTTCCTGGCCCCAGCTCCTTTCAAATGTGGAGAGTGCTCGGTCACTCCTGCCAGCTTCGCGAGGTGGTGGGCCGGAGGTGTCCCTGTGCCTCGGCTGCTCGGCGCCGTGTGCGGATCATTAGCTCTTCTCTGTGAGGCAGCTGCCGTGTGTTTTATAAACTGCTGGGGGTGGAAGGGCAGCGTCCTGCCAGGCGCCAGGAGCCCTGCCAAGCTCTCCTGTTGTATTTCCTCGCGGTGGGTGCTCTGCAGACCATGAAACGCGTCGGAATATTTCTTTTGCTTTTTCTTTTCTGACCCAGTTTCTATTCACTTTAAACAACTAAAAACAGTTTAGCGGTTTCTTTCTAAAAATAAAATTTTTAAAAAAGGTTTCTCTTCATCATTATGATCTTTTGAATGCATAAAGGTAAATAAATACTGTTGACTGCTAAGTATTAATCCATAAACCCATTAATCCAACAATGTTTTAAGAAAGCTAACATGTTTGTCCAAGAGAGAGTGGCAGCGTAAAATGAACAGAAGAAGGTTCCTTTTAAGAACGATGTATTTCATTTTGAGTGAATCTGCTGCAGGTTTACTAAGGGAAACCAGTTGTTTTGCTCATCATCTTTCAGACGAGCCTCTCTGTGAATAAAATGTGGTTGTGGTCGAATTCATTTCTCTTGTTTCGCTGATTTCATAAATCAAGCCATTGTGTGCAGACCTTGTGAACACATGGGTGCTGTGCCGGCAGGCGGCGTGGGCCAGGCCTGTGCTGAGGGTCACATCCTGCCCAAGGGGGGAAAACAGCAAAGCTTTTCTTTGCTGCAATGAAACAAAAAGCTTTGTTGCATTTGGAAATTTTGTGGAAGCATTCCTGTGTGTTATTTCTATTTTAACCTCTGCAGCAGGCTGTGTATGGGGTCACCTGTGCTGTTGGGCTCCCACAGATACACCCCCAGCCCTATTTTCAGATGGATCAGATGTGAAGAAGTGAATCAGGGACCCTGGACCCCACAGATCTGTTGTTGCCTCAGCAGTGAGGCTGGCAGCCCACAGCACCCCTTGGCCTCAGTAGGGGCTGCCCTGAAGAGGATCTGAGTCAGCACCAGCTCACAGGAATTGGAGCAAGGAAGGAGTTACTTGCAGGGGGCTGCATGACATTCCTGTGGCCGTCACCTGCCTATCCATCAACAGAGTTCAGAGATCAGGCTGGGAGGACAAGATCAACTGGTTCTCATCAAAATAATTCATAAGCAAGGGTGAAATATGAAGACCTGCCTATTCCCAAACTCTAGGTGAAAGATCACCAGCTGAGAGCCATGCAAGACTGGGAGATCAGAAGGTGAGCTAACAACAGTCAATTTTACTCCCAAAGAATCTCCTCATGTTCAAGTGAGCACTAAAAATGCAATCCTAGCAGTTAGACAGCCATGCAGATATGTCCCCCATCTGTGGGACTGTCTGCTTGCTCTGAAGGTGTGCCTGCAGAAAGACTGATTTTTGTTGTTATAAAAAAGTGGGTGAGGGACTGAGGGGAAGCAGCAGGGACTATCTCAACCCTAGAAGTGTTGGTTTGATGATATCATTGACCAAAGGGATATTTTGCAACGTATTCCCAGCAGTGGTAGGACACATACTAACTGAGGGCTGCAGAGACTCCCTGGAGAAATTGGGGGATGGATGCAGACAAGTCTCGGAATGTCTGTGCTCAGCACGTGTGATGAGCCAGACAGTCGAGCAAGGGGCACAGACAGACTTGTGTGGGCCTTTGACCCAGGCCACCTCATTTGGGGGCAGCTTTTTCAGTCTTTATGGCCACTACAAACAAAATTACATTTGACAGAAATGCCAGACTGGACATCTGACTTCCACAAAGCACCCTAAAATTCTGAAAAAAACCCTTCCATCTTGCCTCCACTCCTCATTAGCACCCTGGAAGAAGATGACTGCAGTAAATTTGTAATTAGATTGGAACAAAAATAACTATTTAGGCTGATCGCATCTATCCAACAAAGTACACATCCAAACTGAAAAATCACATTGGAATCACATTGACTCCTCCTTTAAGCCATCCATTTACAGCCTCAGGATCCACAAACAAATACGATTTTCTAACCAGGGCACCAAAAACAGCCCCAGGAAGAGGCAGAGTCCTTTCTGCAAGTCATTTTCACATTAGGCAGGTGAGCTGCTGACCTTATGGCATCTGATTGACTTTCACAAGCTGCAACAACTTCACCTGACACCGGGTGGCCTCCCCTAAGTGTGAAATTTCCTCCTGTGCTTTGAAGATCAAAGGAAAGCAAAGATAATTTCCAGTTTTGTCATGGAAACTAAAGGCACTGCCCCAGGGACTATCTCGGACCTCCCTCCCCATTAGCGCTCAACATTTCTCAGGCTCTTCCCACGCTGAGCCCAGGGGCAGCAGGACATCCTTCTCCTATCACACCAAAGCTGACAGGCTTCACCGTGCAACTTTTCACAGCTCAGTCCAGATAACAGGCATCTTTTTTATCTTTTCCAGCTCTCCAAGTGTTCTGCTGTTTACTCTACATGGTCACTCCGTGTCCTGGCCTGCTGTGCCTCCCCTTGCATCCCCAGGTCTCTCACCGAAGGAGGATGAAGAGAAGGAAATGAGAAAAGAAACCAAGATGGGAACACTGAAGCTTCTTGGCAGCCTCCCCTACTGTCTCCAGACATCCCCTCTTGTCCTGACAACCTTTCCCCAGAATCCCACAAGCCACAGCATTGCACAGGGAAGTAGCCAGCTAGGCAGAAGCTCTCCCCTTCTTCCCCATGCACACGGCTGCAGTGTCTCCCCACCAGATGTCACATACAAGTCCAGAAAAACTCCTCGCAGCTGGGTTTTGTAATCAGAGCTGCCAGGAGCCACTTCAGCACTTAACAGCACAGGGAACAACATACCCTCCCCTTCTCCCCCCGGTGGCCCCCGATCAATTCTCTCGAGCATATCCGCCTGCGTATGTCATTATGGCTGCCAGAAAACCAGCTGTTCTTCACAGCTGGATTTAGTAAACTGAGCCATGTCAATGCTTTAGCACTCGGTAGCACACAGACTTCTTGCCACCCACCCAGGGCTCCCACTGCCTGCTTCCAGGCAGAGCGGCTGTGGTGGCTGTCTGAAAGCTCTCCCCAATAGGTTTTGTTTTTAACTAAGTTAAACATATCCTGGGGGAAAAGGAAAAAAAAAATTAAACCCCACAACAAATTCTCCCTTCTAATATGGAACATATGGCTTCACAAGCACGGTACAATACATATATCATGGTAACAAGATTTTGTCCATGGGTCTAATTTGCATTGCAAACATGGGAAAAAAGTTTTATGCCTGTCTCAGAATGAGATTGATATCATTATCTCATCATTATCATGATGCAAGACAGGAAGCAGAGATGTACAGGTAAGCCTGTGAGAAACATTCAGAGAGAAATTCAGGTTTGTTCTAGCACCAAAATTCTTCTTGCATGAGCAAAGCCACATTAGCAAAGTTCAGCTTTTTACCAACAGAGCAAAAATATCCTTTGCAGGAGAAGTGAGCTGTCCTGTGGAAAACACAGTTTTGCTGCTGCAGTCCTTTTCTATGTCCTCAAGGGACCTGTCTGGTCAGCTCAGTCAGTATAGGTCTAAACCATTTCCTTTATTCTTTTGACAAATATGGCTTTGCCAGCAGGAGTGTACAGAGCAGCTGCATGGCTTGCCCTGGAAAACCACATGCAGAGCCCACAGTTGATCCCAGACTGCCTGACCCTCGGGGTCTCTGTTAGCCACAGTAATTACTTGGGGCAATGTGGGCGTTTCTAGGGAGACCTCAGGCTGAAAGCTTCTGTAGGACATGGACCTGCACAGTTCTGCTCCATCCCTGTTAGAAATCAGCTTCATCCTAACCATCTGCTCGAGGCCCAGCCGGATGGAAGTTAATGGTCATGCTGGAATTCATGTCAATTGATTTTCCAGTTAACTTGACTTAATGTGATTGGAGGCATTAGAGCAGAGGGGATATACTTGAGTCCTGAAGACCCCATATGCCATTTCAATGCAGCAGTAAGGTTAGTTCCAATTAGAACAAATCGTTCCTTAAAATAAAGATTTAATGGAAAGATTCATCCCATGCCTTATCCAAAGTGCATTGTGTTCAGGAGCCCTCCTCCCCACCAAAGGCAATAGGCTTTGGTTCAGGGCCTGAAGGCAGCTCACAATGTATGGGCAATTTAATAATGAGAGATGACTCACTATCAAACGCCGTCTGCTTTACAAAGAAATCTCAGAAATGGAGTATCTGTGTGACAGAAATAAACCACTATTCACATACACACAGCCCCCTTGGCCAAAAAAAAAAAAAAAGAAGAAAAAACAACCCAACAAACCAGCAAAAAGCCAAGAGAGGAGCCTATGAAAACTGCATTGTAATTTCACTTGGGAGACTTAAACCTTGCCCAATTAAAGGTTACTCAAATGAGTAACTTTGCTAACATGATTAGTTCAGAAAACCCAATCTGGAAAAATGGTTTTGCCAATGGGGTTTGAATTGAGGTCTTCATCAGTTTGCCTTTTATTTCTGGGCCTCTAACAGTCTCAGCAGATCAGAAACCTCTCTGTGCTGCCTGCCTTGAAATTCTAACTATAACTGCAGTGAGTGTGCACTGAGCTGGGGCAGGGATCCCTGTGTCATGTAGCTGTAGGATTTATACTACAGGTGTTACCCACTTCTCATGTATAGCACGTCTAAAGGGTCCCCTGGATCCCATACATGCTTCTCTCCTAGAGATGCTTTCCACCCATGATCTCCCCAGCACAGATCTTGTTCTGGGACAAGAGAACAACCCCTGACAGAAATACGCGAGTCCTGGGGAAATACTGTCCCTAAGGTCCTTTTAAGTTTCTTTCTCCCTTTCTATCTACCACAGTCACTCCTGGTGTTAAGTTACTGGCTTTATAGGGCTTTTTGGTGTTTGTACAGCACAACAGGTCCTGCTAGGATTCCCAGAAGCTACAAATAACAGCCAGTGACTTCCAAGTGGCCGGCTAGTACTTCTAGGGGCCATAAATCCTCTTCAATAGCTGGACAAAGCTGGAAAAAGTGCTGAGCATTTCAGTTTCACCAGAGAAGCCATTTTTTTTTCTGGTAACCTTTACATTCCCTGCAAACATTCACCAGTGAGACACAAAGGGATGCATTATCACTGCTGATAGAAAACAGTAATTGATTTGATAAGCCTTATTTAGATGTCAGAGTACTTTGAATTTTGAAGTAAAAATAAACAGATTGAAATGGCCTCAAAGTTTCTAATGCAATGGTAAAATTAAGTAGGACTTTACAACTGAGGCCCTGGTCTCAGAACTCCATTTGATTTTCTCTGATGACTCAACCTATTTCACAAGCTATTTTCATATTCCTTATTTAGCAGACTTACTCACGTCTTGGTAAAAGCCTACGATGTGATAAAGCCAAGAAACCGTAATGTGTGGTACTGGTAACACCTCCCACGCCAAAAAAAATCCTACTTCCATATTTATGTGGCTCTGCAAATTGGTTCCTGCCTTTTTCTCCCCAGAGAGTGAGCTGGCAGTGTGTCTCCTCTCCAATTAACATGAAGCCACGAAAAGAGGAGGTGGAGGGTCAAATTCACCATACCTGGGGCCTCACGTATTTTTTTTCCAGGCACATTTGGACCTTTGACTTCCCTGCAAGGCAAGTGTTGTTTTTAGCAAACAAGTAACAATGTCTGCAGAATACCTTCTTCATTCATGCTTTGTCTCCTGAAAAAAGAAGCTTGACACCAGGAGGCAAGAAGCTAAAAAGATCTGCCTATGTTGTGTTGCTCAGGAGCTGGGGATGGGCACTTCAGGCCTGATTCCCCAGAGATCAGGTGAATTTTTCCTGCACTTTGCTGGTAAGGATGCGATTTCTACATTATAGAAAGTTCTTTAATGGGGAAGCAGGGGTAGCTGGAGAAAGTCTATGCTTTGTGACTAGCATAAACTGCAAATCACACCAGCAAATATGGACTAAAAGAACACATAGGGACACTTAAGGACAGCACCCACGCATCCTCCCCCACCCCAGATTTCTTCACAATCTGATTTGCAGCAATGCAAAGACATGCATGTTTTGTGTCAGTCTTTTGAAAAGTTAGTTTGTGTTGGAGGCTGAAAGGAAAGGCAGAAAGTGCAAAGCAGAGACAGAGGCTGAGCAACAACACTCACAGTGGCAACATGATTGCTCCTTGTAAGCCTAAAAGCAAGGGACCAAAAGCTTCATGGCACAAGCTCTGTGGAGCCCCATTCCAGGGTGTGGAGCAGATCCTGGCTGACACCAAGCTGACACAAGGGTATCCCATAAGGAGTGAGTGGACATCCCAGCACAACTCTGAACCAGCACTTCCATGGGCAGAAGAACTTGCAAAATCCCTTTTCCTGTGACATTTCCTCTCATCTTCTTTGGATTTAGTATTGTAATGGATAAGTTCTAAACAAGGTTTCACCTCAGGGTACAGCATTCCTGGCATCATTCCCTCACTTTCCTCTTCTGAAATCTGAAAGTGTCCTGCTATAGCCTTCCACTTCATGTTACAGCTATATAGGTCTCCACTTTCCACCAGAACTTTTTTTTGGGATCCCTTTTCTTCTGCCAGGCTTAACTGGCAGATGGACACAGGCACGTTGAAACAGCTCATTCAGCCCCTGTTGCTGTCAGCCTCCTTCAGCTCTGACATTCCCCATACATCTGCCTGATCTCAAATTCCATTCTTAGGAATGAGCCACTCAAGCCCATCAGGGCTATAAAAGCCCTCTAAATCTTCCATTTTACCCAATCTGGTGGATTTTCTCAGCACAAAAGCCACAAAACACTGTTGGAGCTGTTCCTTTCCCTAAGGCTGTCTGGAAGCAGAGAACCAGGGTTCCTGCCCTGCCCATGTGGGTTCAGACTCACATATCCTGCCTCCCAGGTAGGTGCCATCCAGATTTAACATACTCACCTTCACATATTGGTACTTGGGTCTTCAGCTGATTCCTTCTTGTGGGAGCAAAGTGCCTAGGGAGGGAGGAGAGCACATACTCTCATCCCAGAGCCCTGCAGTCAGATGGCTGTGATGTCCCCTCAGAGAGGTGGGATATGGCAAGGGACTGAGCTGGGGACAGAGGTCTCACATTAGCACTGAAACAGCAGAGCAGGCACTAGCATGAGCATGGGAGCACATCCCTCTGGGAGGCAGCATTTACATCCACTCCTACTTGAATGCTGCAACTTCCTTCTGCAGGGAGGAGAGATAAATTGAGGCCAGCCAAAAAGAGGGGAAAAATGCCCTGGGCAGGAGCATAAACGTCAGGTTCCTGTGTACAGACATGACAATAACCCCCTTTCAGGCTCCCACGGGGCTCTGGCCCTCTGTCCTTGCTGAATCACAGCCCAGCATCTCCCTCTGCCAACACTATCCACCAACACATTGTGCTTATATGTAGCTCAGAATAAGAGTTGCTCTGCAAACCCAAAGCAGCTGCTTCCCTCTCTGCTAAATACCTGGCTTTTCTGCCTGGCCTGTGATCTTTTCCAGCTGCCACAATCAAATCTGCAAGGCCAGCCTTGTTAACGCCTTCAGCCCACTTCTTTGTGCTCTGCAGAGGCTTTCAGCTTTTCCATCCTTAAGAAACAAAGCTGGTCCCTGCTCTAGAAGGGGCTTGATACAGTTTTAATGAGAATTGTTGGGTGCTCAGCTTCTGTCAAGGTTGTAGGTATTAATGCTCAGGACACGGCTACTCCTACTGAGCCCATTAGCCTTTCTGTTTGGGTGCTTGTGTGGGCTGAGAGGTGGAGAGCACCATCAGATCTTTCTGAAAATTAATTGATCTGCTCTTACAAGATCACCTGCCTTACCTCTCTGGCTGCTGGTTCCCATGCTTGGATTTCCCAGAACCCAGGCAGGGCTGCTGTCACATCCCCCTGAGACAGGGAAGAAACCCAAAGCTC
This sequence comes from Pitta sordida, assembly GCA_013390025.1. NCBI lineage: Eukaryota > Metazoa > Chordata > Aves > Passeriformes > Pittidae > Pitta > Pitta sordida. The sequence continues at coordinate 586,867 of WEKX01022731.1, read as the reverse complement.
ATCTACAATGACACCACCTCATCTGTCAGATTTGCTTCTGTGGGGGTAAAGAGTTATAAATGGATGAATCCCACAGGGCACACGTGCTTTGTAACTCGGACATCTATCATACATTTTCCAACTCCAGAACTTGGAATTGCAGATTATAAATGTGCTGCAGTGATGAGCCAGAAAAAGCCTAAAATCTTCAATCCGGAAAGGAGTATGAAATGGCTCCAAGATGCTGGCACTTAAAATTTTACTCTTTCTTTCATTTAAAAAAGTGAAAAGTATTACCCACCATGCCCCGGTTTCTAGCACCCAGATGTGTCATAGACTACCCACAAACATCACATCAGGAACCAGGGCATGTAGCATCCCATTTGTGTGCTCAGGAAGGAAGTGGAGGCCTTGCCTAGTTCAGATTTTCATCTTCAGTAAGATGGTAAATCTTATATAAAATATGCATGAATCAAAACAGAAGTGCCTTCCTGGCTGCTGGGAAGTGACGCCACCATGACTCATGTCATTCTGTTTAGAACAATCCTCCCCCTCACCTTCTCTCCTCCAGAGAGGTGCACCTCGGTTACTTTGAGCACAGAGCCCAGCGATACTTTCCCATCTCGTCAACCCTCTTACACCACACCACTAACACCACAACGTGCCAAACCACTTTGCAGCTCACTCCGAGTACAACACAACTTTATTTTCCTGGCATTTTTTTCCTTTATTATTTTTTTACACTCCATAAAAACCATTGCAGGTTTTCTTTCACATTCATGAGATCTCCTGGAAATTATTGCCATTTCCCATACATAATACATATTAAAAAATAATAAAAAGGTCAATAGACAGACACTCATTCTGAACTCCCTGTAGACACAGAATCCAATGTGAGCAAGAGAGAAACCATTTTCTGTGGACAAAGGCTGACTAGAGGTGATCACATACACTAAGCAAGTCACATAACACTGAACAAGACCACTTGACCACACATGACACACAAGGGGAACATTTGGGAAGGGAAGGAGGAAGAGTTGGCTTGGAGATGAAAGCTTGTCAGGTCTTTTTGGTGTAAAGTCCAGCAGTTACAGTGTTATCTGATGGGAAGTAACTCGGATGAGGATTGTGGAGATATTCAAGTATTTTAGGGCTGTTCTTAAATAACAGATGGGAGGATACTATAGCTCAGCAGGGTAGCTGATAGCAGGTTAAGCCCCTGCTTTAGTTAAAAGCACATCCAGTACAAAGGCAAAGGTAGAAGTACAGGAAATGCCACACCTGAACGGACCCATGTATCCAGTTACACGGTGGTCAATACCTGACACTTCAGAGGCTGGAGCAGGAGAGCGGATTTTCACCTGGTTGTGCAAGAGAGTCCCAGGAAAGACCCTTCTTCCCACCACCCCAGCTCTTTGCTCCCTGAAACATGACACAGGAGAGGGGAGGAGGAAAGCCAGTGAAAGAGTTGAACAAATATTCACTCCCACCACCTCTTTTGTTGCAAAGGTGATGCATTTTGTTTTGCTTTCTTCCCTGCTGCTTCTGTTTATTGCTAGAAACTTTAAACAAGGGTCTTTTCAAAAATAAGAAGATGGGAACTGAGAACATAATAAATGGGTTTCTTATAGTTCCCCAGGAATCTGGAAATACAGTAGTGGGTGCACACTGTGTGGTTAAAAACCTAAAAAAGCACTTTGTATTTTTAAAAAAAAGGACAACATGTTAAGAAAACCTGTCACACTTAGAACACTTGCATCTTACAGTCACAGGAAGTATGACCCATGACAACCACTCCATCTCAGACTAGGCCGATGAAGTTTCCCTATTGCACGTTCATGAAATGTTCTTGTTAGGGATCACAGTTTGGATCAGAGGACCACCCCTCTGGTCTCCCCATGGTGTTCAGCAAGACGAAGATGCTGTCATCGGGCTGAGTTTCAGCTGGTGGACGGGAGAGTGGATGGGGACAGAACTCAGCACTGAGGTAGGAAAGGCGAAACACGAGCCTTCAAAGTTTTTGCCTAATGTCAGTTCCTCTGCGAAGAAAGATGCAGCCTCTCTTTTGCATGAGGCGACAGGGGGGCTGGGAGTGGAAGACAAAATCTCTGACTCGTATTGTAGCAACTGGCCCATGAAACCAAAGTTTGGTGAGATCAGGCTCCGGCGCTGCTTGATGTAATCGAAGGCTTCGTCCAGGCGGAGCTTCTTCGTCTTCATGAGATAGGCCATGCAGATAGTGGGAGAGCGTGAAATCCCCGCTTCACAGTGCACCAGGATCTTGCCCCCTGTTCGCCTGACATAATCTAAGGGGAAAAAGTCATAGCAGTTGTCAGTTGTTGCTAGGGATGGAGAGAGAGGACACTGTGACACACACCCGGCGCTGGAGCAGCAGCACACAGCCAGTCTATCGACAGGGAGAGGCATGCTCTCCTGTTGGGTACAAAGGGTGGCACGGAGATTAAAAAATAAGGGGGACAAAACACAGCCTGTGATGGAACAGAGCTGCAGAAGACACTTGGTTTCAGAATCTGTGGATTCTGAGATGGTTCATTTTTTCATTTTTTAGGAAAGTCTATCCCTGTTCCCTGCCATGTGCCTATTTCTCTTTTGGAACTGACTGCCAAACGCTGTGATACAGAGATCAGGTATCTGGGCAATGCTTGTGTTTGCTGTATGTGCATTTCTCTGCCTGCAGCTCAAAACGATGACCCAAGCCCAGCCTGGTGAGCACTTCCACCACTAGGTCTTTCAAAATCTGCAGGGGCTGCCTTCCTTTCATCAGCTTTGCTAGAAAAACAGGATTTTCTTTAAAGTCCTAACTCCCTGGTTTACCAGTTAACAGCAAACAGCAGTACCAGGAGGTGAGCTCTTGGTGAGTACCCTTGGGTGGAGAGGCTGAGCTCAGTCCCTGGGGGCTCACCACAAAACACACAAGCACTGGTAGGCAGTTGCTAATTACAGCCTGGTTAAAGGATGTTTGGACTTAAGTCAGGATATAAAAGGCTTATGCAAAGCACCCATTTTACACAACAGGAGCCACTGTGGTTACTCACACAACACAATGATTGTTATTAGATTAAAGAGAATGTGCTTAAAATAAGCCCTTTCCACACAAAAATACTGTTCAAAAAATAGACCTTCTCTGTTCTACTGCCTTGAGCATAATGCTCAAGGTCCAATTTATGGATAACTGCACTGAATGTAGTACTCAGTGAAACACACACAGCTGAGCAAGTTATCATTTGCCTGCCTTTGATTGTCTATCAGAGGACTGGTGCTGCCACAACCGGTTATATTTAACTACTGCAAAAAATAAGGAAGACACAGATTTGAGTCATCCCCAGGATCTACACCACATGCCCAATTTTAAAAGAAAGTGAAAATTAAAGTCAACCTCAAAAATCTAAAAAATTTCCAAGTGACTCAGTGACTATCAGAAGGGGTTGGGGATGGGACAGAAAAGTGCCATAAGTTATTACTATTTCCCTGAAAGGTGTGGGGAAGCACTCAGAGAGCACCCTTGGGTCAGGTTTTTGTAATTCTCCCTGCACTGTTGAAGGACTCAAACTCAGCTAACTAATGAGACCAGACAGTCTGTAACTGTGTTTTATTCTCTTTATCTATGGAATATTCCTGGAGAGCAACAGCACTGATTTCAACATTATCTCCACCCAGGCTCAGGCTGCTCCACCCCACCAAACCACTTTGTGCTTCTCATGAAGGAGCTTCTCCCTTGTGCACCCTGGCACAGCTGGTGTTCACCCACCCACACAGCCTAAAGCAGGAAGATTTAGAAGGGAATGGCACAAAGTTTTCCAAGAGCCACCTCATTTTGGTTTGTTTTCTTTTTTTTTTTTTCATTGATAAAAGGGTGAGATACCAGCCTGATCAAAAGAAGGAATGGAAAGAGTTCTGTGATAAAGGGGGACAATGGATTTCTTAGACCCCCATCCTTGGGATATCTCAGCACAGAAAGGGGATAAACTGACTCTGAGTAACCTGGTTGTTATGGGGTCTGGCAGGCATGTTCAAGGAGCTGGTTTTCTTTACAAAATTTAGTATACTTTGGTCTTATTCAACCAGACTACTTTGCTCCCAGTCATGATGAAGTTACATCTATCCTTGCTTTGAAAAATCTGATCAGTTCACTCATCTCATCTGTCAGACATCAGACAGGAGGAGCCATTTTCCTTCCTTGGCCTTCCAGCCTGGAAAGAAGGACAGAGGCCTTGCTCTGGACCATTGCTCTTTCCTCCTTCCTCACAGATATCCTTCTGGTAGAAGAAATGTTGAGGAATGGAGGGAGCTTAAAACTTTCTGTTGTGACATCCAGGAACATGTCCTTCCCACCAATGTGTATTTTAAAATAAATGAATTTAAAATACGTGAAGATCTGAAAATTTGTTCATTTGAACCTACCAATGAAGTCTATGGCTTCTTGGAAGTGAGAACTGATGTCTGCTGTGTGACTGTCCTCCACTGGGATCCACTTGTAGCAGTACTGGTCTTTGAAGGACTCTGAGCTCTTCCTGGAGACATTGAGCAGGGCTGTGATGTGCAGGTTGGCGAGAAACTCGCACTTGGAAGCATGATAGGCACTACCAAGGTAGAGGAAAGGCAGGATTTCGACTGGACCACCCTGGAAGAGAAGAAGCAGAAGCGTAATTCTTTTTCAAGGGTATTTGAGTCCTGAGAACCAAGAAAGAGCCAAGGGAGCCTGTGTGGGTGCCTCCTCCCTCCCACTTTGGTTTCAGCACGAGGGGCAGCACTTTAAAGAAAGCCCGAAACATCCTGCACACAAGTGGGCTGGATCTGGTTTTGTGCCTCACAGATGTGGACAAGAAAATGAACAGTTTTTTAACCTGCGTGGGCTTTGCCATGGGAGTGATTCACTGGCCAGCAGCACTAGGGTCCAAAAAACCCCAAGCACTTTCATATGTGAGGCTTGTTCCCACTGAGGCTTTACTGAAATATGGGCAAGGCAGGGAGACATGTCCCAGCAGGGAGGAAGATTAAGACAGAGGAAGAAGTTGCTTTAGTTCAGTCCAGGGCTTAGCTCCTCTGGTCACATGTCCAAAGGTGAAAAAAAGCAAAAAAATTGGATTTAGGCTTCCCATTCACCCATACCCCAGACCTCTCCGGAGTGCAGCACCCACTGCGTCACACACCCCAAGATGTCATCTTGGTTCCTCCTTCCTCAGCACAAGCAAAGGCTGAGTGATGAGACCACAAAAGAAAAAAGCCACCGTCTGCCACAAGAGTTTCAGAGATCACAGGTAACTTTCCATGATGCACAAGAACTGCTGCCACCCCTCAGCTGAAAGAAACTGGCTTTCCACACCCCCACCCCGAGCAGCCCACACGGTGGGTCCCATGCACCAGGGACAGCTGGGAGCCACCCAGAGTGGCAAGAGGACACCTGGTGTGGGAGGTGCTCCTGGGGGAGCAGAGTGGCATCACATGGGGACTCCCCCCCAGCAGCAGGAAGTGCACACCCTGGCGGAAGCGTCCTGACCGCAGGGTGACATCTCGGAGCACACATACTCCCCAGGCAGGGTGGGCACATGATGACTTCCCCTGTGGAAACTCCCACTTCTCCTGTTCAATTGTGGCTCTCAAGCTATTGCCTCTTTTCAGAGGTAGCCCTATAGTTCCGACACCTTGCCAGCCTGGTGGTCCTGGAGGAGGCACAGGCAAAGTGTGATCTTCTGTCTGTCAAAAAAATTGCACTACTGTGATCCTCTACCTTGCCCATTTTCAGTCTCCCAGGGAGGTGTGAGCTGCTGTTGGCTCATGCTCTTCGGGTGTGTGATTAATACAATTTTGGGACTAGATATTAGGGTGCTTTTGCCTCCTTCTGTTACCTAATTTTAAGGCCAGGTGGAGGCAAAACTGGCCAGTAGCACTCACAAAGGACAAGTTCTTCAGCCCACAGGCTGTCAGCCTGGACTACAACAACTTACTGACAGCCCACACCAGCACCAGGACTGCTGGCAGCCTGCCAGCCTCCAACAGAGCCTGGGGAAAGGAGGGAGAAAACTCAAGGGGAAGGTCACGCACCACAGCTGTGACACACACCTGGTCATAAGCAGGTTTGTGGTTGGCACTCAGCTTCTCACAGTGGCTAGCAAGGTTTCTCTCTGCCTCAGTCCTCTCTGGGGAGATGAGTTTTCCATCCACGCAGCACTCAGGATATTGCGAGTTAAAGGTTTCATATCCCCCTAGGGAAAAAAAAAAAAAAAAAAGATATGAATGTTTGCCCTCCCAATAACTGGTTTAATTAAAGTGGAGGAGAAATGAAGCTGCAGCAATGCAGTGGGATAGCACCGCACAGCGATGAGCTGTGGGAGAGGGTTAATGAAGGATAGTGCTACCCCAGGGAAATGGGTTTGTTTAAAAGGCTTCAGGCAACCAAGGAAAAACCTCTGATACCACTGACTATTATTAACTTGCCAAAAGCCAGTGAATCCAGATTTAAGCCATTAGTGAATGTAATTCTGTTGAGTCTATCAACCATTAACTCCAGTACGACGGGGATGAAACTCCCTCCCCCCCAGATTTTATATATGAGCATAATTTCCAGCATTTGAGACAGAGATTTCTGTACTTGAGCCATCTTTTCTAAACCCGTCATTACTATGTATGCTGTGACAACATGCAAAATATTTTATTTGCATTTTTGAATAGGCATAAACACAAGAGGGGGATGCTTGCAACTGTCTCATTAATCACCAGAATGCTTGAGACAGCAAAGTAATGAAGATAGTCCCACTGAAACCACTGTATTAAATAACAGCTATAAAACTTAATGAAATCCTGTGACAGCATTTGACAACTGAATAGCCCCACATGGGCAATTCTGCACGGTTAAGTACTGCGCTGGTTTCATTCAGTGCACTGTTAATGAAAAGGAATTAATCCTGTTATTACATTGTTACTCAAAGTTTGTCATCAGCTAAATCATTGCCTGTTACCAGGCTGGGAATATGCTGCACAGAAGCACACAATCTCCAAAATAAATGTGAATAAGTCAGGTAGCAGAAGCAGCCTGGAAACCCCAGCAGTGTGCCACATGTCTGCCACCTGTGCTTTTTCAGGGCAGAAATGAATGGTGAAACCTCCTGAACAGCTACATTCAATAATCCTTAAGAGCCTGGCCCTCAAGTAAACAAGCCTCTGAAAGCAAACCTTCCAATGTGATTCATTCACCTGCAACTGTTTCGCCCTGATAAGCAGTGTTGGTGTGGGTGCCCTGGTGTAAGGAAGGATTTCGAAACAAAGGAAGTGGTGAAGATCAGAGCAGCCACAGGACCCCCACCGACCTCACTGCCAGGGCTGCCTGGTACATTCAGGGCTGCTCTGGCATTTCAGCCCAGTAACACTGGCGTCTCATTAGTTTGCAATGTTTGAGCAGATGTGAGCTCAGATTCATGACATGCTACTGTTGCCTACTCATTCCTGCCATGGGGTCCTCATGTTGCAAGCGGCTGGCGTGATCCAAAGCCCACTGAATGTGATGAAAGTTTGTTTTCAATGGCAGAGGTGCAGGAGAGTGACTTTCCAGTCAACTGGCACTCAGCACCTGTACCTTTCCTCCTACGCCCACACTCTGCCAGCTCACCCCCGGAGCTCACAGTGTGAGGCAATGGGTCAAGCAACCAAGTAACTGTGGAGACCACGGACATGTGGAGGGTGTTTGTGTGCGTGTGTGTATGTTTGATAAAATGATATCCACAACAACTGAGTTGGTAAAATGATACATCCTAACAACTCATAGTGTGAAAAAACAGCAAACAAAAGCAGCTCTACAGACTTCCCTGATCTCCAATTGCCCTTCATGAGGTGGACTTTTAAATCCTCTTGATTTGCATAGCTGGCCTTCTCTTCCCCCCAGCTACTGCCACTGCATAGGATAAATATGTCCAGTTTATATAAATGGCCATTACCCACATTTGTGCTCCATGTTAATGATTATACTCTTGAATGAACACAGAAATCTGAGCCAGATCAGCATGTGTGTTGGAACAGACATGCATGTCTCATGTCTCTGGGGCAGTTAACACATGCAGCTGGTGAATGATTAATTACAAGCCTTGGGGATCAGGATATTTGCAGGCCACTCTTACAGTGAGTCATCTGCTCATCCCGTCCTCCAGCAATCTCCTCTCTTCCCCCTCCCCACTCAACCTAACTCCCCTGAGGTCATTTCTGCAAATACTAGGTTGTTCATCACACAGAGATGAGCTGTGCTTCCGTTTTAATCAATAAGTAATAGAATCGTTATCACCACCAAGGGAGGATCCGTTATTTTATCTTCCTGCCAGCTCTTCCCCCACCACACAACCACTCTCATCGTGCTGGGGCTGAGCTCACCCGGAATGAAACTGCGCCTACACAGATGAAAGATGTGACACTCGAAGCCTGGAAGTCAGAAAGCGAGGGAAGGAACGGGGCCTGGCGCGCAGTGGCTCTGTACTAGCTGCCCATCCCGGGATCAGATCCCCAGGACACTTGGTGATCATTGCAACAAGACCACCTTAGCACTTACGTAGCCAACACCTCCTCCAGCTTCCCACGCCTAGAGAGGATTAGAATATAAGGAGAAGCCTCAGGGAGGGGGTTTTTTCCCTTGTGGTTTTACAGCCCATTACAAAGCCCATTACAAAGCTGGTACTAGAGACCCTTTCTTCTGATCAGAACCCAGTGCTCCAGGGTGATTTATATCCCCACTGTGTCAAGGATCTTCCCTAAGAACATGACAGCTTCCAGGGGGTCTGAGGCCCCAGTGAATCATCACTGACCCACTGAGTCATTGGCTTCTCAGGTCACATCGGATCTGAAACGGAGCTGCGGATTTCACGGGCCTGATCCTGCGACTCGGAGCACTTCCAGTGAAGCAAAGGGGAACAGCAGCAGGAAAAGGAGGAAACTCTCTCATACACCAAGATGAAATGTCTTTAGCCTCAAATCGACAGGCTTCCAATTTCAGGATAAGACACTGCACAACACACAAGATGTACAAAGCACAGCCTACATCGACCCCCTCGCACCGGATAAACTGTCCACAGCCACAATCACCACTTCAAAGCGTAGGGCTGATACACGAGGAGGAAAGGACGATCGCGTGTCCAACCGAGCAGTCTGAGAGCCAGCAGAGCTTAATTCGGCCGCTCGTTTGCCAGACTTCCCGGGGCGACCCTGACAATGTTTCTTCATCTCTAGTTTAATATGGGCCCCAAGGATTTGACTGGCCAAGCACAGCGCCAGTATCTCTGCCCTGCAGTAGCGAACCCTGTACTTTTGGGGTGACTGTGAGACCTCGGTACCGGGAGCGGGCAACACTCAGGCTGGTGATTCCTCTGCCCCGGCAGGGATGCCCTCCGGGCACTGCTCTTTGTCGAGGTCCTAACCGGGCACATCAGGAGGAAAACTAGTGTGATAAAAGGCTTAATTAAGTGAATTAACCCTGGCCCGTGAGGACACAGGGGCAGAGTTTATTCAAGAAACATCGCCTGTTTTTTCCCTCTATTTGTGGCCTCATGATACAGCAAGGGAGACGTTCAGGAACTCCCACCCGGCAGGCGGGTGTGCGGTGCTTCGGGCGGGAGCGGCCCCGCCTGGGCACTGCCCCGCTCCAGGAGGAGATCGGGGATGGCGGCAGGGGTGCGCTGAGAAAACCGAGAGGGCAGAAGGACAAAGGCGCTGCCAGGAGAAGTGGACGGGAGGCAGGGGTGAGAGGACAGGGAAAGCGAGGGCTGCTGTGTTTGCTATGCTATTTATCGTTTTATCACCCCCGAGTTACACGGAAGGAAAACAAAGAACCGCAATCTAAGGGCTATAATACACGTGAGGGGAGGAGGTAGTTCTGCCCCCGACGAGCTCCGTTGTTTCGGCGCTGGGTTTCCCCTGCTCATGTGAATGAGCCCGATGGAGAGAGAAACCTGGACGCCCATGGGGGAGGAAAGGGCATCGATCCCTGAGTTTCGGGCGTGCAACGAGGCCCATCCCGTGTCACGGGCCGGAGAGAGAGAAGCGGTGGCCTCGTCTCTCCTCTTGCTCGCAGAGTTGATTTCATTTTCCACGCAGCCCCGATGCCTTTCGCCCCCGCTCCCCCACCCCCTCTCCGTCACTCTGATAAGCCACAACTTTTGCTCTTCTTTCTTAATATTCTCTGCTTTCCATCTGCCTCTTAAACGCGCGGCGGGGGTGAGCGGAAAGGCATTTCGGCTCAGCCCGCAGAGTCTATCCGGGATTTATTTCCAGTGGGTGGAAAAGAAACAAAATCCCGGTGTTACCTCTCTGCCCTCCACCAATAATCAGGTTAACTGCCGGGCGAGGGAGAGCGGACGNCCGGCGGTAGCGCGGAGCCGCGGGAGCTCTGCCGGCGGCGATGGGACGGGGCGGGAGGGATGGAGGCGCTGCGGGGCCGCGTCGAGCCCGGGCAGGGAATCCCGGCCAGCGCCGCCGGGCATTTATATGAATGGGAGGCCGGGCCGTGACGACACTGCCCATATAAGGGGAGTGACGCGCCCGCCTCCCAAACATGGGCATCCCCCGCCCCGCGCGCCGCCCCCCGGGGGGAATCCCCTCCCTCCTCGAGCCCGCCCGCAGGCCTTAGTCAGGATCCGAGGCAGAGGAAGCTGAAAAACGCCGCAAAAATTCTCCACTCATCGGCCTAAGGCTCATCCCGGCATCACCGCTCCCCCTCCCCAGCCTGTCAGGAGAGCCGGGAAGCGTGCCGGGGGGCGAGCGGGGGAGGAGGAGGGAAGGGAGGAAGGAAGGAAAGGCACCCCTGGGGCAGGTTTCCCGCACCAGAGAGCAAATGGGGTTTCAGTTCTTCTTATTCCCCCCTCACCGTGCGAGTTCACACCCCGAGCAAAGCCTGAGCACAGGCAGGCCTGCCTCCGAGACCACGGCTGCTCCGGGGATGGGAGCTGCCTCCTCCTGGACCCCTTTGGAAAGAGCTGGGTGCCTTGTTCAGGCCACTCTTTGCATCAAGGCAGCTTGGACGACTGAGGGATCAGCGTGAACTGCCTGGGGAACAACCCCGAGGATGTCGTTACTTGGCCCAAGGTTTACAATGTCAGCAAGGGAGGAAACAAGTAACCAATTGGGACAAAGCAAAATGTGCCATTTCTGCAAAATTAATGAATGCTCTGGAGAGATGGAGACAGGGATGTGAGGGCCACCTGCAATAGGAAAATCGCTGGCATGTCTGTTTGGAGGGGCTGTCTTGTGTCACTTTCCTTGTGGCTGCAAGACTGCTGCCTCAAGCACTTGCAAGACTTACACAACCGATCTCTGACTGCTCCTGTATCAGAAGTCACAACACTAAGACACACAGGAATTAGGAATTTTGGCACTTGCCCTTTCCTTGTAGGCAAGTTTTCTAAAGAGACCAAAAAGAGGAGTGGAAATTCCTGGAAGAAGTCAGGCAAAAGGGTGAGCTCCAGCCAGGCTCATTACAGGCTGGGCAGATGACAGTGGAGCTGTCTAAGAGCAGGGTGTCATTTATTCTGATGGTGCCCTGAAAGAATGTTCACCTCAACAGCGGGCAGGAAGTGCCATCTCTGCCTCAAATTGCCTGCAGCTGAAACAGAGAAGCATGAAAGAGGCTGCGAGGAAAATGTTCAAGCTGATTGAAAAAATAGCAAATACCGGTTTTGAAGGGACTTCTCTTCCTCTTTCAGACTCCCTGCAGCTCCTTCTAACCTGGTTCCCCCCCTCCACCGCTCCCCTCCTCTGAGTCAGCCGGGGTGAGATGGAACAAATATAGAAGTAACTTGTGGGTAGGGGCAGATGTTCACAGCACATTTTAGCGTGGGTGTTGTCTTCACCTGGTCACTGCTGTGAGAACAGCCTCGGCTACTTCCCTTCCTCTGCACCCACCCCGGGAGGCAGCTGGGCATTGCTGGAGCCACGTGGCTGAGTGAGACCCATGTGCCAGCGCACAGGCAAGGGTACAGTGACCTAGTCCTGCTCACACAGGAAACATCCACACTGCCTGAACACAGCCTGCCTTTCCTTCCTCTCAGCCTCCAGAGTCAGGAGCTGCTTCTTTCTCCCTAAGAAGCAGCCTGGTTCTCTTGGGACTCAGCCCCCAGTAACAGCTCAGATGGCAAACTGGTCCTGGCGTGGCACAGGGAGCGGAAGAGAAGTTGTGGGCAGATGCTGGCGTGCTCCTCCCTCCCGGGAGGAAAGAGGGGGCCAGTGCAGTCACACGAGAGCATCATTTCCTCTCAGGAAACCCGACTGAAATGTGGAGAGGTGGGAAGGAGCTTTTTTTTCCCCGACCCTACTGCCTGAAGTGCTACTCTGACGGCAGGGGCAAATCACCTCTTCGGGGAGTACCAGTGACATACCAGTGGCAGGGTGTCTATCAACAGACATGACCTGCAGCTGACCTTCTTCCTTTTACACACCTAATGCTGAGCATCCAAACAACTGCCTTTCAGTAGATTACAGCTCTGCTTTTGTTTCTTAATGGAGTGAGTCATGACCACCTTTTTATTAGGAGAAAATAACAAAGGTAACAACAGCAGCACTAATGCTTCCTCCGCTGCAGGGTGCTGGTTGCAGTGTCCCTGACTTCTCTGCCCACCAGCGAAATGTCTCGGTTGTATACTTGGAAATAGATGAGCAATCGGGGCTGATGCTGTCAGGGCTGTGGAATGGACAAGAATACTCCTCTCTGCTGGAACAGCTCCTGTTTGTTGAGTGGTCCCAGCCAGAAGGGAGAAAGGGCCTCGATTCCTGTAAATGGAAGTGGTTGAGTAAATTAAAACACTCTCTGCTTTAGGTAGGAAACTCCCCTCCTCCTTGCAGCACTTTACATCATTCCCACTTAGGTTCTGCTGCATCTCTCTGCTCCTCCTCCCGCTTCCCCTTGGTAATCTCCCAGGCTCTTTCGCCCTTTGTTTTGGGCTTTTATCAGGGCTTTCAGGTCAGCTGGTTCTTTCCTTTTCTTCCAGGCTGTATTTCCCCTAACCTAGTTCATTCTTCCCTTCTCCCCTCCCCACCTCCTGCTGGCTCTTTGTTTCTGCTTGTTCTCAGCGCTGTAAAGGGAAACTTTCTCGCTGCAGCTGGGGCGGGGCGGCCCCGGCTCCTGGGGGGTGCGGCTGGACCTTCACCCCCGGTAAAAGCTCCCAGGGAACAGCATCCAGAAGGCATTGCTCAAGAGCAAAAACCATGCCTCTTGGAGAGAATAAAACACCAAAGGAGCTTTAAAACGGGGTTAGACGAATAAACGGACACTATTTTCTTGTGAGACAAAAAAGACAGGATCAGCCAGGTTTCTATGCTCGAGGTGCCTGAGCTAAGACATGGGATGATGTGTGCTATGAGTGTGCTTGTCACCCCAAAGAGTTAACCCCAAACCTTAGCAAGACCAAAGATGTGAGAAAGCCAGTGAGCTCTTGTTGCTGAAAAGAAGACTGAGGAGAAAGCAGACCAAGGGTCATAAGGAAGATAGGTCAAGGAGGTGTTATAGAGAGTAACCTAAATGCCATGGAGTCCTAGTCTGGGGCTGCATCATATCCCTGTTGGGGCACAATCCTGAACCTGCATCCTCAGGTTGGTTGTGAAATGCAATAAATTCCTCAGATGAACAAAGCATAGCATAAGGCAGGAGAGAAGATGGGTTGGTATTTCTTTAATGGTATTAAGTTTTTCACAACATCAGTTTCTAATTTTGGAGTGGCTGATGTCAAAACACTTACAGCACAAGCAGTGAGATAAGTTTGTGCCAGTAAATGGAAAGCTAGAAACCAGGTAAATGTAGGCCGAGGGCCAAGGTCAGCTGAGCAGTAGCAATAGGAGATTGTTAAACTGAGACCTCATCAGTGTCATGACTTGGTCACTCATGAGATAAAGTCTAACGAAAGAGATCATGAATGTTAACCTCATTACGAATTTCTCTCAGTCTCAACAGAGCACCTGTTGCCAAAAGCTGATTCTAGAGGGTGAAAAGCACTATCAAACACAGACTCTGGCTTGAATGAGAGTTGCCTGCATTCAGCCTTTCTGAAAAACAGGCAAAAAGCGAATCTCAGACTTAGGTCTGATTTTTACCTGACTCATGCCTACGTGACTGCACTGACTGCTGCAAGCTGCTGTCAACAGCTGGTGTCAGGAGCGAAAGAGGAATAAACCAAACCTCCTCCCACCTTTGAGAAACTGCAGTTCTTTCTGTTCCACAAGTTGATGGCTTAACCCCACATACAGATGGACAGGCAATTTTTAAAACAGAGATTCCATCCAATTGCACAATCAAGTTTCAATTTCTCCACTCACCTGACATGACCCAGAGCTTCATGAGCCATATTGATGGAGTCCTTGCCAGACACAGTTATGAATGTAAAGAACCCGTCTTCCCATTTTCAGCCACGTACTATCCCTAGGGTAGCTGCAGTAATTGCTTACATGGGAAAACCATTTGTGTAGTTAGCTGCCTTTAATGTGAGACAAAGCCCTTTTGTTCTTTTATCAACTTGCCAGTTCTCATTTGTTCTTTCTCTTCCTGCCACTGTTTCCTCGCATGCACTTCTTGCCTTCTCATCCTGTCTCTTCCCTTTTCCTGGATGTATTTTCCAGGAACCTGGTCCTATTCCACACTGATAGCTCTCCCTGCATGAACACAGCCATCACCAGTCTGGCTGGGTTTTCACCTGCGTCTCCCAGGCATTCCTGCATGGAGGTACTCAACCACCCTGTCATGCTGCAAGTCCTTATGTGTGGTTACTGCTTCTTTAGACTCTTGGGAGCCACCAAATGCCATGAAATATTCTTACATGTCCTGTTTAATTGGCTATTGGGACAAGCATATCTTGAAGAAACGCTGTATACTTTGGTCCAAATCTTTTGGGAGCAAATCTTATAATCACTCCATCTGATTCCCTCTGCCTTGGTCTTTCTGACTGACTCATTTCTTAAGCACCAAGTTGTTGCCTAGAGGCTATAATCACATAAGTATAATCCACTGCACAGTGTGTGTTACTATGCTCACTCAACCAAGCATGAGTACAGCTCCTAGGTACAGAAATGACTTTTTAAGCTCCAAATGGAACAGCTCATGCTTTTAGATGGGAATGTTTTGGAGCCATTTCAGTAAGCTACACAGATGTAACCAAAAGAACATATTCAGTAAAAACCTGTTATCTACAGCACTGCCAGTAGCAAGAAAAATCTCCCTCCTCCCAGCCTCTGCTTGTTTTCAGGGGTCTGCAGGCATGACAGGGCATGTCAGACGGGAGAGGGCAACCAGTGGGTCATGGGGCTGGCTACAAACTCCCTCACTCACTCCAGCATGAGCACACCCCATGCCTGTAAAGCTCTTTATCCCACATTTGCAAACAGAAAACAAACAAAAACTAGATCTAGGCTTTGGTCTACCCTCCGGATATCATCCTAGATGGCATTTCTGGATGGTATTCGGGTCTTCTCAGGGTATCTAGAAGCAGCTGTGGGGAAAGGGGAAGCAGCTGGAGCCGGTGGGCTGGGGGAGGCTGCGGTGACAGCAGCCTGCAAACACGCCACCAGGAGCTGTGAAGGGGAAGGAGATAAAGCAGACCTCTTTCACTGGCGGTAACTCATGGGCTTACGGGGAAGGAAGGCACAGCAGCTGGAGGAGGAGGGAAGGTACTCGGGGCGGGGAATGCCGGCGCTGGGGTCGCTCACCACGACAGGCTGCAGTTCTCCACTGCTGAGGGCTCCAGGAACAGGCTGATCAAAAGTCTGGTGGGAAAGACTTACACAGAATTGATGCTGCCTTGAGGTAGAGACGGGCTGGGTGACCTTTCAAGGAGTGTTCCTACAAATCCTTGTTTTACAGGCTTATGTAGGTCATGTTCAGGCACACAAGTCTGTGACTTGGTAACTGTCCTAAAATCTATTAAATGGCAAAGTAACCTGAATAAATAACGAATAATTTATTTCTTTGTACTGAGTATCCTCTCTGCTGAAGTTGCTCTATGCTGACTTCAAGCATTGTCTCCTTCCCTTGCCATTGAATCATCCAGAAAAGAAAAAAATACCTTGAATTAAATATAATTTTTTCCCAAAATAAACCCGGTGAAATAAACTTGTAAAAGGGAGGAAATAATTTACGTCTTTTATGTTCCATTCTCCTAGGTTCCTCCTTACTTAACCCCATTTAAACTTTGTATCAGCTTATTACATCCGGTGAAAGTACACTACAGCTTATTAAAATTTAAAGCTGTTACTCCAAGGGAAAACACTGAAAGCTCTTTTATGGATTAGCCAAGCCGGCAGGATGTGGCTTCGACTTTGTATCCTTTTGATGGCATAGCCCACTTGAGCATCTTTATAAAATAAATCTCCCCCATCACTTTGGGCCCATTATAGTTTTCATTCTGTGCACCAAAGTGTTTCTTGCCAGTAAGACTGCATTCCACCTCTCTACTTCCCAGGCAAAGTAAGAGGGTATCATACACTAACCCCTGAAACATGTAGCTATATTTAAGCTAAAGTTAAGTGGAAATAAATACTAACAAGGGTGTTCATTTAAAAATGGGAGAGTTAAGAATAGTGGATGATACCTGCCATGCATTTGCTCACCTCTTTCCTGTGGGAAGGACATGATCAGCAAGACCGGAGTGATAATTTGCACTGGTATTTTCAAACACATCATTGAACCACTGCAGTGCTTTGGCTTCTTTTAGGTCAACTTTGTATTGGAAAGTCTTCTCAATACAATGCTGCAGTTTATAGTACAAGTCTTTGACACAGTTTCCTACTGACAGAAAAGAGCCTGTGAGTGACACAGCTGATTTCCTCTGCAGATATAGCAAACGACCTCTTGCACAGGAACTCTTGCAACAAAAAACTGCCTTGCCACTCAGTTTGCAGATTGCATTCCCAGCAACCCCCTGAGGTATGAACAGAGTCGTCTTTTATTTGCTCATATTCCTGGAAAGGGTGGTCTTCTCTGAGAAAGAGGCTGTTGCTATACGGGCTTACTTTCAAATGGGGTCCTCCAGTTGGTGCTTTGGCTCACACAAGTACAGGCAGGGTTTGGGTCCCCAGCTCTCTGATCCCTCAGCTTCAAGCACTTTTAATCTTGCTTCCTATTACTTCCTCCCCAAAGGTCTGGGGCCCTGGAAGAAGCTACTGTATCAAACTTAAAAGTGGGATTTCCAGGTTTATTAAGAGTCTCTGTTTAATTAAAGAGGAAAAAACCCTTTTAAGTCAGGCCCCTTCCCATAGGCCTTCCTAAGTTTCTTTTGCGAAGTACCCTTTCCACAGAGATTGCTCAGAGTGAAGGATCCCCAGGCCTGCCTTGGTGCCTGTGGCTACAGAGGGTCCCATCCTACAATCCTGATAAAGGAACAGCCAGTCCGGAGCAGGAGCAAAATGCTAAACCTATAAACTGCTGCCTCCTCCATCTCTTCTGCACCCAGTTGGTTCTGCTTTGCTAAAATATCAGGAAGGTCCCAGCTGAGCCAGCATTCACCCCTCTGGAGGATTGGACCATCCTCACCATCCCTTCCTCCAGCTCTGGGGTGTGGAGTGTAACCTCTGGCTTAAGATCAGCACGAAGCTGTCACATTTCACACCGCTGCAGATATTTGCTGCTGAAATGTGTGTAAGAGATCTCAAGAATCATGGCGTCTGGGCTACAAGCTTTGGCAGTCTTTATTATTCATGAACTGTGAGCAAGGACTCCAGTCATGCAGCATCACAATGATCTCTGCCTACATGCAGGAAAGTCTAGAAATCAATGCAAACTCACCATTCCATCAGTGTGCAATGAAGAGGGCATTCAGGCTGCTCTGGAAGGATCTGTGTAGGCAGGAGTTGACTCACAGGGAAAAAGAAGTGGGAAGACAACGGGGCTGAGCTGGGAAACAATTTGTCACTTGCCAGAACATTTGTCCAGGATTGCTTACAGTGATACTGGAAGCCCAGTTTGGGAGGGGGTGGCAAAGTGACCCTTCATGACAGATGCTCAGCTCTCATTCCCACAACCATCCTTCTCCAAGAACCCAGTACGGACAAGAACATTTCCTTTCCTGCACCCCTCAGGAGCCCCTCAAGAGGCAGCCCACTGGGAAGCAGTGCTGTAGCAGGAGTGTATCTTGAGCAGCAGCTTCCTGGCTAGGAAGGCTGGTCTGTGGGACATACCACCACCCAGACCTTAGCAGTGCTGCCTTGGGGACTGGGACTTCAGACACATCTTCCACTGACTGAATCACTGACAGTTTCAGTTGTTTACAATACATCTTTTATCTACCGGGAAGGGGAAAACTTTTATACTTGGACTGGTTTGGAGAGACCTTGGGCACCTGAATCCAAGGGGCTTAGAGATTCACAAAATAGCTTTTACTTTAGAAACTATTCCACCAAGGGAGGTCAGTTCTAGAGAAGCTGGTCACTGCACAGATGTGGCATTCCCATTGCACCACTTGAGCCTACAGGCAACAGGCTGCTGAAGCTGCTGCTCCTTTTTTTTATCCAAACAACCCCAGGAACTGCCTACCCATAAGGAACAATTAAAGCTTTTCCAGAAATAAACCACACTTTTAGTATCGTAAACTTGTACCTAGGGCTGTGCCTGGCACTGCATTGAGCTATGAATGTGTAGTGACAGAGAGTCTCTTTTCCATATCTACACCACATGGATCACTGCAGCAGCCCCTGTACATCTTGCACTGCTAGATAGCCAGAAATACCATCAGGCCATATATGTGTCCCACCAAGAAGCACATACGTGGTGTGTGACATCTCTGAGTACAAACCTTCAGAGTCAGCGAGAGAAAGCAGACAGGGATGTGCAAATGGTGGAGCTTCTGTCCACTCCCTTCTTGTGGTGGGACAGCAAAGGGTCCACAGAAGTGCAGTAACAGGATGAGACAGGCCTAGAGAGTCACAGCTCATTGTGTATTTCCCTTATAGTGACTCTACCTTGTCACAGGGTTAGTGTGACAAGATTGCCTGTGTATTTCTACAGAGCTCCTTGCAAGGGCCATGAGCAGAGGTATGGTGAGTCCTCCCAGTGGGTTTGGGACAAGAAATACCTATTGCTGTGGGATTTCACTCTTACTGACACAGGCTAGACTGACATTTTCAGAGGTCTCAGATTAACCAGCTCACACTTTGGACCTTCTCTGCCCTTTCTGTGCTGCAGCTTTAAGCCCAGGTTGATGAAACAGCAGGTCTGCTTTGTGCTGGCCATTCACTTCAGCAGGGTGTAGGCGGCTCTATTTTAAGATAATTCTCAGGTTTTAAAAAAATCCCACCAGGTGAGCAGTATATCTGTCTGCTGCTTCTGCTCTTGCTGTGGGGACAGGAGCCTACAAGAGGGAGATGGTGCAGATGGATACCAGGAGGCAATCACTCCCCCTGGTAGGAGCAGCAGGTAGGCAATCCTCCCTCAATTAGCACTCACCTTGGCACCATTTAGATCAGAGGCTGGTGCTGGAAGGTGCTGCACGGCTCAGCCTCCTCCTCACAGGCTTATTCCCTAACAAGAGGGCATTGTCCCTGCCGGCTGGAGCCCTGCCTCATGATGTTGAGCAGGACAAAGGCTCGATTTACCCTGTGAAAGAGCTGGAAATCAGGAAGTGGCCAGAGGCAGCCAAAGCCCACTCTGTCTCTCCGAAATATAGGTACTTTGGATTTTAAGGCTATGGGGTGGTCAGCTGCAGGCACAAGGGATTAGGGCTTAGAGCTGCCTGCCTTTAGCAGGAAGTGCTCTGGGACAGCATGGAAGTGGGAAGTGTAAGGGCCTTATTGCTCCAATCTTCTCAATTTCCCATGGCATAAATCAACATGAGAAGCACTCCAGATGCCCTGCAGCCAGACATGAATATACTCATTTTCTGTTTCACTTGGCATTTAAGTTAAAGCCTCCTGCATTGCATACACACTCTAGTGCACAAGAGGAACAGTGGGGCCTGATATTTGGAAAAGCCACCTGTAATTCTCCAGCTTTTCACTGCTGGCAGTGCTCTGCCTGTTTCAACACATGAAGTGCAGTGTCTTCTTCTTTACAAATGGTTTCTGCACTTCAAAAAAGTACAGAAACTCCTGCCTCCTTCTATGCCCCAAGATAACCAAGACAGGAATTTTAGGGAAGATTAAAACATCCCTCTGAACACAGACCTGCAGAGAGAAGGAGGGAACTCGCATCCAAAGCCAAACACTGAACCATCTCTCCCAGACCAAAGTCACACATACCAGTTAGTGACAGCAGCAAGATTCTTTGACTGCCCTCCTGGAGGGTGGAAGAGACCCCTTGTTCCACCAGTTCTGGGTTAAAAGAGACAAAAAAGGTTGAAATTAAGGAGATCAGGGGGAAAATGTGTCACTGTCTAAAGGAAGGTGAGAACATGGAACCAGAGATCACTTGATTCATTCTTGAGAGGGAGGAGCTCAGGAAACCACACAGGAATCTGATCTGGAGAGAGACTTGAAACTGTTGTGAGAAATGCTTTCCTCCAGCCAGAAATGGGGCATTTTGATTCTGATACTCTCCAGGCTGCTGTACCTAGACACAAGCACAAAGAAATGCAAAAAACAGCCTCCCACAACTAAAAAGACCCCCAAAGAAACATAAACATTCCACTCTAAACCCACCTCCAAAGCATTTAATTTGGGCCAGGATTTAGGACCATTTAGCACCTAGCATTTTTCAGAGAAGGCAATTTTATTTGTTTTTTCAGCTTCCATTCTTTATCTGCAAATTCAACACTTAGGCAGAAGACATTTCTCCAGTCCGGTCACAACTGACAGGATCATTACAATACATATTTATTCCTGTGTATTGTAGCTGTCAGCCTAAATTGGATCATTCTAGACACCCTGGGAGAAGCTACAGTGAGTGCCTGTCACGTCGGCTGCCATGCAGATGCTGTCTGGGGAGGCAGGATGTGATGTGACATGCACAGTTCAGTGCAGGAGGAGATGGCCACACAGCCAGAAATAAACCCTGTCTGGTGGTGGACACTCATTAAATACTTGGCTGCAAATGATTACTGGTCCTCCCAGGCTCCCATGGCATCTGGATGTGTTAGAGACAAACCAGAGGAGTGATTGACAGGAGCTTTTACTCTGACATTTGGGATTAGGAGACACTATGATGCGGGGCTGTCACGTCAAATACCAACTCATCAATTCTCCAGTGAGCACAGGTCAGCGGGAGACACAACCAGCAATTGTGTTGATATTTCCTTGCTGTTGAACGCTAATACGTAGCTCAAGCTTGTAAGACTGTATTGCAAAAAACATCCAGATACAGGAGTTCTTTCTTTCAGCTCCTTGAATTTTCATTCTCTTTTTGGATTAGAGTTCAAGAAAGGATATATAAGTAGAGACAGATTTTATATCAGATTTTAGTTACATCAGGTTTCTGTCTATGTGATTAATTGTAAGGTTGTTTTAGCTGAAATGTGCATCGCAAAGGGACTTAGAAAAACAACTGTAATTAAACTCATATTGAAGCATTTTTCTTTCACTCTCAGACACAAGAATTTGATTGCATCTCTACAGTAAGCCGTTTGCCAGCTTGTTCTGCAGGGCTAAAATAGATCCTCTTGCTGTGGCTTGCTGTGGGCTTGTTTTATGAAAGATTCCTCCTAATAATGCAATCCCAGCTTGATTAGCCACATAGTGCCTATTCCTGAAAAGGGATTTTTCTAGTTTGGTTTCTTCCTCCAGTGGGGGATTCCCTCTTAATCAGCTGCAGAATAAAAATTGTTACATAATTGGAGGCAGAGAGGAAAGAGTGTGCAGGTCAATTCTTTAAAGTCAGAAGGGTTATTTCTCACCAGCTGCTGCAGAATATTTTCTCCATCACTTCCCTGGAGAAAATAAGTTGCAGTCCTGTAGAAAATTTTGAGAGATCACTAGAATTTGAACTTGAAATTTGAACTCAGTCATCTGGTCCACTTCTACTGCGCAAGGTGGATGAGACCAGCACAAANCGAGGTGCTGAGTGATATGATCTAGATGTAGAGGATAGGTTAGTTGGATTATAGGTTGAACTAGATGATCTTCAAGGTCCTTTCCAGCCTTATCTATACTGTGATACTGTAAAAAGGAAGCAATGGGAAGCAAACCTCAACCAAGTTTGTGCAAGAAATGAGACTCACACTTTCAGTAGCAAGAATGATTAACCACTGGAACAAACTGCCAAGGGAAGTGGTGGAGTTTCCCTATTTTGATGTCTTCAAAACAAAAAATGCTCTTATCAAATACGAGTTACAGAGTTTGGCTCAGGAATTGCTGGATCAGATTGTTACGCCTTAAAAATGCTGAACCCGCGTGTGTGATGTGTGGACACAGATCACAAGGCTGTCCCATGTCCAGACACACTGGTTGAAACCTATTAGCAACATGCTGTAGTGTAACTACAAACGAGCTGTGTTCATAACAGTTCAGCCTGGCCCCTGTATCATTGGACAGGGAGCAGGAAGAAGAGCACATCCTGGAATGGGACAGCAAGTGTGCTCTGCTGGGAAAGCAGCTATTTTGCAGCTATATTTGTTTAAAAGCTGATGAGGACATCTCCCTACATGCTTGCAGCACCAGCCCTAAACTGAATCAATGTTTTTAAAGTCAATGTGTCATCAAAGTAACGGGTATTTGCCACATCAAGTGAAAAAAAGGTATGTGGGAACACCTGGCCTTTGCACTGAATCCACACAGAGATCAAAGGGCTTACAGGAGGGAAATAGATAAGGAGAAGGATGCCATGCTCCAGAGGGAGAGGAGGGATCAGAGCTGCCTGATGCGCTCATCCCATGACTCCTGGTCCCCATTCCAGGTTCTGCACCAAGCAGTGCTGTAGGACAGTGCCACTGGTAATGTGGTTCAAGGAAGCCAAACTCCCCAAGACTCATGGTGGGAATGGGGGTCCCTAAAGACACCATAAAGTCAAGATCCCATCTCACTATGGTCACTGCCATCTCAAAGGATGAGAGTCACATACAGCTGGCCCAATACACTTGAAAAATGCTTCCAGCCTCCTCATGTCTGAATGACAGAGGATTTGTCCTTGGCAGTTCCCCATCAGCATGATTCCCCTTGTTCCCTTACCTGTACTTCTGCAGTCTTAGAGCCTGAACATAAGGAGTACAGGTCAGATCTTCAGACAACACAGAAAAATGTGAAGAAAGTTGAATATTTTTATCTGTTGTGGCTGCAGTCCACTTGAGACCAGCAGCTGTTAAAACAGTCTCTGAAATACAGCTCTGTTTCCATCCAAACCAAGGACCACCTTGTCCTTACAAGGAGGTCATGCCCCCAACTTCTCTTCATTTCTTCTGCACCTGGTGTGAAGAGTACTCAGATGTGAGAGCACATGAATCCCCTGTCTGCTCATGGGCAGAGAGATCACCAGTCTACAAACTGGTAATTGATTTTAGGTTAATTTCTCATTTCTAATGATTTGAGTGGGTTCAAACAAAAATTCTTCATCAAGTCCTCCTCCACCAAGTTGGAGAAACTCTTCTTCCTTCTGCCATACTAGAAACAAACACAAACCCCAAATGGGTTATGTCTGCACTTCCAATAAACTCTTAGCAAGCAGATGGGATACAGGGGTAATTTGCTTTGACTAATGCCCACCCAAAGGTCAGCAGCGTGCCTTGGAGCTCCCTGAGCAGGCAGATAGGATGACAAATCCCTGATGGGTCCACTGTTGACCTGTCGATCAGAGGGATGGTGCAGCCTGCTGCCCTGGGCTGGCTGCCACACAGGTCCCTGCATTTGCACCAAGACATCTCTGCAGGTCTGCTCTCCTCCATCCCTCTTCAGTGGCCAACCTCTGCCCTTGGATCCAGCCTCCCGTTAGAGGCAATACACATGTCGAATTTGCCTGGGATTGAGGTGCATGGCCCCTACTCCAGGGCCTCCATGCTCTGTGTTGCCTGGCCAGTCAGTAGCAAGGTTTGTGACTTGCTCTGGCTGCAGGCTGAGCATGAGTGAAAGGGGTCCCCGGGTGGAGCAGCCTGTGGGCCCTCCAGTGCCAGCAGCTGTGAGAGCACATCAGTTCAGGCAGGCCATGACTGATATCAAAGTTACCTTTGATTTCACTCAAGCAAATTTAAAAAGATTTCATTGTTCTTCAGTGTTACTTACAGAGCTGTGTCAGCTTCCCAGGCCATGTCTAGGGCTGTTTGCAGATGCCAACCCTTCCCATTTTTATTCAGGGTTGATATGCCCTCCTGGGCAGGGGAAATGCTTTACTTTCCCCAATGCTTCAGCTTTCAGGAATGCTGAAGGTTGAACAGTGCATATAACTCGCGCTTCCTGCATTTCTTTCTGATACACAAAAGAAACAAATTCATTTTGCCATCCGCTGGGAAAGAACCAGAGTAACTCAACCTGCAGAAATCCAGGGTGCCGTGGAATGTCCTAGCAGGGCATGGGAACAGACTCAGCAGCAAACATACAAACATACAAACATTTGAATTGACTAATCACACCTGATAAGGTTTCTTTGGCATGCAATCTGTCAAGTGTGGGGTCTCAAACGTGTTGCTGGTGGTCTCCAAACAAAAGTGATCTCCAGGACATCTTACTGCAGAGGGTTCCCTGCACCCCTCCCCATGTGCTGCTGCACAGCCACCTCCTCAGCTGCTCCTCACTACAGACCACCCAACAATTTCTTGCACAGGGCAACAGCAGCAAGATATGCATTACATGGATTCAGACATGTTCTGATGGAATTTAATCGCTGGAAACAAAGCGGAAGAGTGTTTTCCCGACAAGGTCAGGGAGTTTCCATGGGTCATGTGCATAGTGGGCTCTCCTTACACTTTGTGAGCACAGAATGAAACATTGCTAGTGAAAAGAGACATGGAGAGAGAGAGAGGCAGTGCCTGAGATAAGGAGTTAAGAAAAGCAGAGTGTCATCATCCGCCTGATCCTGCAATCATTATCTTCGATGGCAATTCCCATTGCTTTCATCAGGGTCTCAAGCAAAAGGAGGAATGCCGGATCTGGCCCAGCATGTGATGATATCAGTGGTTCATTGTCACAGAGCTGGGAATTACTGCCAGCACATTAACATCCCCTGCCACCCACACTTTTATTCTATAATATCACATGCTCCAGAGACTCGCTTGCTGCTGTTACACTCTGCTCAAAACACCATGGACAAAAAGGTTTGGTGAAAGGCCCCCAACTTTGGGTTTCCTCCTACCAGTCAAGTCACTTTGAGCTCCTACCAGCCTAAGCCATAGGGTTCCTGTATGCCAGAAGCCCACAGCAGGGCTCAGCAGCCAGAGGCGTGGGGAGGGGAGATTAGTCAGCAGGCAGAGCAGCTGGGCTCCCCAGCCCCTTGATTTGTTTGTCTGATTGCAAATGTGATGCAATCAGACAGCGGTTTGAAGGTGCAGGGGTTTCATTATACACCCACTCACCACCTACATTTTCTGCCCTGATCCACTGAGGTGCAGCACACCTGCAGCACAGACAAACATCAGCAGGTTTTTGAGCACTAAACACCCACAGCTGTGTCTCTTGGCACTATGCAGACTTGTAGTCGGAGAGATTGGATTCCTTAAAAAAAATATACATATATACTATAAGAAACAGGAAAGAGCTCGAATCTTTATCACCATCATACCTGGGCTTTACATCTCTCGAGGCAGAAAAGAATTAGTTCTTGCTCTTCCTTGCCTGGTGGGGTCACAGCTTTTGCTGGGAATTGACCTGTGGGGTTGGGCTCTGGTTGCATGCACACACAGGACATGCTCATGCAGAAGACAAATTTGTCCATCACCAGTTTTGCTGTTGCAGTTCAGGCCTAGAAACATTCCTAGTACCTGTTTATTAGCAGAGACTGACAACCCCTTAGGTCCCAGGACTTGACTCCTCTTTCCAGGGAGAAGAGATGCAGTCACGTTACTGGTGCAGACATGGCATTCCCAGTGAGTATCAACAGCACAGGAAGGAGCCAGACTGCTTTCCTCCCCAGCTTTCAGCAGTGCTCCCAGGGACTCTGCAGCAAACAGCTCTCAACATCAAAGTGAGGAAGTAAGGACACAGCCTGATTGAATTTCCTTGTGGTCAACAGCAAACTTTACCTATCGCTACCACTCTTTATATGTTAATGAACCCTTCGTTTTCCCCCTTCTCTCCCCAGGTGCACTCCCTCTTGGATCTGCTAAGAGCCTCACCCTCATTAGGGCAATTAATTAGATGGAGAAAGACAGCACTGAAGAATTCAAAACCCAAATAAGCTTTATATTCCCTTTCAGTATTTCCTGTATCATGCTTTGATGGGATTTGTGTTTTTCTGTTGTTTGTGTAACTGTCTCCTGCTGGTTCCATTCCCTGCCCACTGATCCTCCATGGATGTACTTAGACACAAGGGTGAGAAGTGACATTGCTTTAGGCTGGGTGATCTGTGAAGGCTTTCTGAGTTCTCCATTTAAGCTCCTGTGAAGCCACACATGGACTTCACCGGCTGCACGGCATGAGAAGGTGTTCCTTAGACACTGGGGCCTCGGCTGAGGCAGAGCCCTGGTGTCTGGCATGACATATCCTACAGTGGGAATGTCCCCCACTTCTGTGAGCCCATGACCAGACTGCCCAAGGGTGTTTGAGCTCAGAGAAATGCCTTTTCCTGACTCAGCAAAACTACACCGTCACTTGACCAGCACTGGGGCACTACAAAGTTTAGGGCACATCTGATGTCTCCCTGATACCTCAGTACCTTCTCTGATCTGTAAGATCTCTCCCTGCTTCCCCAACTTCTCAGTGAAGCACAGTGGAAAGGGCAGAGTAACACACCATAGAAGCCATGTCCCTCTACAGGGCAGTGCTCAGACCAGTAAGGCAGACTGCCCACCTGTTGGGTGGTCTGGCCTTCAGAGCACCCCAATTGCATAAAGAATTAAATCAAGGGAGTGAAACCACAGATGAGTCAACACTTACTAGCCGAATAGGACCCAGGGGAGGTGAACTGGGGAGTTAACCTTGAAAGCAGATATGATGGGGCAAACAAGTGGCTGCAGAGAGCCTTGGCAGAGTGAGGAGCAGTCTGGCAGAGGAAAAGTCTGTCACTTGGCGACCGGCAGATCAAGGTGAACAAAACACAGGCTTTCAGAGCTGGAAGAATGTGGTAGGTCAACCGAAGTTTGAAGTAAGTACAAAGCCACGGGTTGCCTTTTAAACTTGGCATCCAAAATGAACAACACAGAAAAAGTCAACAGCTCTTGGGGGTACCTGGTTTCCAGGCAGTCATATCTACAAACTCATAACACACTCAGAGGCACTGTGAGGGAGCTGAATGCAAACCGAGGTCAGTGCTGTGCAAACACTGCAGGGTTCAGGTAGGAAAAGGCTCTGGAAACCAAACTCAACTTCTGCAGTGGAAGGATGTGAGCCCACAGCTACAGCCCTCGATCTGTGGCATGTGGGGCTTGTAGGGGCACCCCATGCTGCTCCCTCCATGGCCACGTGATAGCAGAGTGCCTGGGCAGGGTGGATGTGGGACACGGAGCAGTGATTCTCCACCAAACCCTGGCCATCACCTGAAGATACTTTGCTTTCCACAGAGCTCCGGCTCTGAGAGATGTCCTGCAGTCACATGTCCAGGTGTTCAGCATGTGGGAGCACAGCCACCAACATGCTGTGCAATAACACAGAGCAGGGTTACAACCACTTTAGAGGAGCTTTCCCCTGGAGATTTGCAGCAGATTGAATTTGTTCTATGCTTCCTGTTTGTTGAGATCTCGTTGCTCTTTCATGCAGAGAGGTTATGACCAGCTTGTCACCGCAGTGCTTCCAGCAGCTCACAACCTAAGCATGAGCTGATCTCATTTAAGCCCAAACTATCCCAAGGGCCCTGTTCTTCAGAGTGCTGATGGAGGGAACACATCGGGGCAGATCCCCCTTAGACAGTGCACCACGGGAGGGACATTGCTTTCTCCTGTGGGCCAGCTGAATTCCTGTTTCCTATTTCAAGGTTGTTTTAATACCCCTAAGGCACACATCTAAAAGGTGGGATGATGTTTCATCCCTCATCCATGCATGCAAAGGAAGTCCTAATTCATGCCGGTGCTGACTGATCCCCTTCCTCCACATCCTGATTGCTCCATGCCAGAGCTGGTGGGCTTTGGCATCTTCTCCTCGTGGTGGGAGTTCCCTCCTTCCTGCACCCCTGCATTACCCCCCACACTGCCCTGAAGACAGGATCGAGGTCTGAGAGCCACAAACACTCAGCCCAGGCCCCCACGCTGCCCCATGGCTCTAATTGGCAACAGATGAATCCAGACTGTTTCCTGAGAGACAAGAGTTTTAACAATCCCTAAAGCCTCTTAGGCAGCAGCAATATCCTAAATGGGAGCTTTATTCTCCACACTGCTCAACAGAGCCTGTATTCAGACATGAAATGCTGAAACAGTCACCCGGGAAGAGCACCCCTTGGGACAGGAAATGTCCCCTGCAGGCATTGGGTGTCCCGGATCATCCCTGGGGAGCTGCAGAAAAGGCTCCCACACCGATGAGCTGTAAAGGCCAGGGGAAATGGGATGCCACAAACCAGAAAATTCCTTGTTGTGTTCAGAAGTCCCCCTCAAGCTCCAGACTCTCAAACCCTGCTGATTCTCCCTGTTCACAGGGACAGGTTTTCTGTCCTGACCTGCCCTCTGCACAGGGAGCAGTGGCACGTGGACATTCTCAGAACTGGTGGTGAAACTCAAGAGTGTGACCCTCAGTGCACTGCAGTATTTTGCTTTCTAGGAAGCCAGAGGTTTTCCTACACTTGCAAACAAGGAAGAGGGGGAGCAAAGCACCCCACTGTCCCCTCTCACATGGAGGGCTTATTGCTGATGGAGGTGGCAGGAACAAATCGGGGTACACTGAAGCTGCCTTCTTCCAGTTCCATGCCTCCATTCCCTGGCCTCCTCCTGGAGCCAGCAGCTCCAAGGGCGAGGGAGCCAGCAGCTGCCGAGGGTTCACGTGAGCTCGCAGCATTCCTCCAGAAGCTCCTCTAATCCGTGACCTCAGTGGGTGGATGGCAGCCAATTGCCATCACTGCATCCTGAGCAGACCTTGGCTGCACAGCCAAGGTAGGGTTGCCACTGGGTGGAATGAAAAAGGGGGGCTGTGGGGAAAGAAATAGGAAAGAGAAGAAAACAAAAACTCGCCTGGCCAGTCTAACTGCATTTGGTTGATCTGATTTCAGGGGGTCTGCTAAGACACAGCATGCCTATTTATCATAATCAGCTTACTGCACAAGGACAGTGTTAACTAGGCTTTACTGGATTAAAACCTGCCAACTAATTCATAGCACCTACCCAGCCAGTACAAGTGGGCTGGGTCTCTGTGCTTTGTTTAGGACATTTTAACCGGCATTAAAGGGGAGCACCTGCAGAAGGTGGAAGGGTACAAAGGCCCTTTAGATCCATCAGCATTATGAGCAATTCCAGAAGGAAAGGATATGGGAAATAAAGAGTCTCGTGGTCCAAGTGTAGGTAGGTTAATGCAGAGCACACCTGTAAAAGCACTGAGCACAAAGACTGTCTTGACATGTTCCTTCTCATTCAAACTGCTTAAGGCTTGCTCTGAAACCACAGAATCACAGAATTAACTAGGTTGGAAAAGACCTTTGAGATCAAGTCCAACCTGTGACCTAACACCACCTCACCACCTAAACCATGGCACTAAGTACCACATCCAGTCTCTTTTTAAACAATTTCAGGGGCGGTGACTCCACTGTCTCCCTGGGCAGCCCATTCCAATGGCCAATCAGACTTTCTGTGAAGAATTTTTTCTTAATGTAATACAGATATATGCAATATGTCTTAGCATCAGGTGCAGGATTCAAACTGAACTGGAATTTTCAGATAAAACATTGTTAAATCAGCCTGGAAGTGTTACTATAAGTGGATATGTTGACAGCCTAGGGGATAAAGTAACATAATAACTATTTTAAAAACCCCAGAGAGATATGTTAACTGCATCAGAGCCACATCAGATAACACTACAATGAGCAAAAATGAAATTTCACTGTTCCCACAAAAGGAAATGTAAAAATAGAAGTTATGCTTACAAAAAACCCGTAAGAGAAATCCCCACAGTGGAGTATGGCTGAAAACCCTCAGGGTCCACTATAACACCCCAGGGCTGTGGAGCCTTGAACATACTGCTATAACCTCCCATCTAAGACTTGTCTGTCTGGAGTCCCTGTAAAGCACAAGACAGATGATTTAAATATTTAAGGTGCTTCCTGTGAAGGTGATTGCACTAGAGAGAACTGTTCTACATTACCGTAAATACTGTCAACTTCTGCTGGTCATTTACAAGGAGTCTTTGGATCAATTTGGTTTTTGACAGGGACCAGCCATTCTTAAGTGTTAGGAATTCTTGCTTAGAAACCAATCAGACGACACTGAAATCCAGATGAAATCCAGATCCCCAAGACACTGAAATCCTGCCATGGCTATTATCTCATCCATCCTCCCCAGGGAAGCAGCATTCAGACCCTGAAGTGGAAGGGGTTGCAGCTTTATCAATGGGTTGTTCAGAGCTGTGCTGAGCCCCCCTGCCCCACCCTCTCATCACACTCCACTTGTACACGGTGCTTTTACCTCCAGTCCTCTCCTCTTATTTATTCAGAGTTCTGGGTATTTAACCACAACATCCCAGTGACCCAGCTGGCAGGACCTGACAAGTTTTTGACTTGCCTGTGAAGTTCTCTCCAAGCCCAGCTCCTGTGGTCCCACAGGTTACCTCAAGCCAGCTGCTTTGATTAAAGACAAATGCAAACCATGTCCCCTAAAGGCTTCAACATAAAAAGGAAGGAAGGATCCCGGTGTACTCTCTTTGCATGGAAAACCCACATTGAGGGACCAGGGGAAGTGGGTTGACTCAGGATTTTTGCATATTTGAGGTCAGCGGAGTTGGTGTTTGGGCATTGACACATTAGATAATTAAATGCAGGCAGTCAGGTGTTGGCTGTAAGCTTCTCCTTCCTCCATTCAAGCCTCCACCTCTGAAAACAGGAGATGACCTTTGATTTCCCAGCAACACCCATATCCTTATACAAAGCTAGGAGCTGCTCCTCACTGGAGTGATCAGGGAGTTACTGTGGCTGCACAGGTTTGGCTGCAGCTCCTCCTCACATCCCATAACACAGTGACTGGTCACTTCCTTCTGATGGGCTCTGCTCCCTGTGTCACAGAAATCCCTGGATACTGGAAGAGAGAAGTGAATGTAGATGAACCTGAGTAAAAAAAGGTGGCCCATGAACATATTAAGCCAATCTAAGAGTCTACAGGATGAAAGATTTCATTTTCACCAACATTCCTCTTTAGCCAGCTAAGTCCCCAGTGCTGCTTGTCTTCATCCAGGCATACAGCAGCAGCAGGTATAGGAAATAGTACAGTGATGGATCATAACCAGGCATTAAGCTTGATAGTGTATTGATTCCATTAGCCCAATCCGGCCAGTTGTACATTCTCGGCTGAGTCTCTTGTCAAGAGTTGCCAGGAGCCAACTCAAGGATTGAGCCCTTATCACCTGGCTCCCCTTCCATTTGGTGGGACTCTGTCCTGGCAGATAAATCATATTTACTGCCAACTCCCTTTTTTATGCTGCTGCTTCATTTGCACATAAGCAATGTATTGAGGTGAAGTATCCAACTGCCTCCCCTCAGCAGGAGCCAAGCAGCCTTTGCTGTGGCTGGGAGGAACAGAGGGAGATGACAGGGCTGAGCCAGAGCAGGAGGTAGAAGGCACCACCTCAAATATTTTTTCGCTCCCACACACTCCCTCTGGCACGTTTATTCCTGCAAGCACTAATCCTTCATGACTCAAGCAACACAGAGCAGACCTGGCTCCCCTGCAACACCCACATGACATGAAACTCGGGCCATGTGTTTGGTACCTTTCTAACAACAAATCTCTTCCATTCCTTGAGTCTTTGCATTCACTGTTGACACCTCTGCTGCCAGTGTGGCCAGTGTGGTATCATCAGCTGGGACAGTGCAGCTGCAGAGAGACCCTGAAGCCCCCAGGAGGACACATCCTGCTCTCCAGCCTGCTCACAGTAACAGATCAGGGCTACATCACACCCAGCTCAAGGCAGCTTAAATGGAAAGACCTTAAATGGAAAACTTGCAGTACTTAGGACACCATGATGGGGACTTGTAGGGCAGTCAGTGTGATCTGAATGGAGCATAAAGCTCTGAACAGTGGATTTTTTTCACCTCTTGCTTTCTGGTTATATTCTTCTCCCCACTCTGCATCTCAGTTTCCTCATCTGTACTAAGGGGCCAGTGATGCTCAGAGCACAAACCACTCTGCATTGGCAAAGTGCTTCTTGTAGAAAGCTTGAACACAGCACAGGAGACAGTTTACTGCCCTCCAAAAGCAGCACACGATGCCTGATGCTTAATGTGCACAAAGAATGTCTGCGGACTTTCTGAACTGGGGCACTGTAAAGTCTCTCCCTACTGATGGATCTCCTCTAAGCACTGGTCCTACAGAGGTGTGGGAAGGATTCATCACCCAGAAATGCAAGAGGCTGAGGATTGTTTTTATTAATCTTTCTCTGTGATGTGGAGGTACTAAGGGACTCCAACCTTTGGCCAGACTGGAAGGAAGCCAGATAAACATGGACCCAAAAGACCAACCTAAGATGCTCAACAGGAATCTTATATGCAGTAGTGAAGAAGCCAAAGGGAAGGTGTAGCAGTTACATATGAATGTGGAAAATACTCTGGGCTATTGCCAAGTCAACTTTGCATACTATGGTGAAGAATTTTGGGGTGATAAAGCTAAGGGTAATTTGTAATGCCTACGTAGTATGGATCCAACATCCTTCTCTAGCTGGGGCCATGCACTCCAGGATTCCCAGGGGGTTCAGAATACAATGCATTAATTAGCCCTTCAGTAACCCTGGCTAACATCTACCTCTGGCAGAACATGCTCAGCCAGGCAGTCTGCCCTCCCACCACCTCAGCCAGCCTTGAGATAAGCCCAGAGCCATCCTTCCTACCCAAGAGGCTGCTGATGGAGAAGATGGGCACCTCAAGGGGTCGTTTTGCAGCTGCACTGATTTAGCAGTGAGCAGCTTTCCTTCAGCCACAGCGCAGGAGAAATACGGAGCCACCTCCTGTGCAGCAGAGCAGAGTGAATCAAGCTCCTCTTAACCCACAGGCAGCTATTTACCAGAAATAAATGTGTACAGCAGTGAAACTGTACAGACAGAAAGCTCCTTTTTCTTATGTGGCATTGTCTGGGGTTGCTTCAACATTAGACGGGTCAGTTATTGTTGGGTCCTTTTTGATGTGCTTAAAAAAATCCCTTAATAACATCCTAAATTACACTATAGAGAGGAAGCCTTCGAAATAGGAAAATCCAAACCACTTCTGTTTGTCCACTACAGAGGAACTCTTAAAAATCTCTTAGACTTCAAAACAACTCCAACCCAGATCCAGTGTACCGTCCACCTTTCACACTGCTTGCATGGCATCATCTCCGGTGCTCATTCCCCGCCCTGCTGAATGGGGCTTTCCCAGGGCCGAGCAGACAAGCTCAAAAAACAACAAATCACTCCATCACTGCTCTGAGCTTTCTAAAATCTCTTACAAGGCAATGATTCATGAGAATTCTTTTACCTGATGAATAATATTTGTGGAGAGGGTGGACAGGCTGTCAGGAGACCAGTGCTTTGTTCCTGAATCTGCTTGTGACTTGGTATAATTTTTATCTACTTGTCAGCAAGTGACTTTTTACCTTTCCCTAATTTTTCTTTTTAGATGAGTTAAATCATCTCATACTATCTCCTTCATAATGGGGCTGAGCTGTTGTTCCTGGAAACTGCCCTGCTGCTTTCCCTTTTCAAATGAAAGGTGGAACTAGGAGCACAATTTAATGTCCCTCCCTTTAAAATGTCATAAAGCCTCTTAATTCTCCTCCTCTGAGAGCTGGATGCTATTTTCATGTCATAAAATAGGTGCAATGAGAGGATAACTCAGTAGAAGTTGTTACTAAACTCAGAGAGATGTGGTTTTGTAATGGCTCAGAAAGGCTGCATAAGATCACTTGTCTCCAGATCAAGGGACCGAAGCTCTCCCGAGTGAAGATTTTAGCAGTGCTCCAAACATTCTCTGGTCAGAGGAAACCCTGTTCATTAACATGTTATACAACACAAAAGCCTTTTGCTCTTCTTTTGGCTGTGGGAGGAAGAAAAGTTATTACAGTTATATAATCAGGATACCAAAATATCTATTTTTTTTCCATAAGGAAATATGAAAGTTGAAGGCTTTTATTTTTAATACAGAAGGAGCTTCAGACTATCTAACAGAATACAGCACGAAAACAGCCACCCTGAGAGAGACCAAAGATCCCTCTAACTCATTGTCCCATCTCCAGTTGTTGTCCATAGCAGCTGCCTAAGGGAAAAGCATGCGGTTCAGCAGGCAGCAAAGCTTCCCCAGCATGCTCTCCCCTTCTGTGGCCAAAGAGTTTTCTGAGCCAGAGACACTGTGCTTGTGTCTAACCACCCTTGGTGGAATTATTTATTTTGTTCTGACCTATATCGCTGCAGGCCCTGGGCTGGAGCGATGCGAGATGCAGGGAGGCAAGAGCACGAGGCCAAGCCCTTTGTGCCAGAGCAGGATCACTTCTCCTGTCCCTGAGATGCTGCTCAGCCTCTGCTGTGATAACACCCCTCTCACAACTTGCCTCCACCTTCTGACACAAGTAAATGCTCAATAATCATCAATCATTTGAGACTTCCCTTCCTGAAGGCCTCTCTCCTCAGCCACTACCTTCAGCAGGAACAGAAATAGGTCAATACAGAGAAACTACTGAAAATTCCACCCTTCATTAACAGTTGCTTATGATGTTGGCTCATCCTGAGTCATGACATAACTCTACCCAGTAACCCACATATTGTACACAGGATATGTTTGCACTGCAATCAAAGAAATAATTGTTGAGATGTTTACTGAAACCAGACGTTATATAATAGTTGTGGCTAGTCTTGCTGGCTACATTGGTCACATAATTTAATATTGCCATGCTGATAACATAAGAGTAACAGGAAACAAACAAGAAAAAAACCCACAGAAATCCAGTCAACAAAACCCTCTCAAAATACGTTTGGACCAATGATGCTGTTCTACCTCCCAACTTCCTCCTGTTTATCTCACTAGAGCCTCTGGAGCACTTGCTGGGATAATCTCTGACCAGATTTCAAAAGGATTTAGGTGCAGAGAGATACAGCAGGATGTATAGTTGGGGCTGCAAAAGCACTGGACTTTTTCAGGTTAAGAAATTGATACAGAAAGTCTAAGCTTGGGTTGAGTACCCAGAGGGGTTATGCCATTAGGGTAGGATTCCTCTTCTGCCCATGCTGGTACGTAGGAGTTTCTTCTTTCCCAGTTGTCTAAGCCCCCCAAAAAGGTACCTCTGGGGAATGACTTGTCCCATCCTAAGATGGCAGCTAAGAAGACAGTGGAGCAGATTTGTTATAGGTTCTTCTATCTTTTAACTACAAGAGGAATTATACAACTAGTTTACAATTCATTTTCTGGTGCTAAACATTAGGTGAGAAGAATTTCCCTACTAGGTGCCCACAATTGTGTTTCAGATGTGGCTGAGGACTTCAGATCTGCTTACTGCTAACAGGACTTTGGTTTTAAGATGGTTTTGGAAACACTGCTCTACATATGTATTAAATATGACTGCAATATGCCCAGGAGATGTGTGTCTTTCTGCAAACAGCACAAACACCTGATGCCTTCTGTGTCCACATACCGCACTGAGCTTCCTCTCCAGCTTGGTCACTGTAAGGGTGGCAAGTCCTCACCAGGAAGGGTTTCTGCAGAAACTCCTATTGCAGCAGCCCCCACATGAGCTCTGACAGAACACACAGCAACCTCAGAACATTTCAGGAGGTCTCTCGAGATCTCAAACCCCAGTCAAAGCAGGGATAACATTTCATTTTGGGGTCTTCTCCAGGTAAGTTTTGAGAAACGGTGGCAACTTCACAACCTCCCCAGAACCTCATCCCAGTGTTTGACCCCCCACACTACACAAATCTGCCTGGGAGGGCTTCCCCAAGGCACAGGGATCTACCTCAGGTATTCTCAGCCACCACGAGTGCACTGAATAAGGTCATTTCATATCCCTCTGTATAAAACCCTTTTATGTTAAGGCCTAGATACATGATAACTGAATAGTGCTGGGCAGATTAAAAGCTTCACGTACCATCCTTTGCCTGTCAAAGCACCCCGTGAGAACACCTACCTGGTAATTACGGGTATGCACACAGGCCCACTGGGTTTGTCTTTGCCTTGTTATTACAACGTTGTACCTGACAGGGTGAGCTGAGAGGTCAGGGCTGCAGATCAGTAAACAGGAACAAAACTGGGAAATCTTGAAGACAACTATAAAGCAGAGTTTTTTCACTCAAAGTTTGATCTATTATTGTAATGAATGTTGCATCCTGCAACAGGAAGGTAGAAAAATAACAGGAAGGATTCCAAGGAGAAGAGGACAAACCTGCAGTCAGAGAGAGCTGTGCAAGGAAAGTCTTTGCAAGCTCATCAGCTTTGACTAAAAAACGGCTCTCAGCTCACCCTGCATAATGTGATTTGTCTGCTGTCCAGAGCAATCATTAGGGGAGGTAGTTATCTGGCTCTGTTATGTATTATGTTACAGGTGCAAGGTCTGGAACCCCACATAATTGATGCATAGATCTAGATTTAGCTTATCATCATTTTTTACGTTAGCTTTCAAAAGAACAGAAAGGGCTTTGCAGCTGCCCTGTGCTGGGCTGTGCAGCCAGAGTCACTCTCTCAGTGATCCCTGGTCAGGGGAAGGGCATGATGTGGGCTGGCAAACCCCGAGAAAGGGATGGCCAGCTCACATCGATGGGCAGTGCTGCACCCAGCTGCAACAACTGGGCAGTACTTTGAAGAAGAAAATAAGCCAAGAAACAGATCAGGACCATTTACTAGCTACCCTTCTGAGCATTCATGGGACATCTTCCCCTCTGGCAGCCCCAGAGGTTCCCAAGCCTTCTGACCCCCTCATAACCAGACTTCTGGGTAGACATGCATGGAGAGGTTACGGGGTTTGCCTGAGGTCCCACAGAAGGCAGCGGTGTCAGGGATGGTCCTGCACATACACCACATGAACCCCAGTCCCAGGCTTTAGGCACAAAACCATCACTGTTACCTAAGTGGACTGTCTTGGCAAGGGGAGACTGGTTTTGTATAGAAGCTTCTCCAAAAGCCATGCCCCTGGGGCTTGTTTGGGCAAGTACATCCCAGGGAGTTGTTTTACAACAGCCCGTGCTGGTGCTGTTTGCTGCAGCCTGTGCTGGGGCACACACACCTGGTGCTCAGTCAGGCTCTCAGGCCATTCCCCAGTACTGCCCTGGCACAGCTCAGCGCCCACAGCCATGCCAAATCCTGCCGGGTACTGCTCAGGGCAGTGTGTCACGGCGTCCTACTAACCACGGCTCACCTGCCCTGGCAGAGTGACCCACACTGCTCTAGTCTTAAAGTGTTCAGCCTAACGCAATCCCCACTGGGGTGGCCAGTAATTAACGCTGAGCTAACCACGGGTGGAGTGCAGGGTGGAACCACTGGGCAAGCAAATAAAACCAGGACACTGAAACCAGGCTAGTGCCTTTCTAGCAATGTCACCCCTGCAGACAGCAGCCTGTTTTCCCCGTCAGGTCCATGGATAGATACCCTAAGTTTGCAGGTGACAACAGGGGTGACTCATGTGAGCTGGACATGCTGACGTGCTTGATGTGCAAGAGGGCTGTCATGGTGCATTGTGAAGAGCAGGTAAATCACAGAATCCTAGAATTTTGGGGGTTGGAAGGGACCCTAAAGATCATCTAGTTCCAACTCCTCCTCGTTCTATCACTACAGACCCCTTGTAAAAAGTCCCTCTCTCTGTCTCTTGAAACCTCTTCAGGTCCTGGAAGGTACTAATACAAGGTGTCCCCTGAAGCCTTCTCTTCTAAACCATCCCAAGTCTCTCAGCTTGCCTTCAGAGAAGAGATGCTCCAGCCCTCTGAGCATCTTTATGGCCTCCTCTGGACTTGCTTTAATGTCCTTAAATAAGGGTCCATGTCCTTATTACGTTGTGGTGCTGCACCTTTGGTTGGGTGTTTGCTAGCAAGGAGCAGCCTGGGCAGTCAGAGAAGAGGAGCAGGAGAAAGGAACAGCTCATACTCAACAGAGGTTCTCTGGCTTGGCTGCTGTTCACGAATCAATCAAACAGACATTCGAGGGCACTCATAAACAGCTCAGACACCTGGCAATGCTCACTGCTGACAAATTGATGTTGGTTACCTTGATGGCCAGGTGTCCTGAAAAAAGACCACCAGCATGCATTTTGGTTTTTAGGTGCTCATGCTTGTAGATGCTTCGACATTTAAAACAGATTTTCCACTAGCTGAATAGATTTTATATCCCCATTGTCACATTAAACTTAAAACCCCCCAATCCATTTCACTTTACAAAAGCGCAAAATTTACCTTTTCTACCTTGTCAGGAAGTCATAAATAAATGACTACAGATGCAGCCTGGCTGGCAGTTAAGGCTATCTGCAGATGTCCTTCACAGCAGAACATTGCCTTGGTTTACTAGTTACCATGTCACTTGTCTGAAACATCCACTGCTTTACTGACACCATTGTGGTCTTGTGAGTGGCAGGATCTTGTGTACTTGCTGGTCTAAAAGTAGTGGTAGTTCATCAGCGCTGGCTCTTCCCTTGCTGCTGCTCCTTGGGCAATATCAGAAGATTTTGCTGGTAGTGGAGCAGCTTGTTTTCTCTTCAAAAGCCCCTGTTTTAGGAGACACAAAATGATTGGTGAGGGAGGTGGGGGATGTCAATATCTTCAGAGCCTGTGGAGAAAACAGAGATCTCAGAGAAGTCCAGGAGAAATGATCTCATTAGAAGTATTGTGGTACTGACAACAAATTTGTGTTTGTGAGCACCAAACTGTTCCCTCTGAATCCAAACCCCTGATGGTGCAGGAAAGTTTGGGTTTATACCATAAGCCACACAGTTTCTGAAGTGACTAAGCCTTTTCTGGTAGAAATTTATCTTCTTGTAAAAGTAAAATTGTTTCTAGATTACCTGTGGAGTTAGTCATTGTCCTGTTGCTGCTCCAGAAATAAAATTTTTATGAAGTAAGCAACAGTCCTGAGCAGCAGCTCTGACAGCCTAGAGCAGAAATCAAAATATTACCAAGAAGAGTTATCAGTTCTTTAAAGCACTAATGCTGTTCCCTAGGGAAGAGTATTCATCTGTAATGAAAACCATATTCCTTACATTTTTATGGCTGCATATCTCTTCTGTGAGGTTGACTCACCTTATGCCTGCATGATGGGAAAGAGAACGAGACTTTCCCCCAGACATTCCCAAAGGAGTTGGTTATTTTTTGGGCTGCTGGTTAGGATTTGCCTCTGAGATCATTGTCACAGCAGAGAAATGAAGCCCTGAGCAGGTGACAGAGCAACACAACACCTCTGCACAAGTCATGCTCTTTTAGAGCTCTTACATCAAGACACCAAGGAGCAAACAAGGAGATGGCATTGTCCTTAGGCCACAGTTCCTACCACAAGTTTCAAGGGTTCTTCAGGGAACAGCAGTCCCCATGGGAGATCCCCTCTAACTCGACTGAGGCACTAGCACAATCCCTTGCCCATACAAATACCTGTTCCTATAATAACAAATATTTTCTTGTTCAGCAAGAAAACCCTTTAGCTGCAGCTTTCAAAGAGCAGGCTCTGGATTTTAGTGGTGAAAGGCTGGAGCTTGATCCAGGAGCATTTTTAAAGTGTCAGATGGACATTAGGAGCTAAGGAGTACCATCGTGTCTTGGACACAAGTTTGATGTGCAGAACCATCGAAGTCCAGCACATGGATTTCTCTTATACCTCTTTCCCTTTCCTATACACTCTTATCTCTAATGCAAGGTGAGAAAAGTTGGAGGACACCTAAGATGACCCATTTGAACTTCTCTAAATTCCTTCAGAAGTCTTGTTTTGAAAACAAATTTGTACTGGTGACATGTCGAACTGATGATGCAATGACAAGTTGCTGTTTTGAGCAATATACAAGTTTTTCTAGAAAATCTAGCAAATTCCCAAGCAGTGTCTTGGACAGTCTTGACAAAACAGGCAGAACCTTTTTCTTACATTACTCCAGGGCTATGTGAACATACAAAAATTGACATGTTATTAAAACATTGCTCCATTCACACATGAGGGGCCAGGCTAGTCCGCAAACACCTATTCAGGACCAGGTCATGCAGAAATAGCCCACATTGTGGTCCACCGAGATTTTCCTACCCCCTAAACATCCCACTCCAATGGCTTGAAGATTTGAGTGAGGGATGGACTTCCATGCCACCACTGAGCAAAATGCTGCATTGAAAATTTCCACCTGAGCTGTGGGAAGACGGTGGGTTTTGGATTGGGGTGTTGTACTTGTGTCAGGGACAGGCTGTTCCCAGGGCAGCCAACCTGTCTGGTCACTGTAGCCAGGCGTCCTGTCTCTGAGAGTGGGCCATGACAGATGCCTAGGAAGGATATAAATGACAGGAAAGCCTCTAGTGACACTTCCCCAGAAACACCAGAGACTTCCTGAACCAAAGACACTATCTCCATATTTAATAGCTGTCAGTGGATTTTTCATTAACCACTGTGTGCAAGAAAAATTGTGTGAAAAAGCATGTTCTATTGTTCTCAAAACTGCTACTTGATAATTTAATCTGATTCTCCCTAGTATAATGACTGCTCCTCGTCATTGCTCCTGTGCCTCAGATATCACAGGGCCTGGAGCCTGATCACAGCTCTTTGGACTTGCCCACTTGGCCCTTTGTTCCGAAGCTGCTCTGAGCACCCTCCCTATCCTTGCCAGTTCTACTATAAGCCAACAAGTGAGACACCAAAATCTTCATACAGCCAGGAGCCATGTGGTGTATCTGAGCTGCAAGGGAAGAGATGGTTCTTGGAGTGACTAGTGTCCAAGATGACAGCAGCTCCCCTTGGCTCCTTTGGTTTTGTTATGAGCCAGGATGGCCCTGACCAGCCCACTTAAACAAACAAAACAAAACAAAACAAAACAAACAAACAAACAAAAAGAAAGAAAAGAAGAGGAAAATATAGAAGGGAATGAACAGACAAACCATGTTTCTTTATCTGCTTGTGTCTCAAATATGATAGACTGTGGAAGAGACTCCCCACAAGGAAGTCAAGGAAGGACCATAGCTGATAATGTCTTGGACCAGGTAACAAAGCAGGAGAGGATGCACTATAGATCAAGGCTTCTCAAACCATTTTTGCTAAGACTGTGCACAGTAAATTCTGTATTAACACCTAAGAATGTTTGTCTATGATGACTGCAAATGAGGATTCTGATAGTGACTCTTGTGAAGGTCAAACTCTGAAAAGACCTACCAATTTTCTACTATTATGACTGAAAGAGTCAGCTCAAGTCATCAGTGTCTGAAGTTATGGAACATCCCCCGCAAGAAAAGAGCCCTGAATGTTGTAACCACAGCAATACATGATTCAGATACAGGTAACCATCTTTAGTTTCTTCTGACTTTGTTCAGGCCTTAAAAACATTGAGTCAGCACAACCTCTTGCTGTCTTTTTTTAGCAAGTGAAGATACAATCACTCAGCATCAGAATGATGACACAGGAATCCACAGCAGAGGATCAAATTTGCAATAATAAATTGATACTGGAGTTACTTCCTACAACTGATAACTGCTTAGTCATTTCACCCTCTACCTCCTGTGCTCAGTCCCATTGATGCTACCCCTTCCCCAGCTCCTTTCCCTGGGTCATGCCTAACATCATCTAAAAACATGCAGCTGTACTCTCAGGAAACTGCAGAAAGAGGGGAAAGTGTGTCTTGGTGCTGAGTCTGTTCTGTAAGCGTTATTTTTGAATCATCATGCAGAAGGATGAGGTTTCCATCAGCCAGGGCACATCTCAGCTTCTGTGAGACAGGGTTTTGCATTTCAGAAGGCAGAAAGCAGTGAATACAAGTAAGTCACATGTTAAAAAAATACACAGCTACAACACAAATTAAACTGGCCCAGAGCAGCTGTTATTTAGATTGTGGACATTTTCTTAAATTAAATATTTTCTTTCCAATACAATGTATTTCTATAAGGAGGTGAAATATGCAAAGTCAGTCTCAGCTCACCAGAGATTGACTTACCTGCTCTCTCCCCCACTCTGCATGGCTGGGGGAACACATCACCAGCTGAGTCATCCCGACCCGAAGAACAAGGCTAGTGCTGGTACTAGCACAAAGGATCTGACTTGCTTCCTTTGCTTGTACTCCTGTGGCAGCAGACAAAGTTGGGGCAGCCACATGCACATGGTTGAATTTTATGGATGGGGAAGAAAAAGATGAGAGAAGAAAGAGAAGGTGCAACAGGCACAGAAGGTATAACTCAGAGAACAAGTCATGGATCCGCTGCCTGTGCTGCTCTGCAGTCCCAGGTGATGCCACATTGCGAATCTCCAGCAAGTGGTGATGTCTATCTTGTGGCATAGATGTTGTACAGCTTGGTTGTCTACCCAAGATGTGATTCCCCTTTTGTCTCTGGAGCACAGCTTGCAGAAGGGACCAGAACTGCTCAGAGTCTTGTCTGTACAGCCAGGGAAGCATCCTGAGCAGCCAAGGACGGACCCTCTCTGAGGATAAGTGACTTTGGCTGAGCTGCTGCAACATTGGGCTGTTAAAACCAGGAGCCTGCTTGGGTAGAGAGAGAGAGAACAATATTTCCTCTTCAGAGGCACTTGGAGGCTTGTTTGTAAACCAGCCCCTGCCCTTTGGTTGTTCTGTCTCCTTAGGCGGTGTCAGTATCAGTTCAGTTTCAACATTCTCATTCAATGCCCTCTTAACTTTAAAACTTTTGTCCTGCATTGATATATTTTTAAGGTGAGTGATCAATCTGTTCATGCTTCCAGTTCTTAAAACAAAATACATAATTATTCCACTTTTAGTATATTTTATAATAAGGAAATTTTAATTATATTGCAATTAAAATTGTTGCTGTTTAGAAAACAAGCAGATTTCAATGGAATGGAATCTTGTTTTTCATTATCTCTAAACCATCCCATCAGGAAAAATTGAGGGAGCAAAGCACATTGAGAATAGCTACCTGCAGAACACAGCTGGGCACATATTCTAGGAAATTAAGTTGCACCTCAGCCCAGGAAATCAAATGTGATTAGTAACTGAGATGATCTATGAAAACAGGAATCCCCAATGATCTGCATACTGAAATTTTTCAGTGAAAGATGATTTAGCTGGAGGTTTTATTGACAGGCTGTCTGACTCCAGTGTTACCGTGAGTGCATTTCCCAGCAGCTGCCAGTCCTCTGGGGTTTTCTGACCTGACAGCAAGCGATGCAGAGCATCACAGTGCTCTGCTACACTGTTCTGCTATCTGTGCTTGACTCTCCTGCTTCCCAGAGCAGGACACTGGTGCTTCCTATCTCCCTTCTCTGGAAGCAATCCATCTGTGAGATCCGATTTGATTTCAAAATGAAGTGTTTGGGTTCACAGGATGTCAAACCTCAGTGTGGTCAGCCAGCTCCTGACCTTTAGGACGTCTCAGTCTTGCTTCACACTATCAGATGAGGCCATCTATAATTCTCCCTGAAAAGATCACTCAGTTGCATGGCCAGTGTCTAAAGTCAGTGGACTGGCTGGGTAGAAGGGAAGTGTTGTACCAGTAAGGAAAGGAAACTCTCTTCCACAAGGAAAAAGCATTGGGCTCAAGACCTTACACCCCTTATATTTCCTTTCCCAAGCTCACAGAAAGCACTGACTTCCTGTCATAGCATTACTCGTCTCTCACCAGCTCTGTTCTCCTTCTGAAATATTCCCTTGGGATCCCTATCCAATCATCTTATCTTAAATGCCAACCGAAGTTTCTTCCCCTTCCTCTTCCCTTTCTTCTTCCTTTCCTCTTTCCTCTTCCTTTTCCCCTTCCCCTTCCCTTCCCATCCAACACCACATGCTCTCTAGCTTTGCATTTGCTCTGCTTAGCACAGGTATTTTCAAGGATGCCACACAATACAAGACATCTTTGCTGCAGCTGAAATCCCAAAGGCACCTCTGGTGTCACAGCTGTGCAAGCTGCGCCCAGGATAAGGCTTCAAGAGCCAAACAACTCAATCATCCACGTGTGTGTGTGTTGGTTTGTATCTTTGCTTCATATTTTATTGGGAAAAAGGGAAACAGGCTCCCCCTTGCTAATAGTTCCTAAAAAGAGGCCTAAATCAAACTTCAGCTCATCTTGTTCACACCAGCACAGGCATTAGGTCATCAGCCTTGTCCTGCCAATAATTGCTGACTGCCCATGAACCCCTGTGAAAACAGGTTGGAGAGCTTGAGGAGCTCAATCCTCCTCCAGGGTTTTGAACAAGTTTCACAAGATGGTTCAAAGCCTCAGCAGCTGGAACAGTGACACGGTGCCATGTGCTACAGATGAAGTGCTAATATTTGTTCATAATGGATTAGCTGGGATATGTTTCATGTTTCCTCCACCTGTTGCCCCTCTCAGCATCCTCCCTTCCCTGAGGTTTTGTCTTCATAATTTAGGATGGCTGTTTGTGGAGACGTGGAGCTTGGTTGACCTTACCTTACTCTTTTTTCACTCACCTTCTTGTCTCATCCTGACACAAGAGTTCAGCACCTTCCAGCAGTGGGGTGCATGGTCTGGGGAGAAGGAAAACAGGCACAGCCTTCTCTCGGGCTGTTAAGCTAACCAGTTAATTAAGTTTGTTTCTGACTTCAATTTTCCCCCTTAAACCCACAA
Source organism: Pitta sordida (assembly GCA_013390025.1). Taxonomy (NCBI): domain Eukaryota; kingdom Metazoa; phylum Chordata; class Aves; order Passeriformes; family Pittidae; genus Pitta; species Pitta sordida. Next base: position 542,077 of record WEKX01022731.1, on the reverse strand, counting down.
AAAGGTATCTGATGCTTTGTCCAAAGTGCTTGTAAACTACCAAAATGTGTCTGTTATTCTAGGTCCATAGGTTAACCTGGTGAGAGAGCAGTACCTTAAATCATAGGTTGTCACTTAATACCAGATTAAAAACCAAACACACACATGTAGGTGAGGTGAAAAAGCATGTCCATGGCCAAGAAGGGATCTAAACTCAGGACTCTAGGTAATTGTAGAATGGTTTAGATCAGAAGGAACCTTAAACATCACCTAGTTATAAGCCCCCAGCCCTGAGCAGGGATATCTTCCACTAGACTGGGTTGCTCAAAGCCCCATCCAATGTGGACTTGAACACTACCAGCGAAGGAGTATCTGTAAGTAGCGATGGACCATGCCCAATTTACTCCTGAAGAAGTTGGTCTGTACCTCCATTTCCCAAGCTATAGGGTGAAAGGGACTCCACAGGCACAAGGCAAAGCTAAGTTCAGATATGGCAGTGATGTATAAAGGACCAGGGACTGGGAGCAGTAACAATAATCATCAGCAAGAAATTAAAATTATGTACCTCTAATTGTAGTGAAACTAGCCGCTGTACAAATAGTGCCAAATTTCTTCAAAGTTCAGTTGCATCAAGGCCTGCATTGCAGTAAGGGCTGTAATAGAAACATTTTGGGGACGTTTCACTATGGCGACTAGCAGTGAAATGGAAAGTGAACTTGCTCCCATGTTAAAGGCCAGTGGACTACCGGATTACTTAATCTGACCTCCTGTAAAGTGTAAGGTTTAATGCATCACTCAGTGTTTCCACTCAAGCCTTGCAGCTTGAGACTTGACTAAAGCACAACCTTCCGAAAGTCTCGGCTTAATCTGCTGCAGGAGACGCTGCTACTAGTCCCAAAGGTCAGGCCCCCTTTGTGCGAGCACGGAGGCTTGGCTGAGGCCACCGCGCCTGTCACCGGAGGCGGAGGCGACCACCCCTATTTCCAGAGGAAGTCGCACGCAGGGTTTGTAGCTGGGCTCACATCAGCACCTACGTCGGCTTTGCCGGCTTTGCCCGGGGAGACCCGTCGGAGCGGCGTGTGCCGCGGGCTCCAGCGCAGCATCCCGTGTGGGGCGGGACAGCCGCGGGTGCGTCAGAGGGACCGCGCACGGCGGCAAAGGGGGCTGCGCGACACCGCTGATGTCACCATGGTCTGGTCGGGCTTGAGGAATCCCCCTCCCTCTCCTTGTGACTCAGCATCCCCCGCCTTACCGTCTCCTTCCCTCCCTCTTTGATTCCCCCATCCCGAAATCACTTCCTCTGCTGCGACCAGTGTGAGTAGTGGTGGAGTCGTGCTCTGGAGCTGATCCAGGTTCATGCGCACAGAAATCCATCCAAACCCAATGCACAGCCTGTGTTTTTGGGTTTGGTTGTTTGGGTTTTTTTAGAAGGGCTATTTTCAACCCCAACGGCACAACAGAGGGTGAAATGACACGTCACGCTGGAGCTGCTGTGACCAAAACCTCCTCCCATCCCGACTCGTCCCTGTCCCTGTTCCCACTCCTGGGTGAAGTTCCCATTGGCTCTTTTATGTTGGCTTTGGGGCTCATAAGACCTGCTTCGGCTCCTTAATCCAGCAGAAAAATTACCTGTTTTGGCTTGCTGGGTTATTTCTTCCACTGGGATGCTCTGAACCCAAGTTAGACCATTCTCTGTAACTTCCTGAATAACTCCTCCAGCGATTTCAGTCTTTGGGGTCACAGCACAGGCCACCCACGGCAGCCCTGCATGGGGGGGACAGCATGCAGTAGTGGGTGAGCAGGAGCAGAGGAGACCAAGGGGGAGAAACCTCTCAAACCATCATTATCTTCTGGAAAACAGGAGCCTGGATGCAATACCAGCTGTAATGACCCAAAACGAGCTTTTGTTTTCTGCAGTAAGTAAAGTGTGGTTTTATTCTTAACAACAGAAGAAAACCTGCCAGGCCTAGAAGAGCACAGAATACATAGCAAAGCAACCTGATTTCTAAAAGGCTACTTAAATTACATTTAGATCCTGCATGTGGCTTTCCTAGTAAATGGATGAATCTCTATTTGATTCTGGGCACCTTCTCCAGCCTTCACATTTTCAGTTAAAAATGGCCATTTTTCACTTCTAAGACTGCAAAAGAGCAGAGTCAATGGGGAAAATCTTAAAGCTTGGGAGCAGACTTAAATAATTTGACAGGTTTATCCACAGGGAGACTTGCAATGCTGTGAGAAGAGGGGACCTACATTTTTTCACAGTTTCCAATGCAACAGAAAGTTTTTCAGAAAGGTCAAGATTCATGACTGGCTGTTAAATAACTTAGTAGGCCCAGTGCTTTTCACAGCTCATCCCAGTAGTGAAGGGAGGGCTGCACACACACAGCTGGGATTTGTGCCCTGGTTGCTTTGCATGGGTGAAGCACCAGTGGTCTCATTTCCTCACTGTAGTTCTGTTTCCCACAAATGTCCTGTGGCCCAGTTGGGCAGCCACAGTAATTATGTCTCCCAATTGCGTGATCATTTCTCTGGGTTATTTCTGAAGTGAAGAGCTAAATATATGCAACCTTCACAACACCTTCATGTGGCTGTCACATCTCTGCTTGCCCCAGCAGAACACATGGCATGTACTTGCATGAACTAGAGCACTGGCTTGGATGTGTGACCCATGGGTACCATATGGGATACCCACCAATACACATTTTTATCTGATATAGGTACTCCAGGCACTGGGGTTCTGGGGAAAAAAAAAAAAAAAGCTAAAATTAGCTGTCCAGGCAAAAGCCCTATCGTTCCACAGACCTTCACACTTGATTCTTCTTTGGCTGCTTTTGTACTTAAGGAGTCCATTTGCCATCCTTCCCCAAACACCACAATGCCTTTTGTATTCTAAAGTTAAAACCTCTCTGCAAAACGGAGGTGTTAGTTTGCTTTAGTCCTACTGATACTAGTTGAATAATTTAAAAATAAACCTGAAGAATGTTGAGTGTTTCTGTCTTCTTCTTCTCCCTCCAAATTATACAACTCATTGGTAAGACCACTAGGAATCATTTAACATCTGACTTTCATGTTTGTTGTTGCTGTTGCTGTAATATTTTTGCCTTTTAAAATCCCAGAACTTGGCTTTTCATGAGTGACTGAGTGGTGTGGGAGAGAAGTCTGCATCCTTACTAGGGCCACAAGGATATGTTTTATATCTGGACTGCTTAAAATGGCCCTTAGCATCAAGTCTCCTGTTGGCAGCTACCATAATTTCGGTTTTATCATTGTGTAGGGCCTTCTTAGTCTAGAAATATCATTCTAAGACAGAGTGGTATTGCTTGCTTTCTTCTCCTGTTGGAAAACTTTAGTAACTTTAATTCAAAGGTCTCTTCCACACTTGAGATGTGTGAACTGGGACCAAATTTCCTACATGTCTCAGACCAGAAAATTTCACCAAAAAGAAGAGAGGATATAGGATGCAAAATGCTGTGGCTTTGAGGAACTCCTCTTTGCTTTATTCTAAACACCAGGGTACAGATTTCCAAGTGCCTGGACAGTGCAGTGGCATTCTTAACCCTGCTACTACAGCGTATGCCCGGAGCAGTGCTGAACATGATTTCCTGTCTTGAAGGTGCTTTAATGCAAAACAAGGATATCCTGGGAGTCAGCATTTATGTGTGCCAGACATCAACAGCAAACACAACTGTCCAGGCAGGACCCTGTTTGAATTCCGTACTGGGATGCCCATTTGTCAGAACCATACTTTGCCTCTGTGGTGTCTTTTCCAGACTCCAATACCAATTGCCTTTAAGCTCTGCAACGGCCTTTGTTGACCCACATGCCTTGGAGGCAGAGTGCATCACATGAAAACTCTACAAACTCCACAACCCCCTCTCAAAAACCTGATTTGCAGTAATGTAAAAGCTTGTTACAAGGACAGAATCCCTACAGGACAGCAGTCCCCCGGAGGATTACACTAACCCACGTACTCAGCTGTACTAGATCGTGGTACAGCACTGCACTAATCCTCACTCAGAAGATAAACACCTCATGCTATGGGAAGTCAACCTGACGTGAGTGCTCATCAAAATACAGAAAAAAAAAATGAAATCTGAAGCCCTGTTATGGATCAGTCCTACAGCTGCCCCTCAGGTAGAGGTGTTAACTAAGGTGATCGACTTACATTTGAACAAGCTGCAGTCACACGTTCCCAGACCAGCTCTGGAGCTCTTTGTTTTCTATCTGTGCATGGGCAGCATTCACAGCACAGATCCTCTCCTGCTGCCCCTTCTTGGCACGTGGCAAACTGAAAGTCCCAGCTGTGGTGCTCCAAGCAGCACCAGGCATTGTAGTGATCCAGCCCCTTTACGTCATGGTGGGGACAAGTCATTCTGCTTCCCCAGACAAGATTGAAAAGTCTCACCCTCATTTCAATATTCAAGACATTTTCAGTTTTGCGGAGGAGGGTTTGCTGATATTTCAGAAATGTGAAGTCAACTGATTCGTGATCTTGTAGCTAGGGAGTAAAGGAGAACTCATTAGAAAATGGGAAAGGATTGCAGAGGAATTGCACAATTCCCACCTAACTCCCGTGGTTTTATGCATTACAATTCAGTAGCTTAAACAAGCTTCTACCACAGATCTTGTGATATAAGGTATCTTCCAGGAAGTCCACCTTCTTGGGAGTTGGAGTGAGCTAAGGGCCACAGGAGTCAATATCCAAAGTAAAAGCACAGGTTTTCTACTTCACAGACTGAAAACCATGGGCAGAAGGAAGCCTCAAAATTCAGGAACAGGCCACCCATCAAAAAGACCCACCCTGAAATCTCTGCATTTTGTTATTGTTTTTGGAGGGTGTAGCAAAGGGCTTTTTATTGCTTGAACTTTAACTCCCCAGCACACTGAGTACTAATCAACTTCCCTGCATGCTGCCTTGGGAAAAAAAACAAACAGAAATGATTGTGCCTTGTGGGATAAATTTAGCATGTACATCTAAAGATAATGCTTCCTGATCCATATATTGTAAGGCCAGGCACAACCATAAAATCATGTCAAGCTGTGGTTGAGACACACAGGCCATAGCACAGTACATAACTGGGCTCTTTCTCGGGCAGTGGCATCTCCTGTGGGGAAATCACCCACCTCTGTATCCCATTCCCGGTGGTCTGCTGGGTTTTGTTTTCCAGTCCCTTCATCTGTTGAAGGATCAGCACTTTTGTTGGACCCAGTTGGTCTCATCAGCTGGGCACAAGACGGAATAACAAACAAATAGATATGCAGTTGATGTTTTATGGCAGAATTTAGAGGCTCCTTTCTTCCTTGTCACAGAATCTTCTAGGGACAAAAGCTGTCAGAGTACTGGAATTTGGTTGCTCCATCCAGCATGTACAGCTGTTTTCTGTTGTAATATTGCTACATTTCATCTGTTCAGAGGTTTCGGAAGAACACGGTGCCTAAAATATTAATACTTGGAGCAACAGAAATAAAGTAAAAACCCCAGTTGTAGACAGCTCTTAATCAAGTTCATTATCAGTTTTGGATGTTCTTTTTCCTAGGGAGGTTTTTCTGTTAAAGGAATTATAAGGGAAGGAGCAAAAAAACTGTTAAATAAACCTTTTCTATCCAACTGTTAAATTGCCTGTGATTTCTCCTGGTGACAAAGCCACAATGGGCTGGTTACAAACTCCATTATAAGGAGACAATTGTAAAGAGTCACCTTGGAAGTAATTAATTTTATCTCAGTCTTTAATTGTAAATGCATGAAATGATAATATGCTAAGCTTAAGGGTGTTTCATTCGCTGCTGAATACTGGTAATAGGACAGGATTTGTGACACCGTATTGAGCTGTGTTTACACAACACCACTGGGCAGACAAGCTTAAGGGAAGGACCGCATTTCCTTTGATAAGGGATATGCCAACTACCTCCCAATGGCCTGACAACAGGGAGGAAGGGAAAGAGCTTGTTCCCTTTGATTCAGAGATACGGCCTGTGCACAGGTCTCAATTTCATTAAAGACAGAAGATTCGCAGTCAATATCCTCCTCTTTGATATTCTTCCTCAACAGTATCTGCAGGGAGGGAGTCTATCAGGGCAGAGTAGGCTAGGTTGCCAACTTCTCAGCTCTGGCCACACCTAGCTGTGATCCTTCGGAGAGGAAATGTACAGGGAATTAATTACTTTTTTTCCCCTCACAGCATTTACTTCTTCCCCAGCTCAGTTTCCCAAACTGACTAATTTTCCAGCCACGACAGTGCTAGTGCTGGCTCAAAGGAGAGAACAAGACCACGGCAGCTCTGACTTACGCCTGCACCGAGATGCTGTGATGCTGCACGTCCAGGTGCTTTGTCTACGAAGGCTGTGCCCATTTCAGGGGCCCAGTTGCCCCGGGACAGAGGTGAGGAGCTCTTCTGGAGGAGAAGTCGCATTGCCCTGCGTGCATGGGTGAGCCAAGCACACTGTGAGCAGCCCCAGAAGCCATAGTTGCTCTGGCTAGCAAGGATGTGGAGAGAGGCTGGCAGTCATTCCCAACTGAAGAGTGAGGGGACCTGCACGTGTAAATCCATTCATACACACACATACACACACACACACACACACATTCTCTCTCTCTTCTCCCTCCCTTTCCCAAGAAAGTAAATGCCTCATCTTCTGTACTTCTTAAAATAACCCTTGTTAACATAATGAGGCCATTGACAGTAACCTCAGCTCAGCATGCCACCATGATTCTGACAATTCAGCAGCATCCTCAGTGCTCCAAGGAATAGGAAAACACAATCAGCGCGGAAAACACAAACATCAATGTGCAAAACAAACACATCTGATGTATTCAGAGCATCAACAAAGAGCCTCCAGAGACTGCGGGGGAAGCACCTATTTGTTGGGGAGAGCAAACCCGAGGGACATAATGAGCTGGTGAGGCACGGTTCAGCTTCTCGGCATTCAGAGGGTAATTAAACAAGGCAAAAGTCAGCAGAACAGTATATTACACTATGACTTTGTTAAAGTCATCAGCACTCACCCCCTACTGAGGAATCTTCTCTTTCCGTCTCTCCCCAACCTCAGCACATTTTATTACCAAAACCCAGGGTCATTTCACATAAACTGAGAAGTTTATTTTAAAACTGTCTCAAAATGCAACTTGGAATCTTTGACTTTCTGTGCGGAAAACACATAGAGGAAATAAAAGAAAATCAAATAAGAAGGTTAGTCAGACAGTGAAATGAAATGAAACTACAGCTGCAAAACTTCATGGATTTTTCTGTCTGGGGGAACCTACGGCAAGATTTTGGTCTCCTGCCAGCACAGGCAGCACAAAACCCACCACCATATGGTTTGATAAGTACATATCTGCCACAAGCTGTGCTGAAATTGGGCCTGATACCTGGCACCAACACAGCTCTGTCCTGAGTTCAAAACAAGTATTTTTTAAAAAATCAATAAAAGAAAAACCTGTCTACAGTTGATTGCCACAATATACTGATTGGAATATATCTCATGCTGAAGAGTATGGAGGGTTAAAGGGTTGCCTTCAAGCCAATATGGTTACATACTTCCATATCTAAAGGTCCTCGGAGACAGAGTTTTGGTAGGAGCCTTTGTTCTCATTTGCTTTTTTCATTTTCATTCATAGCTAAATATCATCTGTGTGGCTGAAACTGAACAATCCCTCCCCGCTGTTATGAGGAGAAGTGATGTCATGGCCTTTCTGAGCAGGCAGGGTACCTGGGCACTGCAGCAGCGCATTGGCAGTTCTGCAGCAACTGGAATATTGGGAGATTTTTCCAGAATGACGCAGTACAGAGAACAGCAGGCATGCCCACGCTGCTCTGCAAGGCCAGCACCACATGGCCCAATACATCATCCCAGATGAGCCCAGACCCTCTTTGCAAGCTTACATTTCCAGAAAAGAGGAAAAGATCAAAGTTGTGGGAGTACTTTTAAATATAGAGAGAACCGCCTCACTCTGTTCTGCTGCATAAGAGAGGGACTTTGCTGGAAAATTAATTGCTTTTGTGTCAAGAGAGTAACCTCCACTGCCTCCACCCCATTCCAGCCATGCTGACCTTCATTACACATTGACTCTTTCAACCATCTGGCTATAAATTAGGACAGATGGGTTACGCCCTTTCATTCTCCTGTAATGCACATGAACATCTCAACAGTGCTGTTGGCACATAAAAGCTTTTGCCCTCTCTGTTTGCCTCCCTAGATAATGATCTATCTATTAAGAAGGCAGATGCAATTTTAGCTGGTGATATCTTATGTAATTATGTGGGTGAACAACAGAGACATAGAGAACGGACAATGGTGGAAACCAAGAAAAGCCAAACAGGCAGAACCTCCAGAGCCCCAAGAGCTCTTCCCATTTGGTATGTACTCACTGCTGGAGCTTGCAAGAAAAGCTTTGGTCCCCACAACACCCAAGCACCTCTACTTTATTGGACTAATTTCAAATAAGCCTTGAAGTCCAGCCTATGCTGCCAGTGTCAAGTTCCTACATCAAACAGTCCAATCTTAGACTTCTTCTCTGGGTTTTGTCTGTGATTTGTGAGTCTCATCAATCCCTCACTCTCAATTGTCAGCCAAATACGTAATATCTTTCCACTTACTTGATTTCTTTGGTATAATGTCTACCATATGTGAATGTGCTATTCCTTAGTTTGTACCTATGTCCACCTGGACTTACAGATGCTCTCCAGGCAAAACACATGCAACCAAGACTCATCCTTACTCAGCCAATGAATATTGCAGAGGCAGTCCTCTGAAAAGGAAAATAGTAGTCTTGCTGCTGAATAGGGAACGAGTGTATAAAAACCCACAAGAAGCTAAGAGCATTTTTCAGACCTCAAGAAATTATTTATCCTTAGAATAAGAATAAATAGAATAGAATAAATAGTCACAGGTGAGAGCTGGATTTGGGTCCCAAGCATTGTGTTGGTTCAGTGCAGGTCCTTCTAGTTGTGGGTGCAAATCCACCCCAAGTCTCCTAGCCTTCTGACCTGAATGGTAAGCTTGGCCTCAGGATGGAAAGAAAAGGTTTTGGCTTAAGTTTTGGGCAAACTGCTCCTGATCTCACCTTTTTGTTATTTTTACTTCTGTTACTCACCCATCCCTACCCTACAGCTGACATAAGCTTGGCTCACAGACCTCTCCTGTGGGATCCACTCGTAGCTGCCAGCCCTGCACACACACACATTAAATCTTACCTAATGAATAATTACCAGGGGACTGGGACATCTCATTCTCCTGATAACAGCACACACCTCAGGGAATGAAATAACATTTCAAGGTCAGACACAAATGCACATAACACAAAGGTGTCATGGTTTACCCTACATGACAGTCGTTGCAAAGCCCAGACACAACATGATGAAACAGGTAGGAGAAAAAGTGCCCTATGGGGCTAGACTCTGTATATTAACCTTGGAATAGGCAGGAGTATTGATGGCAGAGCTACGGACCCTTTCTCCTTTGCACCTATTTCTTGATGCTTTAATTATACCACCTTCCTTCTTACTAGTGGTCTGTGAACCAAAGTCCAGAGTGGGGAGCTCTGCATGGACATGCTGTGTCCAGCCAGGGGCTACAGCGCCAAGAAAATAGGTGCTCTCCTGGGTGCTCTCGCTTCAGAGAGCTGGTACACTGCCTCCTCTTCTGCAGCAAAAGTAGGTATGAGCCTCTGCCCATTACACAGCCACAGACAGCCTTCACATTAAATATGGCTGCGTCTTCCTGTTCTCATTTTTATTTCATGCTGGTGAAAAAATACTCAGCTAATTGCACTAGCCTCTCCTTACCCACATGCTGGAGCAGTGAAATCTCTCTCTCACCTCACCCACCCAATCAGTCAATGCATGTGCACTGGTATGTACTGGGAGCAGCTTGAGGCTCGAGGGGCAGTTTGGTTTCCACTGTTCACTCCTACATGAATTAGCCTCTCAGACAAAAATGTGGAGAAAAGACTGCCAAGTGGAAGAGGTCAGGCAGGCAGGCGCACACTTGTCGAACAGGATTTCCAGTGACACTGCATTTCTAACCCACAGGGCAGCACAAATGCTGGTGCTGCTGCAGGCATGGTTCCCTCCTGCCAAACTAACCCAGATTTGCATTCACTAACATCCTGTAGTCTTTGCTTCTAAATTCTTGCATGGCTGACTCCTTTGCTCACCATGTTAAAAGGGAATTTGAGTCCAAAATGCAAAAGAGCATCATGCAGGAGTCAGAGTGATATTGGGAAAAATAACACAGGATCTTGTAAATAAGGACTATGTGAGACAAAGCATTCAGAAAAGGTGCTGAATTAATATGTTATGGGCAACTTGAAATTTGGATGCAATTTAAACAGTCGCAGAGAGTACAGAAGTGAATAAGTTTTCCAATCTCTAAAAGAGATAGTCTATAAATAGATTTTAAGTCTATTAAAAGATCCTTTAAGACCCATTAAGACATTCAGTAAATACATCAAATTATATTTATCTCTCAAATCCACCACCAAATGGCTGCAGCCTTTCCCCCACTTTTCTGCCTTTGAAAAACAATAGGGAAAAAAACTGGTTTATCTTACTGTACCTGCTGTAAATACCTTTATGGCAAGGTAATTGCTAAGTGCGTTGTGTTGAACAATTCATTACTTTGTCACAGGAACATTTATCATGCTCTTTGGAGATAGAAGAGAATTCTCCCGTGACCTTTGAAAAATTAAATCAATGGGATTACTCGGAAGCCAAATTCGAGAAGTTTAAAAACAGACTTAAGAAGGGTTTCCCATGCTTCCTGAAAAAGAGACAATTTGCACTTTCACCAGAGCCGAGCTAGGTTATTCAAGTCCTTTTAGACCATTAATGATTTGTGCCTAATGAGCACTCGGTGTAGTGATTCACTGATGAAAGCACTGCAGGGCTCCCTGTCCTGCGCACAGCCCTGTTCTCATCATCACAGCAGTGCCGGACATAACACTGTGGGCTGCCTGCACCGGAGAGGAGATCATGAGCTCGATTGTGTGCTGTAAACAAAGGGAGAGCCATTATCAGACCCTGCCTTGCCAGGCTGCATGAAAAACCGCCTCTGCAAATTGCATAATGCCCCTGGATGTTCCCAGCAGTGCTGTGGCAGGCCCCCGGGGCTGGCGCTCGGACAGGGAGGAAGCCGGATCTCCTCCCTCCCACCTCTCTCCCAGCATGGGAAAGCTCAGGAGCGCTGTTGTGTAGGCAACCCCCCCCTCACTTATCTCCTGGGAAAGAGCTGTGCTGCTCTGGGGTGACGTCTGACGTACGGAGTTGTGGTCATGGATGAGAGAGAGCCTGGCGTGGTGGGAGCCTTGGGAAGCACCTGGAGAGGAAAACAGGAGACACGACACACTTGTTCTCCATGTGTCTATATCACATCCCTGTCCCTTATCCTATGCTTGTCTTCTTACTTGAGCCGTTGCATCCCAGTTTTGTTCTGTCCTACAAAAACACTGTAAATACAAAACCTGTGTGTACTGCAGACCTCACTTCACACAGTGTGGAAGAGCTGCAGTTTATCGACACAGCGAGGCTGATGTGACACCTTGTTCTTTGCTGCCCATGAGTCGGGGGAACACCAGTGCCTGCACCAAGGAAGGACTGGGAATAAAACACAGCTGGGGCAGAGGGAGGGGCCTCAGAGGTACTGTCAAAATGCAGCGTGAGGGTGAAATCTCCAAGGAGCACAAAATTCCCACTGGAACAGCAAATGGTGATATTCCCAGCCAATGCTGAGTGGGAAAGATTTCACCATGAGCGAATGTGACTGTGATAAGCAGCTTGTGTGACGTACTCAGCTTCATTTCACTTCGTGAGAATCCATATGCTTGGAATGCCTCCTCCTCCTCTTCCTTCCCCTCCTCCTTCTCCTCTGCTCTTACTGGTGGCACCAGGGATTTACAAGGCAGCAGGGAGCATTTCCTAATATTAGTTGGGTATAACTTTCCAGCATGACTTACTGTGCTTTTAACTGTGGCAAGGGGAAGAGCTCAAGTGAGCAGACATGGGAGAGCATTTCAGTGAACTTCATGAACGATGAGTGATATTAAGTAGTTCTATGAATGCAAAATAAATGCTTGAAGCTTGCAAGACTATTGTGGCAGACATTGATGGGTTTATTAGAAAAGGGGAAAGTTATATAGAAAAGTGGAGCATACGCAGAAAAAATGAGATCTATGTAAAAAAGATAAATGAACTGGGACTTGAAGTCAGAATGGCAAGAGAGTTTTAAATTAAAGATTGAGGATAAGGGAGAGGTATGGATGAACACATAGTTTGGTTGAACTCTCAGATCTCTCTGTTAAGAAACAGGATAGGACAGAAGACAATGGAGGTAAGAGGAAACACAGAAGACAGGTCTCTATAAACGGAACTGCAGCTAAGATGGATGTGCATATGCACACACATAACACAAAAATAATACGTAGCAAGTCCACAACCATCTTTGAAACTGTTTTGGTACAAATGGCAGTGGTCTGAAAATAAAGGAAGATGAACTACAAGGCCTGACCTTAAATAAGGACATTGGTAACACACTGGGAAACTTTCTAGAAAAAAAACCCAATTAGTGAAATACTATTATACTGGGTTTAAACAGTATAAACGTCAGAACACTTCATTCCAGAGAGGGAAAGATAAGTGACTCAACTTCTCAGAACTGCACAGACTAAATACCAAATTAAATGTTTGTCTTTAAAAAGGGGAACCACAAAAATTCATTGAAATGATCAGCTAAAACCAGTAAAGCACTTGTGGATGACATCAGATTGTTTAAAGACACTCTTCAGCAGGCTCAACATCAAATAAAAAAAAAATCAATCAAAATTAAAAAATAAGCCAACATGATTAAACCATGTAACCCTTCTGAGATGTAAAAAATAATTTCTTTAAAAAGAGTTAAGTTTAACAGGGAGCTAAAGAAGATGTAAAAGAACACACATTCTCATGAAGTGGATATGGAAGGACAATAAAGTACAAGAAAATGGAAAGCAACTTGCTAAAGAAATTCAGTGGAATGATAGGACATTTTCAAGTATAGCAAAACAGGAGGCTGACAGAGAGTTCATGGGGTCCATGGATGATCCATATGTAAAAGGAGCACTTGAAGAGAGAAGCAGCAGAGCAGAAAATCATACTGAATTTGTTGTCTTGCTGTTCCCTCTGGAAGTCTCAGGTTAGATTACTGTTTAAGGAGGATCAGTCTTAGGGGACAGTTTCATCCCACCTTCAACAGGACTAGGCTGAGGCTACTGTGACTTACCCCTCCTCCTTGGTCAGGGTCAGATTCTGCTCTGTGGGGAGACCAAGCACCAAACAGGCACTGGGAGTTCAAAACATTCCAGCTGGAGATTTGTTACACCAGCTTTTGTCATCTAGGCTGTATCAGGCTGTGAATCAGCGTGGCACAGACCGCTTGGAATGGACAGACCTATGCTGCAGTCACTTAAAGTAGTGGCATACAAAAGTTGTATTCTTTTTATTTCTGAGCATTTCTGCTTATCCAATAATTAAGCGATCTAGTAACTTTCAATTTTCACATAAACATCTGCCACAAGCAATTACAGTTATCCATGCCTCAGCCCATCTTCATTCTGTGAACATTTTCATGATAATATCTGTTTTTTTAATGGTAGCACTCCAAGACCTTATTTGGAATCACATTGTGCTATCCAAGGGAAAAAGAGAGACTTTGTACTTTATCTAGACTCAAGAATAGGATTCTCTGAAATAAAGCACAGCCAGAAATACAAATAGATGACTGTCACAATATCTGGCATGCTAACATCAAAAGAAAAAAAAATAAGATAATGAGCCTTTGGTGATTGTTTATTTTCCTTAAATTTGGTTATTTGGAATTTCCTAGCCACATGGATCTTCCAAACTGAAAAGTCAAGAGTTCATTTTCTTCTCCCAAGTGTCAGCATGCTCTGTCAGGGCACTGGAGACTTTTCAGGGAGGTGTGGTTGGAAGCACTATGTCCTTTCTCTCCCAGCTAATCTCCTGAGCCATGCTGGTATGGAGGGCAGGCAAGGTCGATGTTCAGATTCATCTGAGTAAAGATGGAAATCTTGGCAAATGCTTTGGATGCCCTGGATGCTTTACTCCTAGCAGCTCTTCCTGAAACATTGCGTGGTCCAGTCATGCCATATGGTCTAACAAACAAGCTTAAGGTTTAGGGTGTTGCTTTCTCAATCAGACCTCAGGTCACCATCCGTTAGGCCTTCAGCACTTTGAAGCTCATGCATGTAATTAAATCCAGTTAAATAAAGGCTAAAATTAATTTTGTCTTTATACCATCTTGAAGTGTTGACCTGAAATAAGCTGATGTGGTGTTTTCATTTTTCAGCACTCTGCAGTATAGATCAAAAGCATCCCATTTTTCATGCTGGGATTAATAAGTGACTCCTCAGCTTCCATGATGCCAATACACCCAACACCCTGATTTCCAAACATTTTACCCACTTCCATGGCTGGCATTATTGCAGTCTGTGATCAGTCAGTCTCGAGTGTGTATATACTCATCACATCTCTGTGACTGACAGCTGGTCTTTTGCCAAGAGTACAGATGGCCAGACAAGAGAATACATACCCCACACCATGGCAGACACCTTCCAGCTCCGTGGAGTTGTTGGCTGCCGGCACAACCACTGCACCAATTTTTATTTCCCATCTTCCATCTAGCAAAAGTCATGGGCCAGATCCCACTGGCATCTACGAGCATCTTACCCCCTTTGTCACAAACCTTCTACTGATTTCAGCAAACTTGCCTCAAACCTAATTACTCCTGCCATCCTTCCTAACTGCTAGGGACAGAAATAAATCCTTTGTTTACTCTGGTAACTGGAGAGCTGCTTTAACCTCTGGCTAAAAACAGGTGCATTTTCCTATCAGGTTCATGAGTCACTTATCCCAGGAAAAACTGTTGAACTTGGAAAGCCCAGTGCTCACAGAACAACAGGAAAGGATGACTTTTTAATTGAATGGTGCCAAATCTCATAATCTGGTTTTCCTGGGTGGCTTTTTTCTTTTTAAGTCATGTTAAGTCCCTAGTTTAACACAGATCAGGCCTGTTTCTTGTAAATTCATGGTATTTCAGCATCATATCCAATTTGGGATGGAAAACACTACTTGTGTTAGACTCCTACAGGGAACATCAGGTGTAATCTGTGACTACATAAACAGTGCAGGCAATTAATACCTCTGTAATGGATTTTGTGCTTGGTCCAGCAAAATCAGATCTTTCAGTACAGGGACTTGTATTTTTTTTAATGTAGAAACAAAGTGATCCCTTTCTACAGAGAAGTTTTCACAGAAAACAATATTGCTTCTCATATACCATCTGCTTAGGAACAGCTAGGGGATTCTTAAAAGGTGACCTTCAAGGGTGTCTTCTTTTTGATGAATTAAAAAACCCAAAAACCTGTCACATCTTTCCTCTCCAGATTTAACACTAGAAATTCAGGTCTTAACAGCCTGTTTTTTCACAGTTGTAGACTGATGATGACATCCTGAGTAGCTGCTCTGGGGATATTTCTCCACTGCACAGTTAACTCATGTTCTGACTAAAAATCAGTGGCTCTTGTCGTACACAGAGAAGAAACTTCTGACCAGGCCAGGGTGTGCTCCCAGTACAGGCCAGATTACTTAACTGGCTGCAGACTGCAGACCCTGGAACTGGACTTTACCTGTTTTGCACTGTGACTTCAGACAGGAAAATGAAATAAAAATCACCTGAATTCTGATGGTTCTCCAATGCACCTCGTGGAGCTTCTCTGCGGCAGCCAAGTGGCTGCGAAAGGATCTCACTGCTTCTGAGCACCAGAGAAGTCTGGCTCTGTGGCCAGGTACACAGAAATTAGCAGAGCATCAGCAAAGTCACAGAAGTATGGGCAGGTCTCTGCTTGAGATGAGGCCAGATTAACTGTGCAGTGAAAAAAAGGCTTGGTGAGGGAAACTGAGTTTTGTGTTGCACCTCCGATGGTTTTGCTGAAGATGCCTCACTAAGTCAAGCGTCTTTGAAATAAGAAGTCACCTGGTCACAGCATATCAGGGATGTTCAGAAGACTCCTCTCTGTGTCCTCTGAAGAAGTTCAGTGCATGAATGAAGAGAGGACTCAACATTCTTGGCACTGTGAATGAAGCAGATAAGGATATCTTTGGTGTAATGGAGGAAAACATAGATAAAACCCTCTCAACTGAGCTATGCAGAGGAACATGAGAAAAGCATCTCCCCCTTTACAAAACTCAAAGGCTTTCTTCTGTTTGATATAATAAACCACAAATATTTTCAGTTCCTGCCCATCCCCACCCGATTTCTCCCTCTCCCCCTGCCCTGCCTGTTTCAGGTCGCTTGGAATGACACCTACACTACATACAAAACCAGCAGCAAATCAATTACCCACATATATTATTGCAGGGTAAATTTTTAACCTCTTCCAGCTGCACAGTCAGCTGGTTCAGTAAGACATGTTCCTCCAGGCAGTTATCAGGTGACAGCTTTCCATTCCTGTTGTGCATGATTTGAAGGATCCCACACAAAGGCAGAGTCCCACAGAGCTGCAACTTGTGCTTGCCTCCCATCCTGAGGCCACACTAAGACAAAAGAAAGAGGCCAGAGAACTGCAGAAGTCACACATGGCCAGAGGGATGGATGTCACCGTGAAAATGAGAAGAGTGTAACACATCCATTTGAGAGAAGTGGTATTAATTTGTGTCGCTATGAGTCTTAGAAGTCTACAGGCGAGGTGGCAGTGACACAGCCAGTGCTTTTTCACCATGGCCAAAGGCAGTGTCAACAGGCTTTTGGGGAGCACTGGCCAGTGTCTTTCCCTGTGCTCTCTGGGGACCAGAGACCCCACACTGGGTGGAACAGACACCAGCACACACTGTACACTCACTCCCTGACGTCAGAGAAAGGATCTGCAAAGCATAACTAAGCCCTGCTGGGCCATATACCTGAGTCAGTTGTTCCTTGTCTCACACAGAGACCCACAGTCTGACAGCCACAGCAGCACCACCTCCCACCCACTCAGCTGGGGAGAGGCATGGGAACAAGCATTGTGTGGGGTGAGCTCAAACAGAATGGATCCTGCTCCTCTCTGCCACCTCCTGCAGCCTCAGTGCCCAGCTCTATGCTCCAGCTGATCCAGCTTGCTAGCCCTGCAACACACCCAGCTCAGAAAAATGTAAAATAAAATTCAGTTTAAAAAAAGGGATGAGTAGATGTTTTCTAACATAACAAATTTAACCAGCTCATCCAAAACATTCAAGGAGCATGAGAGTTGTGGGAGAAGGTGATGAAGACCAGGATTGTGGGAGAAAAAGATCTTCTCTCTAGTGAGCTCCTAAAACATGTCACACTACAGCAAGAGCAACACCTTTAGGTTGTGTTTAGGGAACAGCCACATGAAATTGTAGATATCCGAGCTGAAGCAAGACAGGCAGTGCCTGCCCTCTCCCTGTCTCCCTCCTTCAGCCTTCCCTACAGCGGCTGCACCAGGACATGGGAGAGAGCAGATTTACACTGGATCCAAGTGTCTGCCCTTTAGTTACAGTAGGAGTCTAACTACAAGAAGGAAGAAAGATTTACATCTCGCTGAGAAACATTTTATAAAGCGTACGAAGTTTTGTCAAGCCTCTTTCTAGATCTACATCTATGTACTTTCCAATTGAAAAGCAATTTTCTGCTTTTCAAAAGAAGAGGTATGACCAGAGATATGACCATCTCTGTGAAACATCTCTAACTGAGGACAGCCCCAAGTGCAAATATTTTTTCATAGGTGTAGTTTAGAACAGAATAGGGTTATGAAATCATATGAAAAAACATTCAAAGCAACCAGGTTGATGATGCCTGTGCACCAGGAAGCAGGTTCATGCATGAGAGTAACCTTTGCAGCTAGATAAAGCTGGAAGAGTAAATTTTAACAATTAACCTGCACAAAAAAGAACCCCAGCATTGCTAGAGAAGTCAAGAGCAAAACTCAGTAGAGTGGGTGAAACCGAGCTGGCAATGGAACCACACTCAGATAAAAAAGTGACCATATGTTCTACTTAAATATAATTATCTCATCTCAGTTGTCCTTAATACCATTAGTAAGAAAGATATTTATGTTATTTTGTGTGTCTTTTATAAAAAAAAGAAATGCTACTACTACTGAAAATATCTCTACCACCGTGACAATTTAATCAAGTCTTCTCAAATCTCCTTCATATTCCTGAGCCCTCTGGGATTAGACCACCTTTAGGGCAGCAAGTGTAACATGACATGAGAACCAACACAATTATTTCTAGTTGTCTGCTTTGGAGCCGGTGCACTCGGAAGCCAGCTCAGCTTGCTTTGAGTCCATCTATCCCAAATACTGTAAACAAGGTGTGAGAACCCACTTCTGCTTCCATCACGCTCCCTTCCCTGTTAAGCCAGCACCATCCTTCCTAATGGCAGAGAAAGGGGACTGGTCAAAAGCAGGGTGAAAGACAATCTTTCTGCCTTGCCAACATCACAGATTGAAAGTCCCAGAGAATGGGAAGATGTTATTTTCACAGCAGAGAGAGGAAGGACGTCAATGGTACAGAAAATGTGCCCTGCAGCTCCTGTGGTACCAGTGCTATAACATGCATTTCTGGGCCACCTAATAATAGCAGAATATTGATAAATAGAGAGGTGGGACTGGGGTGGACAGTGAGTGGGAAAAGTGATGACGACAAAAGAAAAGCTGGAATTGATTAATCTGAGAAAATTAGAAGCATGTAGTTAACTCCACTATCAGCTGTCCAGATGCAGGTGAAGGACATACATGGGCAGACTGGCCAGGGTGACAGCCTGGCTGCAGGAGATACGGGATGTTCGTCACCACAGAGGTGACGTGTCAGGTGAGGGACCACAGTTTGATGACTTGCAATGGCTTTTGTTTGTTCAGGGCTCAGTTTAACCCAAAGCAGCCATAAATACCACAACCCCCCACACCCATCAGCTGCTTGCCTGCAATGCAAAGCAACTTGATGCTCTGTGGTCCAGCTCCCAGTGAGGAGACAGAAAACTGCTTTGTCTCTGCCTTGTACCACCCTCTGCTCCCAACCCTGTACGATGGCCAGGGCCAGACTTTTAAACAAGTGCTGATTTAATAGGATTCTTTTGCGGAATCTGGTCCTTCAGAAGTTCCTAGGGTGAGGCCATAGCAAAAGGGAGAAAGAAGATCTATCAATGGGGAATTCCCCAGCCAGGAGCAGTAGCACGGTCCCTCTGCATGCCTGTGGAGTGCTTCTTCCTGGGAAGTAAATCGCTAGCTTATAAATCAACACATATGTCAAGGCCTGGTTTGTTTTTTCCAACCTATTCAAGCACTTGGCAACTATGAAGAGGGATGGGAGGATATAGTTTTGGTAAGGAATTAGTGAAATCTTGTAATTCTTGTTTATGTATCAGGCTCTGAGGAGCCAGCGCTGAGCCCAGGCTGTGCACAGCCGTCAGTGGGCCATGAGAAAGTTGTGACTTAACCACCACAGGGGAGAGAGAGTTGGAAAAAAATCCCCCATGGATTCCCAAAATGCCCACTGGCTGATCTGATCCTGAGGTGACTAATAATGATTTGGACTTACTTGACACTCTGTGGCTTTACTGGGAAGTTAACTCCCCGGCTGCCAGCATAAAGAGGCTTCCTCCCCTTGTTGGGTTCCAGGGAAATACAGAGGAAGCTCAAACAAAATAACAGTTTACTTCAATGCTATAGATGTCACAGGGATGCTCCCAGGAGAGGAAAGTGGGGAATTGAATTTGATCTCTGCTGAAATGTCCTAACTAGGTTGTGTTCGGATCTAGCAGCTCAAACAGGCCCCACAATAAATAGGGCCAAGAGCAGAGAACAAAGACACACAGTGGAGAAATCTAAGCCAATCTCTGTCAAAGTGCAGTGCGAGTTGGGCCTTAGTGCACCTTGAACTTGCTCAGCTTTGCCAATTATCTTTCCTGGATTAGCTGGTTGTTTGCTTGGCTTTAAAATAGTATTTCCCTGGTCTCTGGTCAAAACCTATTACATCTGCTCTCCAGGCTTCATGGAAGGCATTATCAGCCTTCAAAGCCTCCTGCATTCCTCCTTCATGCTCCTGTTCCTGCATCACATCATCTTCCTTCAACCCAGAGGCATCAATTAGAGGATAATCCCAGGTCACTCACATGGTGCCACCAAGAAGCTGCCATGTCACCTCCTCTCACCACTTCCTCAGCACTCATTCCTATGATCCCCATTTTGCTGGAAGGGAAGAGCAGGAAAACAAATGTGACCTGTGCGTCTCCAGGACATAGTTGCAGCAGCTTTCTGTCAAATTAGTAAAAGGAACTGGCAGAAAAGAGCCTGTTGTTCCAGTTCTGCCAGCCACCTGATGACAGGAGCAATTGATCCCAAGTGCAAACACAAATGTTACAAAATAAGCCAGTCATTGGTTCTTAAAAGCAGTTCACAACCAGAAAACTGCATTATTTTTCTTTCCTCAGTAGCAAATTTGAAAACAGAAATAAATTTGTCAGCTGAATCATCTGGAGGTGCTTAGTCTACAGGTTTCTCAAAACAATACTGGGATATTTTTAAAAGCAGGAGAAGAGGAATACAGCAAACTTGTGCCCTTCTCCCCCTTTTCTAAGCATTCTCACTTGCATTGTCAGCAGAGGTATGGAAAATCTAACAGAGGGAATTCGATAAGGTCAGAAATGTTATACATACTTTTTCCATCAAGTTCTTGATTTTCCAACATGAATCTTTTCAAGTGGGGTGATAAAAAAAAAATCTATTTTTTTCTTAAGAAACAAATAAACAACAAAATCACCCACAAGGCACAACACCACGAGTCATCCAAATAATGGTTTCAAAGTGAGCATTTCATGTAAACCTAATGTTTAGCTTTGTGAAATTGCTTCTGAGAACAAGCCACAAACAGCTCAATTATAACAGTTTCAGGCCTGAAGTTCTCAGGATTCATACTGCTTTGGGGCTTTTGCATTTTCCCCCTCCCTCACTTCCTACTTTACTACAGCATATATTTCAGCGATGTGTTTAAATGCAAATAAACCCTGTTTTCAGAACTGACTGTAATTTTCAAGTACACAGTAATGAGAGTACACAGTAGGGAGAGGAGGAGAATCTGTCTCCATTTTTTTTGTAGCTTTGTCCTGAATCACAAAGACCAGATGGGTAATTTCGAGCAGAATGATTTTTATATGTGAATGGGAAACACACAGAACAAATGAGAGCAAAAGCCAAGTCTCCTGCATAGCAAGTGCCTCCTGTGGCATCCACAGAATGGAATATGAAAAACATCCCTGCCCTTGCAAACCACTCACCAGTGGAAGGCTTCGGAGCACTGCAATGACACTTCATGGCTCTATGCACTAAATTTATAAACTGTCTATTCCTTCACGGACAATAAAGGATGAATGAACAGTGAAAGGCAAAGCTCTTTTTTCACTCTATTAATGTAAACATAGCCAATTCTTTTTGTCTTGAGCAGAGATTCTGTGTGCGTGTACTCAGTGTGTAAATAAGACTCTGCAAGTTGTTACTCTGATTTTTCTTTACCCATTTACAAGTGGCTATAATAGAGAGCAAACATGAGTACATCTTGCTGCACTCTCCAGTATTTTTTTCAATCCCTTTGCTATGACTTACTTAAACAATTATTTCTACACTTAGACAATCGTGATGCTAACTGACTCACCTGTAACCAATTAAACCATTGTAAAGGGATTATCTCCATATAATCCTTGTTGTCCTATAGATACAAATTAGAGCAGCATTTGTAACACACAGGCCAATTCAGCCCTGTGCTGTGCTTAACAATTTTCTTACTTGTCGTTCTGAGGCCTCTCTTGCTTTAATGAATATTTTAATATTACTTCCCTTTCCGAAACATGAACATCAAATCCACACCAATATAATTCGTCTGTTCCTGTACTGTGCCCTTCTGTATTCCCTTCTCCCCCTGTGTCTGCTTTTTTACCAGCTGCCCAGACTCCGCCATTCTTTCACTGTGCAAATACCTCTGGGCATCTCACACACAGACCCCCCCGGTAGGTCTGCACCTCTCTATTCAGAATAACCAGAAGCTCCATGAGCTGCTGCTCTGCCAGACACCCACTCCAAACAGGGCACAGAAAGGATATAATCAGTACACAATGGCAAGGCCTCTTTAGACTATTACTATCTCTTGAAAATTTGCATATTTAGGAAATAAAGGCAATGATCACAGTTCCCTTTTCTGTAGCTCCCCTTCTTTCATGTGTTACATGTCATGTACGTATTTGATTGCAAACTCTTTGTTCTGTGCAGTGTCTCTGTTCCCAGTTTTGTAGTTTGACACTGTAAGTCTCCTACCTTGATTTCATTCTCAGTGACATGATAATAAATAACAAGCAACAAATAAACCATAATTAAATGCCACCATGTTTACTGCATATATATGAAGCAAATAGGCTGCACAACAAGCATCCCTTGTGATTACTTGAAACCAATGGATCTAATACAAGACTTCCTTAAACTCGGAAGTAAACAACCTCTCTCTGGCACCATCCTGTGCTCCACCCACCAATTCTCTTTTCAGAAGATAATGGGCAGTGAGCGAAAATGAAAGGGTTAATTTCTCTCTGTCACTGGCTAACCTTTCCAGGCTATTCAGTTTCCTTTCAGACTCCAGCCCATCGGAGGCATGCGAGGTGAAGGATAGAATTACACACTGGGCATATTTCCTGTACTTAGTGGGTGGATAGAGCACAACTTCCGCACTAATAATGTCAAGGTAATTAGGACATCCTGCAAAACCTGTAACAGGGAAGAAATAACCATTGTTTATTGTCATTTCTATTGCTGAGGTGGGGGGCTCTCCTTGCAACTCTTCTTGTCGTTGATTTTGAGCCCCTCTGCTTCACCCGAGATACGACTGGGCCTTGGTATTTGCAATGTCCCTCATGCAAGTCTCTGAGCCACTGGGCTGAAGCACATCTCTGGCCCAGTGATGAATTACTTTATGCAGTGTGGCGAACTCCCAACAAGAGCACATCTTGCACACCCCCTTCTTCCAAGAAGCAGACAGGTGGCCAGGTGGTCAGGACAACCCTTGGGCAGATGAGGTAGGGCCCTAGAAAAGCACCTCTCCTGTCGAGAAGAGCCAGTGTGCAACAGCTCCTTACTGGGGTCCTGTCTCCCGGCTTCTGATGGAAAGAAAAGCATCTTGCTTGACTCTTGAAAGAAATACACCAGCAATGACCTTCAGGTGTTATGAAGCCCAGCAGCCCCCACAGAGGTCACAGAGTGGGGTAAGATTTAAATAATTCTGCTCAGTTTTCCTACTGGGACTCTTAAAAAGCTTTTGGTGAATGCTGTTTAGAGGAGTGGAAATCTTCCTTTGCCCTTTGGGAAGGCGGGTTTTGGAGAGAAGTAACAAACCTTCCCTGAGGCCAGTGAATATAGCTGAGAAAAAAAAAAAAAGAAGAGAAATTTTGGGTAAATTTTTTTAGGTCTCTGCTTCACAAGATTTTTAGCAGCAGAGAACTGACCTTATGAGTTTGCTATGAACTGCCTCTCCTCTCACTGAAAGTAAGCCAAGGATGATATGGTTGCATGGAGATGATACAGGTCCTGAGCCCAGGGCTCGACATTCACTGATGGGGAATGGATGGGAAGTGAGATAACTAAGAGACAATGTGCAAGCCTGCACCTCTCAAAAAAAAAAAAAAAAATCCTTTGCTTGTCTTTTCTGGCTGCAGCCATCACAGCCTGTGCACGCACAGAGATGCCAGCACAACCCGTCCCATACCACAGGAAGCTCTGGTCAGATGCAGACAGTCATATGGTCCCTCAGTCTTGCTGGGGGCTGCTGGGTTCCTGAAGCCATTTAGAGACGATAGCAAAGACCTTCTCAGGATCACTTCAGTCTTGGCAAGGGAACGTGACTGTGCAGACGTGCTCTCCTCGGCACTGCCAGGCACTGATTCGTGCCTGCGCTGCCCAGCTAAGCTGGCCTCATGTCCATAATGGAATACAGATAATGAAGGAAGCTCTTATTGCTCTTTCCTTTCGTAATGTTTCCTGGCTGCTGAGTGCTCATGTTCGTAAGCACTTCAAGGAAAGCAACATTGATTTTTCCTCAGGTGGAGAATTTCAGGATGCTGCGTGTCTCTTGTTTGCTCTGCCAAACATATTTCCAGGAGTCGTGGTTTTGCACACATTGCAAGCACAGCCTGCATCGATATCCTGGGGGGGAATTGTGATTCTAATTAATGACAGAGTCCTTCTAAAGGTGTCTCTATTAAGCTTCTGCATAAGGGCAGTCTGGTAGGAAATTTCCCTTCCCTCTCACGTGGCATATGCTGTTGCCAGCTGCAAAATATATTGACAATAATGCCGAGCTGAAATTGTTAAGTGCACTGCTGCTGGGCTTGCAGGGACAGCCACATGTTGTACACCCTGTCTGAAGGGCCTTGCGTGTAATGAAATTCTGCCCTTGCTTTTCAGAACTGCCAGATTTTCAGATTGCACTTGTGACTGTCAACAAACTCAGCCTGTAAAAGAAAGCTGTGTTTTTCCTGTGTGAGGGAGAGGTAGGGAAAAAGGATCTTGCATCCTCAACTAATAAAAGATGACTCTGGAGAAGTCTCAAAAACTGACATTATGAAAATAAGCAATAGCACAAGTCAATATGAGATTGCTAGCAATCAGAAGACAATGGTTGTCTGCAACAATGCTTCACCCTACAAAATAACATTGCTGTCTAGAACCTGGTCTCCACTCAGAATTTACTAACATAATTATACTGCTAAAAACAGCTGTTTTGCTCTGTTTGGACACACTTATTTCTATATAAGAACTTTCATATGGGGTGGAAATACTTGTGTAACATAATTATTCTGGTAAAATTCCCTTCCCGCAGGAAAAAAATCCCAGAATTTTTCTGGTTCACTATATGCAGTGTTTTTAGAGGCAATCTTGAACCCACAGAAAAAAGAAAGAGCACATTCACCCAAAAGACAGGCCTCACAGCTGGTGTGCTTCTCTATCTGCCAGGCTAGAACCAAAAAGCTGAGACTTACAGAAAAATTTACCTTTTCACAAAAGTTCGAAGGAGGTCTTTGGTGACCGAAGTGACTAAGTAATAGCAATGTCTTTTGTCTAGCTCACTGTTTCCTCTTAACTGCTACAACGTGGGAACAAAGCTGTGGGATAACTGGGGGTGGGAGAACTGGTGGTTGGTCTGGGCAGTGCCTTTTCCTCAGAGACCGAGAATTTCATATACACAGCGGCCTGTGCCGGCAGAGGTTAACAACCCTTCTGCCTGTGAGTGGGCTGAACTGAGGCAGAGGCAGCAGAAATCCCTGCTGACAGGTCCAGAAGAATCACCTAGTGATAGACTTAAGTTTAACCCAAACTCTGGAGAATGTCCCTGCTTGCCAGTCTTGCTAGGCCTCTGAAAAAGTCACGCTTTCATGGAGCTGCAGGATTTTCCATCCAGCCACTGAATCTGTAAACTGAAATCCTGAGGGTCATCTGCAAGCAGTTGACCATTCCCTGTCTCAGCCCTTTGCTGCACGCAGCCTGCAGTGACACAAGTTGCATGGCTTTTGACCACTTCCTTCGCAATGCTGCCTCATAGATATCCCCACAAGGAATGCCATTTCCTTTACTAAGCTTTTAATGCTATTTCTAGTCATGCCCAATTAGATACTCTCCTGTCTGACTTACTCAGCCTTTGAAGACACACAGCTCCTAGGAGAGGCAGGTGCCAGAAAGAGCTCCTAGGAGTCCAGCATTAAGACACTTAATTGCTGCAGGCCTTCAAGTCACAGGCAACTATTAATAGCCATGAAAGAAATGCTGTCTTTTGCCCTAGAGACTCTCCACTATTTGTTTGTAGCAGAGGGTTTCTGAAACAAGGCAGAGCTCATGTGACCTGGATACAGACCAGAGTCAGTTCTGCTCATTGACTGCCTTGAGTTCCTCTCTTGGCCAACTTTCTAACAGTGAGAAGCAGCTGTCCAAAACTCAGAGTCCTTCAGATGAGGATTTAATATGTGCTTAGAGCTCTGTCTGCCTCCAGGAACTTGGAGATGTTGGACAGGTACAGGGAAGAGCTTCTTGTGGAAGAAGTTTGAAGCAGCTCTGCTGTCTGCTCACAGATACTGGAAAAGAGTGGGATGAGACAGTGAGTGAAAGAGATCAACAAAATATTGCTGGTCATAGGCCCTTTGAAGAAAATGCAGTGAACTACCTGTGGAAACGCTTCAGGAGAGAAATGAGTCACAGAGAGCCTCAAAGCAGGCTACAGAGTGCTGTCAAGGAGAAAACAGATGCCCTTCTTTATGCAGTTCCATGGTACCAACACATCTGCATTTGGGGACAAGTATCAGGTCAGGAAAGGGTGTTCAGAAGGGATGTCTGGTGACAAGTAAAAAGCCTGAGATGCCTTGTAAGGACCCTCTTTAGAGGGCCCCTCCTATTTTGCATGGTTTTATAGGGTCACAAATGGATCACATTGATGTTGTCTTACATGATGCTGTCTGATGGAGGAGACCAACTGGAGCACTTGGGAACTACACGGGGTCCCCCTGAGTGGCTGAAACCCATACAGATAACCTCTGCTGGAGCTCAATGGCCAGATGGCATTGGGACTGTCATCAGACAGTCAAAGGTCACACAAAATGTACATATTTTATCACAATCTTTTAACACCCTCAGAAGAGAGATTAAGCATTTTCTCCATCTCTATCTCTCTATCTGGTTATTATAGCTTTGTACAGCTTCAGTTGGTGAGAAAGCCTTAAAAGTGCTCTTCTCATAAAAGCAACCACAGAAGAGATATTTCCCATTTCTTGTCTCAGTCTGCAACCACCGCAGAGCTCAGACTTTCCTTACAAGGTACCCTGGCTTATTAGGAATGAGGTAAGTCTACTAATTCCCATAAATCATGTCTTCCAGTTCTTCAAAGAAAAAAAGCAGTCTCACAGAAAAACATTGCCCACTGTCACTGGAATTTCTCACACAGAAGAGAAGCAGAGCCATTCCCCACTAGGTGACCCTGTAAGGGACATCCTGTGCAGACATGCTGGCAGATCCCTACCCCAGCTCAACAGACACCTTGAGTGATCGTGCACCTCACAAGTGCCTTATCCCAAATCTAAGGACCTGGAGGCTACGACAAATAGCAGCCCTGCATGGGATACTCATGATGTCATGTCTGCACTACGAAACAATGTCGATTGTGTTTTCTCACTCTAAAACAGTCCTTTAGAGACTTCCTAAGCCTGTCCCATTCCTGTCAGGACACGAGTGTGTCCCAGCGCCATCTAGCCAACAAGCCTTAGAAACACACAGCAGCGCCTGAAGAGCGAATCCCACTGCCGAAGTTATCCCGAAAAACAGAAAACCTCTCACTACCAAACCCAACACAGACGATCACACTGCCAGCTTTGGGCCCAGCGTACACCTTGGCTTGGTGAGTTTGCTAAAGGCTTCGTAAGCTAAGTGGATCTTAAAGTTCAGCACTGCCCAGAGACTGAGTTTCCATGCCTTTGCTACTATAACTAAAGGATAGCAAGGGAGCTATTGTGACCTGCAACTAACTTCTGCTTCAGGTTTTGTAGTTCCTTTGAATGAAACAAAACCTTAGGGTGAGGGTGCAGTGTAAATCCCCAGATAGACCTAATTAGGTAAAAAAACTAGAGTCTCCATTCAGCTCCATAATGTAGTCTGATCTACGTCCAAGCCAGACCTTGGCGAGAGAGAAGAATTTGCAAACAACTCCAAGCAGAAGATCCAGCAAGTGCTTGGAGGTAGGATGGCTGTGACATGGATGGAAGGAGAACCAGTGCTAACACAGACCAGCAGCTTTCATTAAAGCATTTGTTTACATTTTTAGTTTAAGCCCCTCTGATTCTGCTTCCTCCCTGCCATACATTGCCCTCAGCTCTCTTGCATGGGTACTGGTCATCACAGTGTTTGGTGCAGTGCCAGGTTGGCCTGCTGCTTCAGTTGAAAACCAAAATCCTGAATAGGAAAAGCCTTAGGGCAGGCAGAAATTAATTCTTTTCCGTATCCCCAGTGCCAGCACCACAAGGGAAGTGGCAGGAAGATGTAGCCAAAGATGTAGCCAGAAGTTCAGGGGAGGACAGGACTGCTGCTTTTGGCCACAGCGTGAAGCTAAATCATAAATCCACATTCTAAGTACTCTAGAGAAATCACTTAATTTGGAACAGCTAGTTAGAGTACAATGCTCAGCATCCCCACTGAACATGCTCACCTTAGTGGTGAACTTTCATGCGAAACAGAAGGTGACATAGAGGAAACCAGAAACTGAACTGCAGTAGCAACATAATAGCACCACCTGTAAGGTGACATGTCTGAATGCTGACCTTCATTACTGAAAGTTCATTCTGCATCTGTCAGATATAATAAAAATAGATACATACTTGCTTCATCAATTGCACACCAACAGCTTTGTGTGTACTGAGTATTCCCAGCATTTTTACCATACAAACAAAAATAAACTCAAAGGCAGAATGGTTTACTGAAATTAACAGAGCCAATAGTATTTGGGGACTAATTATACATATAAATATCCATTAAAATATGCATTTCAGTGCACTGCGCAATTCCTTCTGGTCTCATGTGGATACAGGCTGTCACATTTTAGTGGAAGAAGCTTTGTGACAGCAGATTTTTCCTCTGTAGCAGACAGTATGGTGGATATCTGTGCAGGCAGTTGTGTAGAACTGGGCTGATGCGAAGCACTGAACAACCAAGTAGTGAGTTTCCAAGATTATAGTTTGTGAATGCCTAATTTTAGAGAATGTGGGAGTGGTACCCAGTTCTACCCACCACATCAAATAATCACATCAGTGTTCTGTACTTCTGAAAAAAATACCAGCCTCAAGTTGACCCCCCTTATTTCTCTGGTCACAAGACTGTAGCCTACAGCTGCGTGGTGAAATGAGACATGCATTTGCTTCCCAAATTTGTTTCATCCTCTTTAAAAGGGAAAGCTGCAAGGGAAACACAACATAAACCATAAAAAAGTTCTGTAAACACTCAGTTTAGAGCCTTGAGTTTGATGCCCTCTACCTATGGGGCTCCCTATCCAGCATCATAAGCACCGGTTGAACATGAGGTGTCTTTTTAGCAAATATTTCAACCCTGACAGAATGGCGTCTCCCAGCAGAGACTTAGGAGTCACTCAGACATTTTCCCCCCAGTCCTATAGCACAGATGCCAGTCAGTGTAAAGGGCACAGGCAGTTCCTGGCAGTGTGGAAATGCAGCTCCCAAGTGCCAAGTTATGGGAGAGTGACTTGAAATGGCCAGCATTGCTTGTCCCTAGGGCCACAATTTCCTCACTGCAGCATGTGGATGAGACTGTTTTTTCCAAACCTCTCTCCGCAGAGACAAGGTAACAGTTCAGCTTTCACCCATTGTCAGACTCACCCCATCCAGAACACTCATTGGACTGCCAGAAAGCCATGGCATGATATTACTTATGTGGGTTTTAACCCATTGCACATTTAAGAATTTTGCCATTCGATTTTTGAGTCCTTTTTATTTTCATTTAAAAGGATTTTAGTGCAGTTTGGAATCTGTGCTTTCACAAACACTCGTAAAGCAAAAAGCTCAAAGCTCCAGTCCAGGTCTATATCCAGGTCAGAACTTGTGAAGAAATCACTGACACGACCCAGTATTTCCATTTTTTCAGATCTAAATGCTGACAAAACCTTACCCCCTTACAAGAATTTTGATACAATTGCTTCAATAGGCACAAAGAAGGTGACAGCTGAATTGCAGGTCTTCCTGTGTAACTCTTGTATTGCCTGTGCCTGCATCAGCCTTGGTAGAGCTGGACTTTGCTTCTCTGGATTTTCAAAGGGAAAAGAAGGATGTATTTCTGAGGGGAGGGAAGGGAAGGGAAAAGGAAAAGAAGCCAGAAGTTACTGAGCTCAGCACCAGAGTAAACAAGATGAACTTCTCTTTAAAAGCATGTAAGGCATATCAGAGCAAGTCTGTTAGGGACAGTTCTATACAAGTGAATAAGATCACTAAAGTTATGCAAAGAAGGGCTGATATTTGGGTAGATCCTCTCTGTTTAGCAAAGAGACACACAGAGAAGCTGCCCTGGCAGCAGCTTTTTCTATCTAATAACTTCACAGTGACAGGAAATGCATGCTGTTTTATGGCATTGAATTTCTAATTCTGGCATCTCACTTTCCCTCAAACAATTTTTGTCCTGTGTGTACAAGCTGCATTAAAGCATTATTATCTTTTGAAAGCCTGGTTTGCAACTTTTCCTGATATAGTCAAGTGGTTTTTTGGCTTTGTAAAGAGTAGCATATTATTGCTCCATCACTGGGAAATATCAAGAAATTTCTTTTGTGGCAGAGAAGAGTTGTGGAGGGAGAGAGGAAGGAAATAGAAGTGTGTAGCTTATTATGGGCTTGATGGAGATGCTCTGCCACTTTTGTCAGTAGCTGTACAGCTCTTACATAATATTTTTGGGCAATGGCCAGCTCAGCCTCACAGAACTGCTTTGATCAACGTTTTTGGAATGCAGGAGAGGAATTAAATATATGTGATATCTATGGGTAATGGAAGGAAAATCAAAGATGATGCAGATAACACTGCAGCCCACATACATAGCTTCTAAATGCAATCCTTGAGAAGGGGAATTTATCAACAACAGTTCCCTGGTTATACAAGGTGAATACAACTGAATGCTGTGATGACGAACAACCCCCAAAAGTACCCAAGGTACCCCTATACAGGGAGATCATACTTTGCAGTAAGTGGTCCCCCAGTGCTGCTGGCAGAGTCCCAGCTGAGCAGAAGCACAGTTAGCAGTGCAGGAAGGGAATAAGTTGCGTTGTATAAAATAATTCCTCTTACTGGAACAGCAGCATAGTCGCAAGAAGCTTTGCACCCCTCCTGGTGGTAAAGAAAACAAGCAATCCACACATGCCCCTGACATCTACAACAGTTCACTATGCTGGGTCAGATGAGCATCTTATAGGGAGGCCAGTGATTTGACATGCCAAACAAAGTATTTGGACATTGCTGGACAGCAGAAGTCCTGAAGTCAATGTATGCCAGCTACCAGAGAAAAAAGTATCTCTGTATTACATAATACCTATAACATTATCATGGTGTACATATTTCCCTCAGGTTAAAGGGAAATATTTTTCCTGATTCTAAATTGCCACTGTTTCAGTAAATACTGAAAAGCCACTGGCAATGCCCCTGTTGATGCTCTACTCTCTTAAACCTGCTCCAGTGCAGTGAGTGACTGCCACTGTGGTTCCTCCTTGTGCTTGTCCATTCAAGCAGACTAAATACATGGCACTGTAATTTTGGGCTTGCTGAGCAGATGACTGGTTTGAATAGCTTTACATCAGTCTCAAAGAACTGCAGCATCAGTATCAAGATACACCTAAAGCAATCAGCTGCTTTTCTTGGACGATCCCTTTCAACTGCAACTTCAACTCAATCCAGTGCACTTGCCATTGTTTCAACTCCCATATCTGAAGTTGCTGTTGGACACGCATCGGGTGCAGTGTCATCAGAGACTCCTCAATTCCCAAAAGTCACTTTTGACATCAGGAAGGAGAAAGGAAGTGGTGAAAAGTCATTACTCCTGGTGGCATTAAACCTTGAGATTGCATCATGTGAACAAGAACAGCCTCATAAAACCCCTTTGTGTCTGCCTGGGGATTTTCAGTTTCAAATTTTCATTTATGAGCTGTGGCCAGATTTAGTTTCAACCTATGACATTCCTCTGTCATATTTGTTCCCATCTATATTCTTGGTTCATCCTAAATTAGCTTATGGTCCAATCTAAACTGCAACAGTCAGGGACTCAATTACAACTTGTGTTGCAATGAGGTCTGGGAACAAATTATTTCCGTTTTGTGGTGTTGATGGGAACTGTGCCCATGAAAACTTGAACCCAGAGAAAGCCAGATGGTCCCATCAACTCCCTTGATGGGAGAGAGGAGCAGTGCTGGCAGAGCTGCTCTTGCACTGTTGTGGTGGACTATTATGAGAGCAAATTTCTTTCTCTATCCTTTAACCCAATCTCACATACCCATTTTTGGTGGGTGGCACATCTGGCTCTCAAACTTATTGTTTCTCTGACTGACAGTTGGCAGAGGTTGGTGGATGATTTTCATGACAAAAAGGCTTTTGTTTGGCACTCCTTTCCAGCTAGCAGATGAGATGCAAAGACACACAGCAATATTCAATGAACACAGCACAGCTTTCCAGGGATATTTTCTTTTTGAGCCTTTTCTGTAACAAAAATAGCTTCTCCACTGAAGTCTACACATCTCTGGAGAGTTTTTATATCTATCTATATTTATAGATACATATACACTATTGGTGATACTCCTCCAGAATAAACATAGGCTAAAATATCTATCTGCTGGGAAGATTTTTCCATTTGAGCAGCTTCCCCAGAAGAATCTCAAAAATTAACTGAACAGATTGAACTCAAGTCTCAGCCTCAGATTCCCCTAACCAGTCTAAGGAGATTCAGCTCTAGCCTGAATCCTGTGAATGTGAACCAACTTGCTAATACTGCTCTGAAACAGGGAATGACCTCCTGCCTTATATGAAAGATTATTTCAGTCTTGCACAGAAGTTTGTTGCCCAAGGTGATAAGAATATTCTGGCAGAGGCAAAAATAAAAATTTTGATTTCTTGTCTCCCCGTCTGCCCCTCAGGCAACTGAAACAAAGCAAGTGCTGTGGGGAAGGAGATATGCAAACAACACACCAAACTGGGAAGAGGAAGGGAAAAGAATTTGACATTGTGACAGGACAAATATTCTCTCCCTCCTGGGAACAGTGTCTCTGAGGCCCCTTCCAGGACATGCTAGATCTCAAAGAAAAGGCTGATCTTTGTTCTTGTACCTCAGAAGCACTGGGAGCCCATAGACAAGCCGTAAAACCAGAGCACCAACTTTTCCCATCCCTTTGGTGACATCCCAGGAGAGTTCACATCTGACACCAATTACTCCACTCACTCCAGATGGTCTTCAGATACTATATATCAGCAAACATTTAAGGTGAGTTTTTCCTTTTCAGCCACAGCACTTTTCTCTGTGGATTAATGTCCGTGAATGAAAGGGTAAGAGGAAATTATGAGCCACAGCACCACCAAAGCCCCTCACCTCCAGGAGTTGTCAGTACACTGTCTTGTTCAGGTTTGGAAAACAAGAAAAACCATCTGTAAAAGCCTGTCGGGATCTTTGGACAGGACCCAGAGCCCCTCCTACGTGACATCTGTAAGGAAAAATAGGTTATATTGCATTGGCCTTGGAAGATAAGTCCTCATGATAAAGCCTGGGCCTGCTTAACTTAGCACGCATTAATACTGACAAGAGTTCAGGGTTCATCAGTCAAGCTAATTTGTTGAACATTACCCTGCTGTTGCTTATCTGGGATAATCTTTCCTGCTGGAAGAGGGGAGCTGCAGGCTAACGTACTTGGTCCCCCTTTGCATTAATTAGTTTTAGCTTCCAGCCAGAGCTCCTGCTCTTCTATAGCATTTCTGTTTAAAAGTGACAACAAAGAGGGAAAAATACATACTGGTGTCCTCTTTCTTTCTATTTCATCACCTCCCAAGTAGACAAAGAAGGATTATTTCATTACAAATAGTGCATCGCTGCAGTTTCAGTGGAAGAACCAGAGAGCTGATACGATGCAGTGAAACAGGTGTAGAACAAATCAGTTTTGAAAACTCTCTGTGAAACTTGTTTTTGATAGCACTGATTTTAATTTATTTTCACAATACACAGTTGGGAGAAAAAGTTGTGTAGGAGATACGCCTGACTCTCTCATCAGGAGCTGAGAAAACCTTTACTCACTGATTTGCTTGTGAAATTCTCCAGCAAAAACAACCACCTGAAACCTTTCAAAAAACAGAGAATGTGCAATACTAGAAGGAATCTGAAAATAACCCTTCATTTGACCAAGGCTTGAATGAAGGCAGAATGAATTGTGAGACCAGAGTTCTTTAGCAGAGAACCATCAATGGAACGAAGGAGGGGAAGGGCTGAGGGAGCATGTGTTCACTGGAGCATATGGTTACCAATTTGCTGGACATATGTTGTATTCCCCACAGGGCACAGGAGGACTTTTGGATTAGAGGGTGTAAATCATTGGTTATCACCATAGAATTAAGTTCTATTCTAAATGTACAGAGTCTAAATATATACCTTTTTCTCCCCAGAGATTTCTTCCCCTAGTCATGGCTCAAAAAAACCCACCAATCACACTGTGCAGTGCCTTCAAGGAAGACAGTGAAAATAGCTGTTCACACAGACTTTTCCCCCTTTATTATAATAGATTTTGGGGAGGCAAGGAGGGACAGAAAAGAGCAGGGAGAAAGTAGAAAGACAGAAAAACGTCCTGGTACATTTTATCCCATAATTTCCAGAGGAAGCCATTGATCACAGATGTGCTTTTACACCACAGCAACACCTAATTATTTTTCAGAACTGCTGCAATACATATTGAGGAATCTCTGAATAATAGAACCATATGGTAACATTGTCAGAAGGAGAAAATAGGAACCCAGTAGGCTGGGGGAGGGAGAAGGCATTAAAAAGTGCTGGCTGTAAATAGAAAACAATTTGTCAGACAAAGAATGAGGAAAAAGCAGGCACATGAATTGTTGAAGATAAAGATTTTCTTCACAATCTCTGAAGAAGATTCCATGAGCTTTGCTGTTTGTTTCCCAGCCTTTTTGCCAAAGTTCTTCCCAGAATATCTGCCCTGTGAAAGGGGGCAATGCCATCACAAAACTTTGGGAGGACTGTGGCAAAGGTTGGATAGTTGTTTTATGTTAAGGCAGGAGACTTGGACACAACACTTAGTTCTGAATGTGCCATCAGTTATGTGAGGAAAAATGCTCCTGTGAAAGCTTCTCCTGGTGTCCCAAAAGGTGCTCAAGTAGCTACAGAAATATAGGGGGCTTTACCATGGAAGCTTTTTCCTTGGGACTGTGTCTGTCTGGACAGAGATTGTCGAGGCAATCCTGGTGTTTCCAGCTTCACAACCATATGAACACAGAGTTGAGGCACCACACTTTCCTGAAGAAGATGAGCCAGGAACCAATTAAGGGTTTGATCTTCACAAGCACATGGAAAGAACCTCTTACAGGCCCAAGAACATCCACCTTCTCCCTGAACACATCAGAGGGAAGTAGTGTATGTAATGGATAACACAAGAAGGGGGCAGCCTCATCTATTGATGATGGTATCAACTCTATTTTACAAACAACATAGTTAGAGATCAACCAGAGCCCAGGACCGTCTCATGCTCCACACTTGCAGCTGGACTGTGAGAAATCCCCAAATCCCAAACCAATATGCAAAGTTCTCAAAATCCTCCTGGATAAAATGCTCACTTAGATAGAGGAGAGGGAAACCCATGCCCAAAACTGGTAGGACCATACTGGAACATAACCATGATTCAGCTCCCTTCCTGTAACTTAATTTACAGCCTTCCTGCAGTGTGGGCAAGTCAGAGCTCAACTTCAAACACAGCCTAGGCTCTAATCGGCCTCACCAGCTGACAGGAACACACATGCTAAAAGCATGTGTCCACCAGCACAAGGGCTCTGGGTTTAAGTGGCTATAGCACTTAGAGAGAGGTTAAGTGTCCAGGATAAACCTACAAGGCATCACCAAACACAGAACAAAGAGTCACATGCACAGGAGGCTTTTTCCACCACACAGCTTGAGCTGGAGCCTCTCCACATGCTACTCATCCATCCAGTTGAAATCAAGGCATCAGAAGGTGACTAGGACTTGCGCAGTGGTGGAAGGAGCCTCTCCTGAACAAAAGGATGCCAACACAGAGATCACAATGTCCCCAGCATGAGGCAGGGGTAGCTGTAATTGTGCAAAGTGCTTTTATTCATTACCCTTCACTGAAGCTGTTGTCTTGATTGAGCATCTCAAAAAAACTTCAGGGCCACTGCTTTCTTGTCCTCAGCAAGATGCAATTTACCTTTTCCTCCTGGAGGGTACATTTAATCATCCTGCAAGGGACCTGCAAGTTTAACTGGCCCAATGAGCTGATTTTACATCTTAATTTCTGACTTCAGATTCACTTCAAATGCATTTCATGAATGAGAATTATAAATGCTAACAGTTTTGGGGTCATGTTTTTCCAAGGGGCCCAGAAACTCTCACTGCAGCTATGTTCTTTTGCATATGTAAATGACTAAAGTCACAAATGATAATTGTTAGTTATTTGCCTAATGTGCAAAAAGCATCAGGTAGCCAGATCTCCTGAGGGCTTTCACTGCAACCACAGCTGATTGCTTGAACAAAATTGGAAACTGCTTCCCACGCACAGACCCATAACATCGCTGAAGGATTGGAAAGAGAAGGAAATATGAAGACCTGTGTTCCTCCCCTCAAAGCCTCTCAAACTGAAAGAATCTGAAGAAGACTCAAGAGAACTAACTAGCTAGCCTTTGACAAAAACAAAAAAGACTGCCTAGTGTATTAAAAAAATAACTACAGATGTTAAGATACAGATGTTAAGATGATGGCAATGTAAGAAACTCTTCATGCTTATTCAATTTATTTTGTGTAGCTAGATATAAAGGAACTGCTCGGACACAAATAATCTCTCTGCACACCAGGAAACTTTCTATGGGCTGGTTTATTCTACTAAGACTCAGTTTACTGCTGATAATTGAAGCAATGTAATGTTTTGTATTGACCTGTCATTGATTTTGGCTGACATAAGTTGATCCGTGTTGCCTTTGGCGCTTGCTAAGGAAGGTAATGACCATGTGTTTGTCAGGTCTAGACTCAGCTGTTTCTCTCCATCAAGACCAAGATCCACTAGTCTTCCAAACACTTTCCAATTTGACATTATATTTCTGCTTTTGCTTACAATTGCCAGCTTAATATCCCTGTCCCTTATGGCTTTTTTTTGCAATTAACATTTTCCAGATTTATCTTTTTCCAGTATGAATTTTCTTCTCAGAGTTAGAAGTCAACCCAAGACAAAAGTCAGAACTGATTCTGCCCAGGTTTTTAATCATCTGAAATCAATTTGTATGGTCTTTTGTAAACATTGGTTGTCACAAAACCTCTCATATCTTGCCATCATCAGCCAAGTATTTTGTTAATCTTCTTTGTTCAGGGGAGTAGAAGAAAAACATTTAAGTTTCCGGCTTGGCACCAGAAAAGCCCAGTACGCTGCTCAGGGGCCAATGTATTGCACAGGAAATATGTTCCGTATAGACATTCCTAGAATATAGAGTGGAAGTTGAAGGAGACAGAAAAAACTGTTTTCTTAGTGATTCATAAAAGATTTCCATCTACAACAAACACCCAACAATAATTACGTATATGCCTAAATCCTTAACAAACCACAGCACTGAGAAAACTTCATGGATGCAATTATCAGAAAAAGCTTCAAGCGGTAGTTTCTTATGCTGCTGTCCTTGTATATCTGAACAGAAATGCTGCTTCCAGGCTGAGGGACGTTTCAGTTTTCATGGCTCATTTCACCACCGACTACTTCTCACAGCAAGTGCCACAGAGGGTATTTTCTGTACATGTCCACTGAAACAAGTAAAATGAATAAAGACTTGTTGCTCCAGACACAACGGGGCAATAAAAAGCCAGCAGTATAGGCTGAAAGTGGAGAAATTCCTCAGGTACTTTGCCTTACGTAGGTTTCCCCACCTGCTTGCAGAGGTTGCCTCTTTCTCTGAGCTGCCAGTACACACAAAATTGCTTTAAACAGCATCTTAAATAAAACATAAGTCTTCCTGGTTGTACAGCAGTCAGACAGGAGAAGCCTTATTAACGATTATAGGAATTTGGAAACATGCATTTCTTAAAATCATGAAGGTGAGAAGTGGATTCAGTTAATTCAGCCTGTGATTAGCTGTCCTTGGCCTACACCTACTATGAAATTTTCTGGGCAATAATAGCCTCCATGGTGCTAAGGCTGGAGGCATGTACACACTCACTCTTAGTCTTGGAGTCCAGTCATCCCCAAGCCCACTCTTGTCCAGCTCCTTGTGTCTCAAGAAGGTAATTTGAGGCTCAACTCTTAAAAACAGCCACATAAAGCTCTGTGGATGGGTGTATTTTCAGACTCTGCCATAATGCTCGTGAGTAGTGGGTATGTAGCAGCAGATTCACATTTCCATCACGTCAGCTCCACTGAGCATCCTTTCACAGTTTCTTTTTTGTCACATCACTAACTACCCTGACAGAAACTAATATAGCATGAAGCAAGGTAACATGATTGAAGAGTTTGAGAGCTATTAAACCAAATACATTCCAATGAAATTTGCATAATCTTAACTGCTTTCCCACCCTCTTCTTTTTCTTGAGAAGAGAACAAGTGGAGAGAACTGTGGCACTCAAAACCAGAAAGGGCCTTAAAAGCAGATCATAGGAGCACCTAAGTCTAGTAACTTGAAAGCTTGCCTTTACATATTTGGGAAAGCTTCCAGCAGTGCCAATAAGCAGGGAGGAGAGAAGAGAGGACCTCAGTCTTAACCAGGGCATTTCCTGTGCTGACAGTGTAGGCACTGCCACAGTTCAGTGCAGAATCCCCCCAGATGTATCAGGAAGATAGGCAACACTCCAACCTTACCAATACTATGATACTTATTACTTACACCTTCATTTTCTTCCCTTCATGCTAAACCTGAATCCACTCTCATCTACAGAACTGTTCATGAACTCTTGCACAAAAACCTGGCTATGATTCGCCAGAACAAAGTTCTTCTGCAGCATTCTGTATTCATGACAATAACAAGTTAAATTACAGTCACATTTCCACTGATTCCACAGTACCACAGCTCCATCACACTGATAACTCAATAAAGAAACATCAGGCATCAATTTAAAATTGCCTTAAAATACTCTTATGAAATGTCAAAAAATTATAAATAATTAACACAAATGATACTGCCACTCTTTTGCTTTCATGGAAATGTGGTCTACAATGTCTGTGGAGAGATGGAAAATATCAGATTTTTCCACAAATAAACTTTCTCCTTTTTGTCTCTTTATGAAGTGATTTTCTAACTTAAGCTAATTTGACATCTTCCTACTTCTTGCTTTTTAGTTGATTACTTGAGTGCACGTCTTTTTTTAAAGTTTCATTTCAACCTACTTTGGCACCCTTGATACTTCAGACTCTTTCCCTAGTGTAAAAATACATCATTTTTTGGGCACTCAGAGCATCTTTTGGCGTTCATATTGTTCGTTCACCTCTTTCAGCGTTGACTCATCTCTGATGTCCACTATTATCTCTCCTGTCATTTTTATTTTGTGCCTTACAGCATTATGACGCATTTTCCCATCCACACTGATGGACAGATATGGTTTGAAAGAGAGACGTGAGAGAAAATAAAGAACTTTCCTCCTGATCTCACATCAGCTGTGATGACACATTTTTCATCAGAACCCCCACCAACACAAGTGGAAACCTCTGTTCCCTCAAGATAACAGCCTTTCTTTAGCTGGATGTCCGTAATCCCCATTGGTTAATTCGCTACATTCCCATTTGGTTCTATTCCATGCACATTTTTGCACTTGTGTGACTTGAGGTTAAAGCTGAGCCATTTCTCTATGAAACGTCTGTAAAACATAAGCTTTAAAAAGGTATTCATATGTCAGGAGTAAGTCCAACCTCCATTCCCATTTCAGCAGGAGGCTCATACCACACATGCCCACATGTACAGCCACATCAGCACGGACCAGGCACAAATGTATGACACACTCCACTTCCGGACCTTGAGTCAGTCGTGTGACAGTCACCAAGCCTGGCTTAACCCCCTCAGAGCGCTAGGATTTAAGGGCCTAATCAAAGAACACAACAAAGAGCCACACTAAGATGTCTGGCTGAACCTATTGGGCCAGTCATTGTCCTTGGTATTTTCCTGGGTTTTGGCAGAATTCACATGAACACCTATACTTGTGTAACGTCACCAGAAACCAGACTAACCCAATAGGTTCTGCCTTAAGGGACAGGAATGTACAAATACAGAAAGTTTCTTCACAGGAGACTGATGAGTGGATAACAGGTGGTACTTAATAGACCAAATAAGTAGTGAGAGTAGGATGTGGTAAAAAGGCATTACATATTTAGGGAAACAAAACAGAGACATATCATTGGCATCAGCAATCTGAGGACAGATAGCCTTGCCAGGAAATAGCAACAGGAAAGCAACATTTTATGTTGTCAGCTACTGTTGTCCTGCAATCACCTATGACCTTATCTCACTGCCATCAGCAGCAGCCTGTGCAGGTATTAGCACTGCTCCCAGCTCAGCACTCTGCTCCCCCCTTTCCCACTTCAGTGCTACAAGTACCTCATGCTCTGATCACCAGTCCTGTGCTCCTCCCACCAACACTTCTGATGGGGAGGTCTGTCAAAGTTCTCCTGGAAATCATATCCGCGAAAAACGTCATACCCACAGAGGCGGTATTAGAAGAATTCCTGTTAAAAATCAAGGAAAATTGTGGTGACCTACACAGAAGGCTGGAGGTCATCAGCCCCACTTCTCACTGACCTGCAACACTCAGGAGGTAACTTAATGCACATTAGCATCACATTTAGTTCGTCCTGTGAACTACAGCAGCAGCAGGCTCCCAGGGGCAAGAGCAGAGAGAAAGACCAGCAACATCTAATCCACTCTCACATAGGATGCAGAGCCCCATAAAATCAGGGGGAAGCCTTTGACCTGCTGTCTCACACAGCTCATGGGTGGTGAGCATCACCCCACAGCCACATTCTCCTCTGCTTGAGCTGGGCTGAGTTTTCTGCCACGCATTTGTTCTTTGCTCCAGGTCTGGGGAGCTACTTGCTATTTTGGAAATTTTTGGGGCAAAGATACCAGTAGCCTCTGCAGGCTGGTCAGCAATACTGACCCATTCACCCAGATAACTGGACAGATCCAAGACAGACCATGTCTGGGAAAGAGAAAGCTGCAGGGAATCAGCTTTGCTCAGCAGCAGATGAGGTAACGTCTCTGCAAGGCAAGATGGGCAGAGAGCTCCGACGCATCCTCTCTCCATCACAAGAACCGGGGATGGAGGATATTCACACAAACGTGAGAAAAAGCAGAACAGAGGGAGGAAGGAACAAGCAGACGGGGAGGAGGAGGTGCTGAAAACCGGCAGGGGAACAGCTCTTTCTGTGAGAGAGTAGAAAGGATTTTGCGTTGAGGAAAGCTGTCGCCAGTTATTTTTGTACAGATTTAAAAGTTCACCGAACCCAGCTCTGGAAGTTACATGTTGTGTTTTTGGCTGGCAATATCAGCATACCATATGGAGAAGCTTCAGTCTGAGCTTTACAATATTGTTTGGATTTGATATTGACGTAGTTTAATTACTGAACCTGCCTTGAATTGTCTTTTCTTTTGATGCAGGATGAATGAAAAACTCATAAAACAAAGAAGCAAAACCTAAAAACAACAAAAGAAATGCGCAGGGAAATCCCTGTATTTTGAGTTAGACCTGAAATTCATTGGCTTTAGCATCCTGTCTTTAACAGCATCTACCAGACATAGTAGATTCAAGACAAGAGGAAGAGGCAAGAAATACTATACTACTGTAGATATCATGGATCCTATTTCTCCATCTGTTTGTCCTATTATATTGGACTGCTTCCCTGTTTTAGGGATTCATTGAACTAGTGGTGCAAAGGAGGGGAAGAATCTAAAGATAGTCCATACATTTACTGGTGCAATACGAAATGAAGGGTAACAGCTCCCACCTTCTACATGCCAAGAAGATCCCTAGCAGAAAATAACCTGGAACAAAAGCTTGGAATGCATGACAGCATAAGGCTGAAGAGACTGTAACATACAGGGAATTGAAGGACTGGAGGTCCCAGAAACACAATTTCCTAGTTTCCCTACTTGTAAAGGTATTGCTCTGCTCAAATTGTACCATCTGTACTTTGAAAATTTCATGGCTTTTGTCACTTCAGGCCGCTGATCACAGCTGCCAAAGGCAAGATTGTCAGTTAATTAAACATGCAGCTAAACTGCTGGCCTGATCACAGTCCTCAGCATTGAAGCCTGGGGACCCCCTAAGGTGGGGAAAACCACCACGGCCTTTCAGGTCAGCCCAGCTAATGCCAGAATGGAGCTGATGAGGCAAAGCAGGAAAAGTCAGAGGGTGAGTACAAAGCCCCCAGCCCTGAGAAACACTGTCAATAGAGGAGAGCAACTCACTTTGCAGACCGGAATGCTGTAAGGATACCATTTCATTACATGGACCATTAGCCATGGGGAATAGGAGTATCACAAAAAGTATCCTCTGAGCTGCAAGAATATGAGGGAAGTCTAAAGGAGACCATCTTCAAGAGATTGAAAATCAGCATTTTGGTGCATGAATCTGTTCATAGAGGGGAGGGTTGCATTGCTTTTTGATTGATTGTCTGGCTATTTTGTTGTTGTTTGGCATTTTGTTTTAAACAGAGTATTAAGACTGTAAGCTTTTTAGAACATGAGTACTGTTGACTACATGCTTATTGTGCTTATCACCTCATGTCCTTGTCCTGGATAGGATCATTCATTGCAATTGCAATATGAAATCAAATATCCAACAGTACTCAGCAGACACCCTGGGCTAGATTTTAACCTGAGGGCTATGCAGGGAAACACTTCGCATTTTGTAAACCTCTCTTCAGCCAGCCACTGGTCCTAGATAATACTTTTTACTACAGTCTACGTCGTACTAAAACTATACTTTCCTCTGCTAAATACCATCAGCAGCATGAAACTAAGCTGGAGTAAAAAGCCTTCCTACACATCTGTTCCTCCTCCTTGCAGCCCATGCTGCACCAAACCACCTATTTGCATTTTCAGACTGATTGCCTGAAATGTAATTGAAGACATACAGATCATCTGTTTACAGTAACAAATTACAGTAATTTCAGTGAGGCTTTAGTGACAATTGCACTCTCAACATGGCTATATTTGATACAAGGTTAAAACAGAAGATGATGGTGAGATGGTCAGAATACATGCACTGGGTGAAGGAACACTGTAGTATTCTTTGCTAGGTAAAACATATATGGATATAAGAAAAGCTACACTGCAGAGAACCCTTTTTTCCCCCCCCTTCTTGGAACTCCAGATGAAGAATTTACAGCTACATGATTGCAGCACTGTACTGTGTAACACCACACCTCTGTAGCTGGTGTTGATTGTGCTGAGCAAACTTTGCTAGACATGATTCTGCTCCAAAACCTCTCCTGAGCATCTCTGTAGCAGAGACTCTCCTACTCCCTTCTCTTTGCGCATCTCTCTATCCATAAGCCATTTTACAGGCTACACAGTATATCCATCTCCTGGGTAGCTGCAGGAGCCACGCAACACAAGTTCAAATTGCTGCTTGATTCACCTCATGAACATTTCTATTACTGGTTATGGCCTCTGGTCTTCATTTATTAAAATCTGGTGATGTGGGGTGTCCAGCACTCTGCTGCAGCACCAGAAACAGAAGAATCCTTTCCACTGGTCTCCTCTCACCACAATGGGCAGAAAACATTGTGTTGGGAAAGATTTAGAAAGAAACACTAACAGTAAAGGGAGTAATTCCACTAGGGCTGGAACCAAAGGCTCTCTGCATTACACCAAGCACTGGCAGAGAGAATCAGGAGACCAGTGACCAACATAGAACCAGGTCTCTGATCTTCCTGTAATGTTCACTGGACAAAAAAGTTCCATTGGATTCAGTATTTTCAGGCTTTTGCTGTATAAGTAGGAAAAAGCAAGGCCAAAAGGCACAGACTTATTTTTAATTTGCACTGGAGGTCACAATTAAAAACTGAAACACACCTGGGGGTGGGAGGGGAAGAGGGGGAAGAAAAGAGAAAAAACTGTCTTCGGTGATTGGATAACACCACTGATATTGTTTACCTGGTGTGATTGGTATCCCACTAGCCTACCTGCTGCTCAGTCCCTGACACTCTGCTAGCACTTCTGAGAAAGTTTTCCACTTCTTTTCATGCTGAGGTGAAGTTGGAACAGCAGGAAAGAGAGGGAAAAAAAAACCCTGCTGCTGAAAACACTACCACTGTGCCCTCATTTCCACTTGTAATAGCACTTGTGCAACACTAACTCAGCTTTGTCACCTCCCAGCCCCTCAGGTATTTATTGCCACAAGCACTGTTGAGGTAGGAAGCTGTCATACCACCCCCACCGAGCAGACTCAACAGCTGTGGGATCAGATAATTCACCCAGATCCCCAAAACAACTCAGATCTGGCTGTGCCACCTTCCAACTAGTTCACCCAAACTCTGATGTTCGCTTTTCCCCTATGCTTTCAGAATATTCATCAGTTTATTCCCAGTTTTAAAGAAATTAAAAGAAACAATTATTTGCACAAAGGACAATTTTTTCCATCAGAAATCACAGCTGTGCACATTAGAAGTCATCCTGTAACCCAAATTCTACTTGAATTTCACTAAATGATTAGTCAAAGTTCTTAAAAATGGGCCATAGTCCAAGTCCTATTAAGAGATTACCGCTGTTAGAAAAAACTCTTTCATCACATGAGGGAGATTATAAGGCATTGATGAAATGATGTAGATTAATAGGATACAGCAAGTACACATTACTCAACTACTCTGACCCCATTGAAGTAGTCC
Source organism: Pitta sordida (assembly GCA_013390025.1). Lineage (NCBI taxonomy): Eukaryota > Metazoa > Chordata > Aves > Passeriformes > Pittidae > Pitta > Pitta sordida. Next base: position 497,432 of record WEKX01022731.1, on the reverse strand, counting down.
TGTTGTTTTTACAAAGCTGTTGACCAACCAGAGAGAGCTGGAAAACATGGTTGACAGTGAGCATGTGACAATAACAATCAATTAACTTAAGACACTTAACATACACATAAATTAGTAATTTTGCAAGGATACGGCTATAATGAACAACAAAGAGTTTTAGTATAAAAGGAACAGAAGTCTGACGGGATAGAAAAATCTGACCCGTATCAAAAAGATACAACTTTGTGTATTTCCTGCCCAAAGCACAAGAGATTATATGCAGATGAAACAAACAAAAATTCTACCAAAAGCCTAGAGTTGTCTCATTTATAAAGCAAATGAGTATCAAGAGAGTAAAGTAACCTTGCAAAACCGACTTCATAGTTTTTAGATTGGTAGATTTCAGGTATATTTTGGAATTATTTTCCTCAATTTCCAACCTTCTGGTGAGAAATGAAATACTGATCTTCAGGACAAACAGCCAGGTCACCCTCCTGCGCTTTTCCAAACCCACTCAGCATATGGAAGGATGGTTCTGTGGCTAAGTCAATAGAGTCAGATTCTGTTCCCAACTTTCTCTATGACCGTGGGTGGCTAAAAACTATAAATCATGGCTCTGATAAAAGAGAGGCTGTGAAGGCACTTCATTCATCAGCACACGCAAGGATGCCTGGATACAAGAGCATTAGCGTATGACAAAGTCTCCATGTGCAAACTGTCTGCATGTTTTGGAAGTATAAGTACAGCATTTGAGGTGAAGCCATAAGGTTTATGCCTGATCTCAGCCACTCCACATGCTCAGAAGTGTTATTGCAAAGGTGGAGTCAGTGTGTGCAAGGGGATACAATATGGATTATATTGCCTTAATTAGTTCCTAAGGTTTTGTGTGGCCCCCATAAAGGATTTCACTTCTCAATAAAAAGATTACAGGAATGAAAAGAGCATCAAATGGAAGTACCAGCCTAGCAGACATCACTGTCAGTAGCCAAGAATGTACATTCCGAACACAGGAGGCTGTGAAGCAATATATTGCTTCAGCTGCATTTTTACCTGTATTGCCTACGGGCATTTCAGTTTCTTATCTTTCATCTGTTTACTTATTTATATTTTGTCTACAAGAGTACATGAGCTGCTGGCAAACTCTGCTGTCTACCACGCTAAACAAGAGATACTCCTACAACAATTAAATGGAGAGAGCCAAAGCTTTAAGATGAGCCAGCACCTGACAGAGACAGAAAACTCCCCTTTTGCTGCCCCCATTTCTGTAGCACATCTCTAAAGAGACAGCTCTGCTCCAGTCCACCGCAGAGCTCCTCAGGCAGACAAGGCATGATGCATCACATGTAGGTGTGTGTGGGAAGTAAAGTTCATAGTTTCACAAAGCATTTTGCAAATGCTTTTCTAAGCATGTGTAGTAGCACTTGCCTCAGCTGTTTAAACCTTTGTGTTCAGGGCTCTGCTCACTAGAATTCTTCAAGCTACACAAGAAAATGTTAATTAAAGCTTCATAAGTATTTCCATGAAGTAAGTTAACCGATTCTGTGTAAGCAAAAGGAACCCAAACTGACTGGCATCTTTATGAGCTGAATTTCCTGGTTTACTCACAAAGCAGTCCAAGGGCAAACACAAAGTCAACTCTACTCCTACGCTGTACATGTCAACCTGAGGAACTTTCTAGGAAAGGCAGAAAAGAATGCACCTTTTTTTTTTTTTTGTCCTAAAACTACCAGCCAGTGAGATATAGCTGGGGAGGGAGAAGGAAAAAAACCCTATATGAGGCAGACCCCTGCTTGTTACAAATGTGATAAAGGCCACTGAATTATTTTGAGCAATCTTTATAAGAATTAAAAAAACCCTAAAAAACCCCACCCCCAAACCAGGAGGCATTCAAATCCAAAGTTTCTAATAAGTAAAAGATACACACACCTACCTATTCTGCCCTTAGATAATTCCTTCATGAAGGGAAATGGAAAACAGCACAAAGAAAACTTAGTTGTGTGAGAACCATATGAATACAGGACTACTTCAACCTCCAAATACATTAGGATGGAAGTGACACCTACAGCCCTACAGAAAACAGGACTAAAGAAAGGCAATGAAGGGACCAATTGTTTCCCCTACCTTCCTTCCTCTCACTCCTCTATAACTCATATACCCTCTGTGAAGAAAGATTTGGCTTTCCTCTGACTTTTCAGAACAGCTGGTCTGTCTTTAACAAATGAGATGCCCAGAAGAGGAAGTTTAGTAATGATTGAGCTGCTGAAGAGACACAGCTGACCTCAGGGCATCACCTCCCCTCTATTGCAGAAACCCAGCCTCCTAAATGCCAAAGTTGAGACATTTCCCCACGGTAATTCAGGGCAATCTCTGTGGGATGTATATTGCTAATAATGTATTTCTCATCATTGCTTAATCCCACTCTCTGTTTCATGTGAGGAATCCAGGGACAATCTAGCCACTGCTGTTTTGAGCATTACACCACTGAAAACTGCTGTAAGCCTTACACCACAGGGAGCTGTGATTTTAGGCAGAGACCTTACTCCTTGCTTGGAAACAACTCTATCTTCTCACTTCTTTAAAAATGTGCCATTTTTTAGTTATTTAAGCAGTGCTAGGTTTCTCCTACACAAAGGGAAGCAATAAGTTCCGATCAGAACAAGAACTGCTGCATTTCAAATCAAATTAATAAAAAGTGCTTTCATAAAAAATACTCTCATGCCAACTGTTGAAATGAATAGGGAGAATCCCATCATTCTGCACAGCCGAGAATGAGCTTCTTAGTTAATAGAAAGAGTAATACTGATCGCAGGAGATCTGCATCATTGTTCCACATCAGCAGAGGTGCAAACTGAGAGATAACGAAAAACATCAGGGCAAGCAGAGGGACGTTGTGTTCATTAAGGACTGCAGATGGTATTTAAAACCCGTCAGCAAAACGCTGTGCACGTTCATTAAGCACCTCAGTTCAAATAGCAAACACAAAACACTACAGGAATTGTACATTCCTCAAGTCATTTCCAAAGCACTGACCTCAGCAAAGAGCAGGGGACCAAGAGCTGCTAATGAATGAGCAGATGGGTCTTTGAATGTTGCTCCACACTCAGTGTCAAAGGTGGTGGAGGGTTTGCAGCAACACTTGTCAGAAACATTGCCCGGCAGACTGAATGGCAAAGGGGAATGTTTTAATTACCATTGACAGCTACCCTTTTTTAAAGAGCTCATAAGTTTCTTGAAATTGTAATCAAATGCTCATAGATTGTGCAGAGAACTCATGCTTTGAAATGCCTCATCTTGAAGCTCCCAGCCACAAACCCACCTCCACTGTCTCTGTATCCACATGGACAATTTGGACATGAGTGCCTCAACTCTATACCCAGCTCCCATTGGAGATGAAGTAGCAAAGTTCTTCAAGTAGATCTTCATGCCGTGGCCGTAATTGAGGTGCAGGATCTGAGCCCTACCTCCTATTTCCAGCAGAAGTGTGAAAACTTAGCTCCAGAGAGTCAGCAGTAGCAGCCCTTAGTCCAAGCATGTACTGCCATAACATACCATGAAATTATTATCTAGCAATGACTTAATGTGTGACCTGAAAAGTATCCCCCTCCCCGGGAGGGGAGAGCAATACTATCCAATCAAAGGCTGTCACTGACAAACCAAGTGTAATTAGCTAGAGGCATGTTGCTACTGATAATGACTATAATGAATCCCAAGCAGAGACACTTTCCCTGGCAGGCTGCTGTTTGGGCTTGAAAAACAGTTTCAGAATAAATAAAACAAAACCAGAAGCCATCACATTAGCTGATTTTTCACCTCCTACTCAAGCACTCTGCAGAGATCCACTCCAGGCTCTCAAAAGCAAGCAGTTACTCTCAATCAGAGACATCAGTGACTTAGTGCATTCCTTGGGGCGGGTGGATATTTTTATACTGATTCAGATAATGGAACTGGCTTGCTGTGTGGGAGAGAACTACTCATTTCCAAGACTATCTCCCAACCCCCCTTCCACTCCATTTCTTGATTTTTAACACACTCCCACTGCTTTATGACTGGTGCATTACACATAACCAGCTCCTGAGGTGACTGCTCCTGGGTAATAGGAGAGAATTGTTCACATTCCAACATTGGGTGAGATGATTTTTTTTTTTTTTTTCTCTTTCTTACTTTCTTTTTCTTTTTTTTTTTTTTTGGTATTGCATATGACAACATATACAACATATATGTATTACACAGCACCGCAGCAAAAATTTTTTTCACCCCACCACACCTCAAAACACCTAATTTAGAAAGGTAAGTAAGAAAGCCAGGAAGAAAAAATCCCAGGCTGCTGTGCTACAGAAGGATCTGGCCACGGCTTGTGCCTAACTTTGCACAGCTGGTCTCGGAAGGTACCAGTTACCTTGGCCAAAAGCAGGATGGGAAAAGAATTGATGTTTGACTTCTGGCTGGTATTTTTCACATCTCTGGCCAGGGCCTCCAAGCTGATATCCTGGGCTGATGGCTCATCTGGGCGTGTACTAACTGCTCCCCATTTTGCTAAGCCAGCATTAGTATTTCTGGTCCCTTTCACTTGTTGTCAGAGGATAAAATGAGACAAGAAAAAGCCTGTGCAGGCAAGCTGGGACAGTCCCAGGCACATTCCAGGCATACTGCTGGTACAGGCAGCTAATTCCAAAAGATAGCCAAGACTGAGAGCCCCCCTTTCCACTTCAAACCCATTCCTCCCCGCTTCAGTCCATTAAACTGAGCATAAAGTGATCTTGTACAGTATCTCCACGGCCTTGAAAAAATGTGATGGTGTTTGTATACTACTCTTTAGTACTTGTTGATACATTCTTTCTGTAATCTTGTTAGTCCAATTCAGGTAAAGAAATACAAGGGAAATATTTCAATGTTATTCCCTAATACCGCACTCCCCTATTAAGTAAAGTTATTTATCATACCACGTTATCAGTTATGTTATCACTGTCAGCCTCCTATACTAGACAGCATAGAGGTGCTTTCTTGGGAAATAACTTACTAGACCCATTCTTGTTTAACCCAAAGGTTTACCTTCTTTCCACTGCTGAGTATACATTCTCCAGAACAGAACTGAAGAAGTGTTTACCCCAGATTGCTGAATGACAGTATTAGTAAAATCTCTTTCTAGCTTTGTCTGTGCCAGCCAGCTGGCAACTGTGGATATCTATGGCATCAAGTACAGAGGTTTTTCAGGGGCTGCACTGGCTGCACACTGCAGATGAGAGTCTGGAATGTAACAGGGTGGGATTTTTAGTACAGAATACCTGTCTTGCAAAAAAGCATATCCCTTGCCAGCTCAATGTTTCCTGCTGTACACCAACTGCATAAGAGAAAATAAATAGAGTAGCACATCCAAATCTCAGCATTCACTACAGGGAAACCTTCTCAGCCAATTTTTCCCTATGGGATACATAGTATGGTCTTCAAACACATTATCACTGGTAGTAGACAGCTGGAAGCCAAACAGCAGCTATAAAACCCTTTGAGGTATGACAGTGGCACCTCACAAATGGCTATTGTTCAGCACCTGTTATCATTTCTACCACTTTATTTTCTCCTCCGTTATGAATCACATTGCTTTCCCTCATTTAACGCCCCCCCCAAGCAGATAAGGTAGCTGGCCAAAGAAAGCAAGTCTTAGATCTCCATAATTCCACACTGAAGGTAATTAGTCATATCCTTCCTCTTATCATTTAAAACAATGCCAAAGAAAGGGCCCACCTGCCACTGAAAGCTTATTTAGATTAAGATAGATAAGATTTACAGACTATAGTAATCTTTGAACAATTTGGTGTTATTAACTAGAATAAAGGCAGGACTGCCATGATTTACTTTCTTCAGAGACTTGCCTTCCAAGTAAAGGAAGTTAAACTGAAGGAGGTACCATTTATCTAAAACAAAAAATTATTGTTAAATATTAAAACATTTACTCATCATGCCATCTTGTGCAGCAAAAGCCTCAGATTTTCAAAACCCCCACAACTCTTTACTATGAAAAAGAGAGAATCAGCTATTTCTGAGGTAGCATGTCAAAACAAATATGCAAGAGCAGAAGAGGAGGGAAATATAGTGCAGAAGGAGAAAAGTTTTGAAATGTGGCTATGTGTAAGAAAACAAAAATTACTCACTTATCTCAACATAACTACGCTGAGTTTTTCAGTTACATAAATATAGGCTTCCAATCCAGAGTCAGACCTACATTAGTATCACAACATAGAGTCATCAGCTCACTGATGCAGACATACTGAGCTCCCCAGTTAAAGATATTTCCCTATTAAAAACAAAACCAGCCTTCATTCTTTTTTTTTTTAATTTAAATTTTATAACATATTGCTCCTCTTAGAAATATCAAAAGTTTTTAAATGGTGTAGTCTAACTGTTGTAACAGAAAAACTAAGTCATCTTTTTAGACAATAATCAACCTGCAACCTGAAAAACAGAAGTTACATTCTGCAACAGCTTGGTTCATCCAAAGTTTAAAACCTATTTCACTCCTTTGTGTAACTTCCCGTGAGTAAAGTAGAAGCCTATCCCACTGTGGTCATGGGAAAAGCCACTGCTGAATACTGTGATGTCTGATAATTACACATTGGGTTTAGTATGAAAGATTTACAAATATGTAATCCCCGTTGCGCAAGTATTCCTGGAACTCTTGAAGCCTGAAAGTTACTTAGTTGTGAAAGGCTAATGAATATTGAAGGTACTAACAAAACCAGTATTTTGTAAATCACTTCAAGAAGTTCTGACCACAGCAGTTGTCATAATGGTGTCTCATATTATCATGTATTTCAAATGAAGAGGATTTAAATGAAAAAATGCAGCCCAATTGTGTATCTCACCCCCGATTAACCAGCACATTGCCACTTAAGCCACTATTAATAAGCAAAGAGTAGCTCTTTGTCATCCAAGCAGATGAGAGCCTGTTTCCATTAAAAAGTCACTTGCCCATACATCAGAGCTTATCAAAAGCAACATTTGATGTGCGTAAGCAGAGGAGTAAGAGAGGAACTCGCCGAGCGAGCAGCAGGCTGAGCGGGCACACACAAGTGCTCGACGTTGGACCAAATGTGCGTATCAGAGACTCAGCACAGCTAATGACATCTTTTCTTGCCAGGCACTAAGATCCCATTAACTGGTGAATCATTCCACCATCTGCAAAAAGCAGGTCCTTCCTCCCCCATCCCCTCACTCAGGACAAGTAAAGGAGAAGAAGCTTGAAAACAACTTTCAGATCTTTATTTGTCCTTAAGAGCAGTTTCACAGTCTCACTTGGTGATATCATTGGTGATAGTTCCAGTTCTCCCTCAATGGATTTTACTACAGTGTAACATGCAGAGACCAACAAATTTCCAAGCTGAACACACACCAACATTCAAAATGTTGACCAAAACTGACATCTTTGAAGGCAGCTGCATAGACAATGTGCAGCTGTTCCGTGTTTACTGCCACAGAGTCAGGATTGAAGAATATTACAACTGAGCATTAAGTTGGGAGACTAACAAGTAAAACTGAATCTAGCTACCTACTAAGCCCCCAGTCATCTTGCCATTTCCAGAGACCACAGCAGTCTCCTGGCAGGTCAGACATAAAGGTTTTACCTGGCTGTTTGGGGCTCTGATGCCATAAAAAAAGCCTAGACAAAGAGGGAACTCACATCTATCTCAAGCTGCTAGTTCATAACCACACGCCAAGAACTGCTTCTCTTCCTTGTGGCAAGAGGGCCAATTAGTCATTTGTCAGGATGGCGAGACCCAGGACCATTACAGTAGAGAGTTACTGGTTCAAAAGTTACTGTGACTGTGGTTCCCCAAGAATTTCCTTAGTAGCAGTCCAGATTCCACATCATTCCCGCTGGAGCTGGCATGGCTGCTTGGACGCCCACACTGGCAAGAAGACTGGGTGTACTGGGTGGTTTTACACTCAGATTTAAAAGAAAAGAAAGGGGTTTTTTTGCTGTGCTAGCATCATGGGCAACCTGGCATGACAGCTGGTCAATGTGACTTCAGCAACATTGCTGTAAAAAGCAAAACCACAGCCAAATGATCTGTTTTGTCTAGGAAGTTGTTTGATTACTTTGTTTTTTCAAAGGTACTTCTCAAAATATTTAAAGCTGCAATTCAAACTCTGCATTAGAAAGTACATATCCCCTTTCTCACCATCTTTTTTTTGTTTAAACACTCATCTGGCTTCAAGATCAAAATAAGAGTGTCACTAATGAACTTGAAATCAGCTTAGGAGGGAAAAAAACCTCCCACCAACGAATCAATTCAGACAGTCTAACCAACTCCACTGGCATTTAGAGGGATTCTTTCAGACTTAAAATCAACAGCCCACAACACACCGCTGCTCTGAACCTCTAAAACCTGCTCCCTCCCCACGCCTGGTCAAGGACAAGGACAGATGGAGCCAGTCCAAACACCCTCCCACCCTGGTCTGTTTTTCACATCCAGGCTCCAATTTCTATCAAGATAAAGAAGATACGGGGGCTGGACTAGATGACCTTGAAAGGTCCCTTTCAACCTGAACTGTTTCATTCTAAGAGAAGAGCAACATAGTGCTCAACACCTGTTTTTTTCTAGTCATTTCCTGTAAGTCCCATATTTAAATAAACAAGAATTGAAACAGAAGGGGGAAGCTGGGGTTGCAGTTGCATCACTTTCAAGAGCTTCACACTGAATTAAACACCACACACTTAAAATTGTTGTTAGCTGCCTCACGAACCTGAAGGATCATTTCTATCTCAAGAATGACTTTGGCAGAACTTACATTTTTTGGGACTTACTTTGTTTTTCTGTGTCGAGACAACAACTAACTTAGCACATTGTAGGTATTGTTCAGGTAATGTGCAAGCTTGGCCATGCTTCATTATGGTATGAAGCATCTAATTTTTTTCACTTTAAAGTGTAAAGAATACATCCCTGGGTATTTTGTTTTGCCTTTAGAGAGAATATCATTAAGTGCAGTGCCAAGATACCTGATTAAGACACTATTTTAACTTGTAAGTTCTTTGAAAAAAAACCATTCATTTGACAGCTTTAAGTAGATGACAAATGAACTCCTTTAAATGAACATTTTAAAATCAAAGGGGTAAACCAATTCTACCCTGCAAGAATTTAAAAATACTAATTTGTTAAGACTGGTTTGACATACATTCCCTCAACAAATAAATGCAGATTGTCACAGCTGTCTTAAGCAACAATCAGGCATAAGTTATTCAGATGTACTATCCTTTCCCTGATAGGAGTTATGCAAGTTATTTTGCTCCCATTGAGTGTGCTGGCAGTGCACCGACAGTCTCCTGCTGGTTCCCCAACATCCCCAGCAGCTGGAAGTGACAACTTTGCACCTTCTGAAAGAAAGCTCCTGAGCATGGGCAGTACTGGGCTACTGCAAACTATGCTCAGAGAAAAATGCCATACTAAAATGTACTGAACTCCCCAGGAACCTGCGTTTTCCTGGTTTTCCTTTTTTCCTCTTCTTTCTGTTTCCCTGTTCTAAGATTCCACAAATAATACATTAATAACTTATTCAGTTATTTATGTTCCCTTTCTTGGACACAACTTCTCTACTTCACAAAGAGTGCTGCCAGCAGCAGCTGCTCAGGCAACTGAGATGCTGCTGTTTGTGCTCTCTGATGGGATGAGCACCTCAGCACTGCATTTCATGGCAACCACTGCTGAAGAAGCCTCTGTGTCACCAGTGTACCATGGACATCACCTTTTCATAGGAGCTCTCTTTCCTTTCCCTGATGTGTCCTTGATTAACTTCAGCTTGTATGCTGGCTCTTCTAGTTTCCAAACAGTCCTCACTGTGTCCAGAGCAGCAGATGGAGGAATTTGGGAAGAGGGAACTATTCTCTCTGCATGTCAGTGCCTCTCTCAAATCACTATTTTGTCACCTGCACAGCAGCCAAGGCAATGCCTCAGTATTAGTCTCACAGGATACTAGAATTACAAGAAGCTGGAAAGGATGAGTAGCAAGAGGAAGTGTTAATATGCTGTGTTTAAAGCAGGTCTTTCTGTTCTTTTGCATTAATTATCTGTCAGGAACCCCCAAAGATTTCTCATTTAAAAAGAAAAAAAACCTGAAAATCATGTGGGTTTTTTCCAAAAAAATCTGTGAAAGTCATCACAAGGAACCAACAAATTTCTGTGCAAGTGTATGTTATGTCCCTCTCTCTGGGAAAAACTTTATTTTTCTCTTTGTGATTTATCCACCACTCAAACCTCTGTGTCCACCCCAGCCTTCAGCTGCTGACAGTTCACAAAGTGTTTTGTGACATGATTGTCACCAGTGTGTCTCATGAGGCTTTATAATGCCATCTCAATTTTACATTCTGACCAACTCTCTCCCCCTTATACTTCCCACAGGGAAAGAATTTGAAAGAAACAAACTAGGAGTCAGTCACCTTAACTTCACATTTGCAATGAGTGGCTGGAGCCCAAGCTGAATCAGAGCCTTTTGAAATTGAGTAATTTTGTCTAGTTTTCTCTAATGCAATAAGCCAGATGGGATAGAAATTCTATATATTATTACACAGAATTATTTCAAAACATGGAGCTAAGATAAAAGCAGAGTCCAGGGAGGGCTAATCTGTGCCTGTCAGCCCACACTTTAATCACATGACGATTACTTTGTTAGTCATCTCTTCATCAGTGCTCTCAACCCACTCCCTCTCCTCCTGCAGTAAACTTTAATTAACCAAAGAAACACTGGAGTTACTCACTGAGAACAGAGATACAGAAAAATGGAGGAACTGACTGCTGAATGCCTCTCATCACAAGTGAGAGTGAATCAGTTTGGAGGTAGAGGAAAAAAACCCAAGGCAGCAGGAATTCTTATCTATGAGCAAACGTTTTGAAAGAGTCCAAAAGGAAGACTTTTGTAACATTGCACTTTCATGTTTCTTCCGCTGGCATATGTTTTGGGATAGTGACTGCTCTTTCACAATAAATTAAACTGAGAAAAAAAGCAAATAAGACAACATATGAATCACCTGCACGGAGAGTTCACTAAAATCACTGCTCTTCACCTGCTGTGCATTATCCTTACTTAGGCGGATGGGACAGCTGTTAGTTAAAGGTCAAAACCAGGCAAGTCACATAATAGCAATGTTTGTACTTTAGCCTGAGCCATCAGTTCTTTCTAATTTTAGTGAGTTAGCACCACCCCTACATGTCATGCCTATTACCACAGCAGTAACAACATTTGCCATGCCACCAAGCAAGTAACATCTGAGGTGTTATGGTTTTGTTATGCTTTTATGGATAATAATTAACCATCAACAGAAAGAAAACCACTGCAGTAAAGGATGATCCCATTGTACAACTAGTTGAACAAGTTGTCATGACTTGCAGAGAGAATCTGTGGCAGAGCTAAGGTGTTATCCTCCTGGGTCACCATCCTTGCACCAGCACTCTTCCCCACCACATCAAGGCAGGCAGCATGAGATCTGGAAGGTGATTAGCTATTCACCTGGGAACATTTCCATAGCAATTCCAGAGTGTGAAGAACTCACTACATTACTTTAATTTTTAGGCGGTGCAGCAGAGAAACAAAACAGCCTGGCAGGTCCTAGACTGCTGGATTTTACGACAGAGCCACACAGCAGAGCTGAGTTTCGGACAAAAGCTGCCTATTAGCCTTGCATGCTCATAAGAGATTCTGAGGAGCATCCTGCACCCAGCATGCACCTGGCACATTTGCATAATTTGCAGCATTAGAGTAGAAAGAGAATTATGAAAACAATGACTGAGACAATATTCAGCTCCAAATGGATGTGTTGTTACTATCCTACCATAACAGGCTGCTGACAGCACAAGCTTTAGGTAGATTTGTCACTCTTTGCTCTTTGGCCTCAGTGTCCCTTCATTCTTCTCCTAACCTCTATTACTCCATTAACGACTCTCCCAGCTTCTCTTTCTTCCCACTTTTCACCATGATCTACTCTGCCACCACACCACTTTCTCCCTCTCTCCCACTCATGATGATGCCTCATTTCGTGCCAGCGTCTCTGCTTCAGCCACAACAAAGCATGATCAACTATACCAAGATCCTGCTTTTGACAGCAAGTACTGGCACATATCTGAGAAAGACAGTAAGACTCAGACTCTTTTTCCTCCACTTGTAGAGCCAACCTGCTTCTTCTGCCCTTCACTTTGCTGTCAGTCAGCACTTGCTCTCATGCCTGATCATGTGAGGGCACAAAAAATCCCAATAAATAGGTTTGAGAGGAACATGAAAAAGCTTTACAAGAGCTCACCATCTGGGCATTGCTTGGTATAGAGCTGTCACTCAGCGCCAAATTCACATGCCAAGTCAGATCTATCATTAGAGACATGCCTGTGTGCATGAGCCACATTCACAGCTGAAGCAGTGCAAATCTCAAAGAAGCATTCTCCGTTTTTACACACTTTCATCTCAGGCAATGCTGTAGTAGCAGTGTCCCTCATCTAGCAGTTCAAGGTGCTATTGCTGCATCCCAGATAGTAAAACGAGCACCAAAGGTTAGGATGTACTGTTCCTCCCAAGCACACAGTGAGAAGCAGGAGATTCTTTCTTACCATTAAGGCTCCTGTTGCCCTTAAATAATCTCAATATTGCTGCAGCAAACTGACATCTCCCTGCCCTAATCAAACCCCTGTGGCAGTAAACACACTTGGCCACCTTTGCATTTCACAGTCTGGGAGAAGAGAATGCCTGTTGTGTTGGCACAGGAAGGAGATGCAGGCAGCCACGCACAAACTTGCTGACCTGGCACAGCATTCAGCTGTAACACACAACAGTTTTCCCAGGCAACTCATTGTTAGTGTTTAATTACCAACACTAGAAAAGGCTAAGGGATTTGGAGGAAGGTTATGGGAAGCAAAGCACGATCTGGAATGCTGTTCTTCAGTCTAGAGAGCAGTCAGGGAACGACAGCAGAGACTGCCTGGATAAATGGGGAAGGCTGAGAGGAAGGCTGTGCCACAGCCTGTCTCCAAGCAAAAGTAAGACTGGATTGCCACAGAAATCAAGTTTCATACCTACTCTCATGCGCACTATAGAAAGTATATAAATCACATCAGTAATACATCATGCAAATATTGCAGGATTGGACTCAGGGGGGTGGAGGGAGCAAAAGGAAAATTCATCTTGCCCATCATCATCTCTTTCCTTTCAGCTCTGTGGGACCCTTAAGTCCTTTCTGATACTCAATCCCTATCAAGTGGTGTAACTTTTCATGTCACCCAGCTGGAACCCTCTTCAGGATATTAAAAAGCAAAAATACATGCTTCTCAACAGCACTCTTTTGATTACCTAATTGATTTTTAGAAATTAACAATAATAACGCTAAAACATCCAGCAGCCTAATTGTAAACCACCTTTCATTCATAGTCCCATTAAAATCACAGCTGCTTTGCAAAGTGACAGGCTGCTGTATGAAAACTGCCTTGTATGATCTCACCCAAGCCCCTTCCATTTATTCCACTGAGAATGATGACACAAATAATTCAAATGCCTGCTTGGTGTTTGGCAGGTACCATTCATGTGTGATAGACTAGTCAAAACGCAAATACGTAGCAAGAATGACATGACATTCTAAAGGAAAAAAACCCCTCGGGGCATTTTGTTCTTCTCGTGCTAATAAAACTGTTAATTTTCAAGTATCCACTGATCTCTTCACCATCCAAAGGAATTTTACTGTGAGCTAAGTCTGCCAGCTTACCTGTCCTGTAACAAACCATAGCTGGAAAGTGTGGACCTGTGAATACTGTAACTGCTGTTGAGGGGTGGGGGGGGAGAAGAACTGACAAGCAATGTGTCTGCATAACTGGCAGACTGTAGATAGGAACCCAAGGTGCCAAAGTACCATCTTCCAAAACCCACCCAGCTGGGCTCCTTGGCAGGAACACCTGAAGGAGAGGAAAGAACCTGCACTTGCATTTTGTTGGCTTTCAAACGTGCTAAATTGACTGAATGTGTGTCAGCTTTATGCAGACGCTGTGTTTCAGTGTCTTTAAAATGCATTTGCAGATGTATTTGTAATTTGCCAGGACATTCTCATGCCAAGCATGTGGGTAGTTAACTGATGACACAAATCTACACCAAGAACAAGTCTGCATCATCTCAGCTGAGAAACCCAGTAATTTTGCTAGACAGAACTAGGCTAATTTTAGGGTGAATGTTATAAGGACACACAGAGAGGTGTGTTATACCTATGCATTACACAGGAAGAGCCTTGGTGTAACTCAAACCTGCCAGTGCTTTGGCCTTTGAACTATTGTTGCCCACAAGGTGGTCTGCCAAAACTCATGCAGTTTTTACACACACATTTCTGCCCACTGAGATGCAAGCTGGGATGTGCCCATCTGTTTCAGGTTTAGCAAAAGGCTCCCACTGTAATATTTTACTTACTGTGTATTCCAGCTGGTCATCCAGATCACCTAAGGATAAATGTTCTAAATATTTAGAATAAGAACATGAACAGATACTCTGAGGTGTTTTGTTTTCCAGGATCAACTAATCATATTCTTCCTGATAGCTTGATTTAGTGTCTCCAACAAAAGTGAGAAGCACAACTGAGAAGGACAACTGAGACATTTTCAAGTAATTACATTTTCACAGCTACCAACTTTATCACTATATAAAATGAAGTTGTTTCTATTCACTCACATTGCCCATAACTAAAGAACCAGGAAAAATACAAAAACTGAAATACTGTTTTTAGAGCTGCCATCAAAGGTCAAACACAACCTATGTACTCAGCTGACTTTTGTCCATTCCTAATTTAAAATAGCAAGAAAATGATATATTTGGGGCATATCTGATTTAAAGGTTCTTTTAACAGACTCTTCAAAGCCAGCTATAGGATGATGGGCAAAACATGCAAGCTAAAACACTGGAAATGCTCAATTTCTGAATACATTGATTGTATTTAAGGAAGAAAAGTTTGTCATGAAATAATAAATATGGAAAAATAATGCTGGAGTCAAGTGGGATGCAAAGTAGTATAGAAAACCTGTTTGGCAATATCAGTTGACGAGAGGTAACAATGCCACATTTTAGTGGTTTAAGAGTAGTAAAATAGCATCTTCTTTTAGATCAGAGCCCTTTCAGGGACAGCAACACACCTGGTATGTTCATCTGGAGCAGAGGTTGCTACATTTTGTGCACGAAGATCTTGGGACAGGTGCTGTTCATAAACCAGAGTACAAGATGCAGTCTTAAATATTAATTTGCAGTAAATGCCACAACCTGAGCTGAAAGGAGGGAGAAAGAAAATTTGCACTTGTTATTTGAGGGGTTGACTCAGCCAAAAAGCCAACACAAATACAATGAAATATGGAAAAGCATAAAAATTCTAACAGCTTTGAAGAAATTTGTGATAGGATCTGCGTGCCTTGGTTCCTATTGTAGAAAAAAATCAGGTGTGAAATTTGGATTCAGCCTAGATTTTTGCAGGGTTGTCTACTATGGGGTAGCCAAACTATGAATAATGCACTCATTTTAAGTTCAGCTACTTCCAACTATGCTCAGCCAAAATACACAGCTTACTGATTACGTACATAAATCTGATGAATTACATCTGCTTTCATCACCAGGCCGCTCATAAAACCCCCAAATCAGACCAAAAGCACGGTTTCACAAAATAATTTGGAGTCAATCAGGTTTCAGAGTTTTAAGACTTTGAACTCGGTAATCAGGAGGCAAGCATGAATTTAAGGCAAAACGAGCATGTTTACTATAGCGATGTTACCACTCTTGCATGGCTATAAACATTTGGGTGCCTTATTTTTGAAGGCGTAAGGAACAGGCAATGAAATTAGATTCAGTGCTTGTGTTTGTTACAGAAAACAAGATATTTTTATTTATTGGTTTATAAGTGAGTGCTCTGGGAGCTCTCCTGATAAATGCTTCACTAGCTGAGTCACAGCGAGCGCAGGATTAGTCACAGCTGAGGAAGTGTCCCAAGGTTTCATTTACAGCTGCAGATTTACCTGATGCATGTATATTCGTTCCTTCTGTGAGCTGAAGCCCTCTGAAGCCGTGTGCTTCAGGAGCTCTTGGCTCCGTCATCCCCTCCACGTCACCACACCCTGGAACACGAGGGTCAGGCTGACAGTGCGCAAGAAGGAAGGCGATGTCTGCCGGCCATGTTAGGGAAGAGGAATTCAGGGCTCACAGCGTGTTCACCAACATATGTTATGTGGGCCTCACCAGAGCACAGCATGCGTCACGCCAGCCTGATGCTATTTCAAGCGACAATGGGTAAATTAAATGACTTAGATGAGCGACCAAACACCCTCCTCTCGTCACGCGCTCCAGCAGAGCAGCACTGTGGGTGTTTGCTTCTACCTGAGGTATTCCCACTCTGCAGGTGGGGAGCAAGGCCGCCAACATTGCCCAGGGTTAAGCTGCAAATCCCTGACAGAATAAAACCCCTGTCAGTACCTCGGGCCTCCAGGTTTTAAGTCACCCTCTCCATGTAATCCCTGAGATCCTCTCCCTGAAAGACCTGATCTTGCAAAGCCTGGCTTTTCCATGAGACTTGCAAATAACTGCCTGAATTGGATCACCAAACAAACATGAGGTATCTTATCTCAGTTACCTTTCCTCACAAGCTTGAGCAAAGTCTGAAAATGTGTGTGTGCATGAGTTAGCTGCACGGCCTCTGTTTTGAGAGGCTCACGTCAAGCAAACGGAAGGTAAACCTGCTCCCTTGATCAACTACATGAAACTAGAAATGTAGGACTCCTAGTTGGCTGACAAGCATAGCCAGCCTTTGAAACCTTAAGGCTCCCAGCCTTTCCGCACCTGACATCCAGTTTTTACACATATGTTAAACATGGCACTATTTGTACATGAAGAGCCCTTCCACTGGTGCCCGCATCTTATGGAACATGTGATGCCACTTTCTCAACAGGCTGTTCACATTCTGGCCAAAGGATGGCTCCATCTTCTTACATCTCAGAGACTTGTCCCCAGCCAGATGAACTATGGACATACTTGAAATCTCCTTAAATGAAAATCTATCTTAATAAAAAAAAAAAACCACTGAAAAAGAGAAAATTGTAAAGTAAAAATTATCAAAACTGCACTTAAAAGCCATGTTATTACAGGAACAGCCCCTAAATAAACTTACAATCACTGTTTAATACATTTTTACATGAGAGCAAATCAGGGTGAAGCTGCAGTATGCTGGCTTATGTTGTTTACAGCTTTGAAGACAAATACAAAGGTCAATTTGTCTAATGAAAATAAACATCTCCACAAGCCTATTCTGTTTTCCATGTGGTGTGTGCTATACATTGACTCAGTTTTGCACTTCTTCCTGCAGAAGAAAACAAATTGTTAACTCTCACCTGTAGGTTAAACCGTGCCTGGTTTCCTTCCTTCTATTATTCTGTATTCTCCTTCCTCTCTTCCTGTTTCTGTGCTAAGGATACTGACATCTACTTATGACAAAATTTTCCTCATCATCTTCAACAATTTCTCCAGTCAACAAATTGTTGTAGAAGCTTCTTAACCCATTCTTAACACAGAGTTCTTTCATATCATGTAAAGGCAAATATATTGTCTGAAAGCTCGGCTACTTCCAAAAAAGAAGTGAATCAGTATCTACCGAACTCTCTGTACTAAAAGCACTTGCATTATTAACACAACCAATGACAGGACTAGTCTACAGTGATTTAGAGTTTCAAATCCAATAGTGATCCCCTGCTCAGATCCATACAGATGCCCCAAAGAAAAGAAATATTATTTTCCAATTGGTTTCACTGAAAAAAAAAAGGGGATTAGCATAACTGATCTAATATTTCAACCATTGTGCACCACAGTTCCTGACAAGAGCTCCCTCAAGGTTAGCCTTAAAATTACATCACAGCCTAATTTTGCCTTGTTTTACATTAGTCTGAAACAATGTCTAGATTTTATTGAACTTTGATTCTGTTATTGGTTTTACATATCCAGATTAAATTTTTAATATGGTTTCATGGTTTGAAAAGCAACAGCATCTACTGGTAGGGAGTTTTTAGTGCAGTAGGAAATGGAATTAGGAGAGATCTACTGACTTAATTGAAGATGCCACTAAAAGCTTTGTCAACTGCCCGTCCAATTTCAGCAATGATCCTGGAAGGAGAGTGTGGAGGACTCCATGTACACAGCAACTCTATTGGAGAGAATTTTCCAATAGAGAACAGGCCTGCTGATCTACATCACATCTAGGGATGCATTTACTGCCTTTAGACCCATTAGTGTTATCAATATGATTTTTGGATGTGCAATAATTTGATATGATAATTGTGCTATGCTGTGCTTGCTCTCTATATCCAAAGGAAACACCATGTTTGGAGGCAAAACATAATTCAACACCACAAAACCCTCCACCTTCTCTGCTGCTGCTGTATATTCAAATCCTCAAAGTAACTAAAAAAAGGAGAAATGCACTATGAAAACTCATCTAGAGATATGCAAATTGTATTTCCTATGCTCACTTTTTTTTTTATCAGGCAGTTACCATCTTCATTCTATTACAAACAAAGAGAGGTGGAGAACCCAAATGAATGCCCTAAATCTAGAAATATTAACACCATGAATGCTGGTGAAATGAGCCTGCTTGGAAATACATGGGAAAAAAAAAAAGGCAGAATAAAAACCTCCTATCATTGAGTTTTACTACCATGTTTTCTCCCTGGTAGCTTAAGATATCAGTGTCATGACTCACTCTGGAGATCTGAATTGCTCCCTGGGCAACATGACCTCCTCATACCAGCTTTGTTCCTCATACTGGCAAAAACTGGTCATCCGCAAATACTGAATGAAGAAACTTCCTTATTAGTCATCTCTCTCTTGATCTATCAAACTAATACCGGAAAATGATGTTTAAATAAGCCCACTGCCACTTCAGGTACATGGCCTTCCAACTCTTCAAACCTGAATAGTTTCATCAGGTGTGGGAGGGAGGATAGAAAAAGGAAAAAAGGTTAGATACACGAGACATCTGGACCTAGATAAAATCAGTTGCTCAGCAGACCTTGCAGCAGCTTGGATCCATATTTAGGTTTTCATGTTTATTTGCTGGACTGGCAAATTCCAAGGTGATTTTGAAACATGCTTAAGAGAAAAAATATAAACATGACAACCCACCAAGCCTTCAAATTCAGAAGACCCAGCTCTCAGTTTCACTTTATCTGGGTAGCTGGTAGGGCACCTAAACTGGATCAGTCACCTATCCCTGGGTCAACAAAGCACTAAGTGAAGTGCTTTAGATCCTGTGGATCTAAACCTTTGGAAAGACACTGGATCTATAACTACACTGAGGAACTGAAACATTTTCACATAGCATGGGTAGTCAAAATCCTCACGGTAAAAAATCCAGTGTATGAAACAGCACTACATATTAACTGTAGCTTTTCTCCTTTGTCAGTAAAGGATGTAGGTAGCACTGCATTTAGGCAGTGCAAGATGAAACTGCCAGAAATACTGAGAGAAAAATTATAAAAAATTAGGAAAAAACCCTAATCAAAGACCTCATAGATTTTTAGCCAATACACATGTCAAAATTATCCCAGAGTCCAAATATGGTGTTGATATCTCTGTGTGAACAAGAATTCAAAGCTTGTTAAAACTCCAAACCTCCTATATCTTACTATGCCCTTGGCAACCTGTTATCCTGGTTTTCCACTGAGATGGATACCACAATGTTTTTTATGAAATTTAGCACTTAAAGAAATATCAACGAGTAGCTCCACAATTTTTTTTCCTTCAAGTGACATATACATAGAAACATTGATAAAGACAGTTCTAAGTAAGTGTTGCTGCCTCTCATGCAGGAGACTGGGGGTTCAATTCCCTTCAGGGAGGCAGTGGTGCCGTTTAAGAGTTGGACTCGATGATCCTTGTGGGTCCTTTCCAACTCAGAATAATCTGTGAATCTGGAAGTGCTGATATACGTACTCTTCTTTTATTAGTAGCCTCTGCAAAGTGTCATTTGCTGGCCAAGGATCCAGTCTGACCTCATCTGGAGATGGCTGCAATGACATGCAAGACAAATTCTGTAAGAGACATTTCAGTTTCATTTTCAGAGGAAACATCTGTAGAAGGACTTCCAGTTTCTCTGAGCATTGGATCAGCTGTAGGACGTAAGACAACACTCTGTGATTACCAAACACTGATTACCAGGAACAGGATGCTAAACCACATGAAAGCTGTCTTGCTGCTCAAGTGGTGACTAAGGAATGTTTAACAAGTTTGTTCACGCAACAGGATGGGTGAATGCCATCTCTCACCGCTATGGGAATACTTCAGAAATTCTCTCACTTGAGGAAACCGTGTCTGAAAGTCTGTCAGTAGAGGGAAGGTTGGAAAAGTTTGGAACAGTGTTGTGCGTATTTTGTGTTTTACACAAACTGTACATGTTGTTTACATTGGTAGAGCGCACATGGATGGATGTGAATTCTGCAGCTGCTATAATGTAGTAAACCTTTTTAAAGGTTCATGTGCAGTATCATAGTTCAGAAATAAAAATGTTAACTGTGGACAACTTCTAGGTTCAGAGGATGGAAGTAGAATGTGGCATAACAAAATCAGGCCTCAAGTCTGAATGGCTCTGATGGCAGTCATTCACAATCTGCTTCTAAAGTCAGTAGAACTCAGTATTTGCCATGACTTCTTCAAATTCTATATTAAAAAGAGAATTCTTCATTTTTTTACTGGTTTTCATTTTATATTCATCAGTACTCTGTAGCAGTATTTTTTAAGTATTCATATCTACAACATAAGCTTTATTATCTCTTAGTCCATGGGCAGGGAAAAGAAACAGAGAGAGTGAGGTCCAAGGATGACTGAGTAACCAATTAAAGTTAAATTCAGAAGAGGCAGCAAATAATCAGAACACTCTTTATAAATAACAGTGTCTCAAATTTCTTCTTCCTATTTCTGACCACCTCAAAAATTACTCATATGGCCTAAGTAACACTGATGAGGAGTGGCAGCTGTCCCAAGCCAAGATGACATGAACTTTCAAAACCTAGGAATGTATGACAGTTCCTAAAAGCAACCCAACCAAGCCCCTGTGGCTGTAAAATTACCTCCAGCTGAATCAGAGCTTTTGTGGTCAGTTTTCAACTAAAAGTTCCATGGGGTAATTAGCTCTAAGTTTACACTCTGAGCTTTCTTTTCTTTTCATACACAGATCTACATCACTCACACTAAGTAGATACTTTTACACAAGAGAATAAGCCCAGATCTTTACAGGGCTATTCAGTAGCCCTCTTGCAAAGCTCCCTTCCTCTCCTTTCAGCTCACTTTCCATTAAAATTCAGGAAACAGCAGTACAGAACCCACAAACAACTGCCTATTTTTAGCTACACATCGCTGGTTACTGTAAATCCTTGTGTTCTGAACAGAGTGCTTAGAGCAGAAGTGTGCAGCTCCTGTGGGGGTGGACCACCAAAGACTGGCCACTGGCACTGAGCTGCAGCTGTGGGACACAGTAGGGCAGGTCCCCAGCACAGAGTGGCCACCCAGCTCTTTGTGGGTGGCTGCTGACCAGCTGCCACAAACCCTGAGCTGGGCATGGCACATGACTGGCAGAAACCCTGTGGAAAACACACACACTCATCACTGCTGTCAGCTGCTCCAAATACCCCTTCCCTCTCCTTTCATATGCTCATTCCAAGCCTCCCTCTCCCCATGCATACCGTGTCTTTCCTTCTGTCCACCCTCACTATGCAGGACTTAGGTCTGCTCACATCCGCAGCAGCTCCACGATCCATCACAGCCTTGTTCCTTGCTTCCCAGGTCCCTCCCCGCACACACAAACACCAAATAGGGGGTCCACACAGTTCCCATGTTAACCTCGAGTTCTTGCTTCCCAAACCTCCCACGCTGCTGGTTTGCTGCTTCAACTCCTTTCCTAATCCTCCCAGGCTCACCCACTGCAATGGCCTTGATCCCTGCTTTCCAAACTTCCCTCATCTCAGCTTTCCTGCCACTGAAACCCCTTCTGGACATAAGAAATCTCAGCAACACACTCTCTGGCACGTCAGGAAGAAGATTCAGCATTTCCAGCTGCCTTCTGCAGTCCCCAGATCTCCAGTGCTGACACCCTCCCTGATGCAGATGGCAGAATGCCTCAGAGAAAGAAGTTGAAGTGACTTGGAATATGACTTGGAAGTGACTTGGAATATTGCTCCCAACCTGAGGCTCGCATAAAGCTGAAAACACCATCGGACAGACTGTGTGCTGTGTAGGCCTGACCAAGACCCATCAAACAGACCTGCTGCTTATGCCAGTAAAGGAAATGATCACACTGGCAAGTTGCAATTTCCCATGTAAGTCGGCATTCTCACAAACCATCAGCTGTAGAGGAATGGAAATCCAAGAGCCTCAGAACCTTCCCAAGAGGATGACATCCTAAAGGGCACAAGTTTCAGTCCATTCTTTCTAATTCTGACTTTTTCTCCTTATCCCCATGTTGCCCCACCCTGGCTCCTATTCCTCATCCAGCTCTGATTCACTTTTCCTCCTCAGTTTTAGTCACCGTGCCCTTTTCACCAATGGACCATAATTCCTGCAGTCACTCGGAGCACAAGTTTGAGCTCTCGTTTTCTTTGCTTAGCGCCACAATCCATGATGACTACCAGGGCTCTGGAGGGTCAAATTATGTCCAGGGATGCACACATGCTCACCTAACCAATCTCACTTCCAAACAAACGTCTGTGTAAGCAGGTATAGTGACAAATGGTAAAAAAAAACCCAAAAAACCCACCAAATTTTGCTCAGAGGCGCAGGACAACTGAATGAACACCTCCCACATCTTCAGGAAAACAGCCCTAAAATTGAAATATTAATACAATATTTTCTTGATGCTTTGATCCAGATGAATACACCAATAATGGTCAAGACTGAATACTGCCCCACGGACAGGGCAGTGCTTACCAGAAAAGCCTAAAATGATCCAGTGTCTCCATTTTGGACCAGACATGGACTGCAATGTCTGTCATGATGACAGAATGGTTTGTTTGCAGAAGGCAATTGTTTTGCTCGTGTCTAGGTCTGTGCCGAGCACAACAGTCCATCCACACAAAGCTGAAAAACAGGATTTTAAACCACTTGGATATAATGATGTTTTCACAGCATTACTTGCTGCTGAGCACTCCAATCTGACCCTTAGGTGCGTCAGGATTTGACATTAAGAAATGCAGAATTTTATGGATTTAAGTGTGTACTTATTTATCATAACACAGACATGTTTCAAAAGACTGTGTATAATATGTTTTCATTAGCTCTAAAATATATGTACTACGTATATATCACTCAGCAGACTGTAAAAAAAGAGTCATAACTGTGGACGTACAGCGCAGTGAAGTGTCCCGAGTTGCTGGTTAAACACGGCTGGTGATGCAGACGTCCTGTGCAGCACCACTACCACCTCCTGGACAAGAGTGTCTCATCCAACTGTGCGTCAGTTTGCCTTAAAGACAAGCAGCGCTTCCGGAGTGCCGAGGCATTGCCGCTGTCCCAGATACTGGAAACCTCCCCTCCCCAGCCCGCTGTGCCATTCCCTGCTACTGCAGACCCCTCTGCCCGCGGCCCCACAGCACCAGCACGGCCAGAGCCCCCCAGTCATACCAGCTCTGGGCAGCTTCCCACCAGGAATCACAGCTGCAACCCTCAGTGTGAATGGCAACAGTGTCTGCCTTTGGGAAAAGCCAACGGAGTTGCCTTTTCTTTCTGTTGGAGACACATTCTACAGCATTTGTGATGAACTATTGTTTTAAGTGTACCTGCCTTAATTTGGCAACAAACTACACTATAGGTCTACACATCATGTCTGACAAAATGGGATACGTATATAGATTCCAGTAACATGGATCATTCACTTTCAATAATTCTGTTGCTGTGTTATGACTTTGTAGCCTGTAAATCAGGTGGCTCAGTTCAATGAATGCATTGTAATACCACACCACAATGTATGAACACACCACAAAAAGTAAGGATTTATGCAGAGATACAGTTCTGGTGGCTACTCTGCTGCCCACGGACAAGAGGAAGGTGCTTTGATGCAGCTGGAAACATTCAGATGTGGCACAAAAATACCTGGACTTACTTTGATCACATAACAGATACAGAAAAAAACCCCCAAATCTTGACAGCAACTGGATATACGTATATTGTTTTAAGCAGTGCTAATGCTGTCATGTATCCCTCCAGGCACCAACCACTTCATGAACTGTAAAACACATTTTTTAGAAAGTATAATTTGTAAGATAGCAGGAAGATGTTCTGCTTGCACTGTTTTTCCTCAATATAGTATAAAACAGCTTCTTTAGTTAAACCTAGAAAAACCCCCTCTACTTTCGAGTGAAGATAAATCCAGTTTTAAGGATGCAATTAATGAGAATTTTGAGTTTATAAGTAAAGATCAGTGGTTTCAAGATCTGGCTTGTCTTCCTATGTGTAGCAACATGAGTTTGAATTACAGCCTAAATCTGAGCGACAGCACGTGTTGAAACACCGTCTAATGAGGCAGTATCCTGAGATGAAGAAACCAAGAGAACAAAAAAACATCTTAGCGTTAATTATATATAGCTTTTATTCAACTGAGCGCTGCAGTATTTTTTGTAACTACTTCATACCATTTTCCTTCCCAATTAGACTCTAAAATCAGATGCACTACTTCAATATCAATTCTCTTCAAAACTTCTATAGAAGTAAAATACCTCATTATGCTTCTTCCTGCTGTTGCAACCACAGAAGCATCCTCCCTTTTCCTGTTGTTGCCTTTGGAGATACCTGGACATTATATGCCTACTCAGTCACTTCAGTCCTACAGGTAAAGCTTGGATTTCTTGTTCTGAAATGTGAAGTTGAAATTGATTGTACTGATGTGCATTCTGATAGGTACACTCACAAAAAAATAGGACTGCTCTGTATCAGTAACTTTTTATGTAGTTCAACAGTTGCTCATCTGCCCATAAAGTTTTACCAGAAATTGTTTTCTTACCTATTTCTAGTTTATTATTATATATTAATGAAAATATTAAAAAGAAAATGTTAAAAAACAAGAGGAGAGTCTCAAGCTCCATCAGGGAAGGTTCAGGGTTGGTATTAGAAGAAATTCTCCACCGAAAGGGTGATCCACCATTGGAATGGGCTGCCCAGGGAGGTGGTGGAGTCACCGTCCCCGGAGGTGTTTAAGAGTAGGTTGGAGGAGGCACTTAGTGCCATGGTTTAGATGATGGGTTGTTGTTGGCTTACAGGTTGGGCTTGGTGATCTCCAAGGTCTCTTCCGATCTTGCCGATACTGTGATACTGTATTTAAGGAAAGACTGAACGTGGCACTTCGTGCCGTGGTCTAGCGGACAAGGTGGTGTCGGGCCAAAGGATGGACTCGCTGATCTCAGAGGCCTTTTCCAACCCAGGTGCCTTCACGGTTCTGTGAGGCCGCCGGGGCAGCCGCCACAGCACAGCCCCAGCCCCGTCTGCCTGAGGAGGAGCCGCTGCTGCCGCCCCTGCCCTCACACCGGGCTGGCCGGAGAGCCCTGCGGCCCAGTCCCATCCCGACCCCGAATCCCATCCCGACCCCGATCCCAATCCAGACCCCAATCCCGATCCTAATCCCGATCCCGAACCCCAGTCCCGATCCCCAATCCCGATCCCCAGTCCCGATCCCAATCCAGACCCCGATCCCCAATCCCGATCCCCAGTCCCGATCCCAATCCAGACCCCGATCCCCAGTCCCGATCCCCAATCCCGATCCCAATCCAGAC
>WEKX01022731.1:402369-471496 GCA_013390025.1 Pitta sordida | reverse complement strand
AGCTCCGCCCGCAGCTTTGGCCGGTCCGGGAGCCGCTCGGGACCAGCCGCGTCCCTCGTTGTGATGTGGCTTCTGTGTGTGTGTGCCCTGCAGATGTCAGAAGACCTTGCTAAGCAGTTGGCCAGCTACAAAGCTCAGCTCCAGCAAGTCGAGGCTGCCTTGTCTGGGAACGCAGACAATGAGGATTTGCTGAAACTGAAGAAAGACTTACAGGTGAGAATTGGAGGGTAGGTAAAACTCGCGGGTCTTTAGCAATTCTCTCATCTCTCCTTAATATTTTTACTGTAACGTAAATATACACGTGGTGGGCTGGTTACTTTCTTTTCTTTATTTGATACAGTTATGGTAGGGTTGTTTTGAAAAAAAACGAAGTGTGGCCTATTTTAAATCCTTATTTTTGGATGAGAAAAAAAGGATGTACTAATTTATATAGCAAACTCTTCTGCTAAAAACTTCAGCCAGAGTGGTGAAAGGTACGTCAGTGCTGTCTTTATTATGTCTTAGGTTTAATTTTTCTTTCTCCTGAAGCATTTCTCAAAGCCATTATTTTTTGTTGCTTTTGCTAGTGCTGAGTCCTGATGGGCTTAACATGATGCCTTTCTTCTTATTTTTGACTTCTCAAATAACCTGCTTACTCATTAAATGTATTTGCCATGTTAAAAGCTTTGGAGAATAGTTCTGTATTCCTTATGCATCCGAGCCTTGATTGTGTGAAAGTTTTTATATAAGGAAGAAAAAGAGATGTGTTTTTCATTTGCCACAAGAGCACAGCATGTTCTTATCAGCTAAAACCCTTTCTGGTCCCTGGGGTATGCTTTGGTGACAAGAAGACAACCAGCCTGATTTTCAAGGGATAAGTGGTCTCTTAGATTCTTATGATATAAAGGCACATTGGCCTATGAAAAAACAGCAATGCTGCTAAAATTTGTCCTGAGAGTGCAAGATACTGCTTCATTTCTGTTGTGGATTGCTTTAGCTATCAGGTGTAAAACTACATAAAACTACCCAGTGCAAGATCCATTGACCACTGCTCTGTATGGAAACATCCGCAGTAAAAATGGTGCTTCAGCCAAAAAAACCCAAGTAGTGCCTCGAATCAGTGATCTTTAGAATTCCTTTTAAACTGCGAAGGCTTTGCCCACAAGGCACTTGATAGATCATCTGAATGTGCTCTGTTGTACACTGTTAAAAGCATGTGTATATTTTTATATTTTTAAAATGCACAGCAAAACCCATATGGGATGATATTTCCGATACCAACACGACCTCGGCTTTGATATGCAGAGATCATTGATGTGAAAGGACAACTTGCAAACTTTTTAATAAAAGCTTTCTGCACAGAATGGGGAAGATCTTTACACTTTCGTCCCCAAAAGGTTTGCTATCAATATGTTCCACCTTCAAAATGACATAATGTTTTGCAGACTTGATGTGTGCCAACTAAACCAACAGTTGTAAAAATGGGTTTCATGCTTCGATGTCCCAACTAAACAGCTTTTGTCTGTTCAAAAAGGTTATTATGCAATTGAAACTTTTTTTCTATTATAAATAGTGGTGCTTCTTGTGTACTTAGCTTATTCTTGAGTGACAAGATTAAATATTGGAATAAATAGTTCTAAGTACTTAAGTTTTCACTTTTTGTTGCGTTGAAGCGTTTCTAGGACAATGTGTGTGCACCCAAGGACCCAACTCACCTTTGTTATCAAGTAGGATTGGTGGCAGTTGTCATCTTCTGTAGCTGGAGGTGAGATCTTTGGGTGTTGTGTGCTGGAGTGTAGAGCTCTCTCTGGCTTTGTAAAGACCAGTTGGTCAGGAAAAATCTTGGCAGGCTGTCACTGGTGTTCTCTTTGGGTCACACCTTCATGTCAAGGAGACATGGCACCAAGCCATGTTGTTCAACCCGTTTGGCTGTACTGAGCTGCTGGGGTAGTCCAAGTCTTGCTTGGGATCACCTGCTCTCTTAAAGACTTTAAGACTGTCGTAATAGAGATATTTATTTTATCTTGTGAGCTGAGCATTAGGACACGTGGATATCAGATGAAGATTTTTACCAGAAGTTTGTTGTTTATAGGCTGTTGTGTAAATGGCCTTACCAAATTCAAGGGATCCTTGGCAGACTTGTCTGAAACTATTCACATCCAGGTTCTACAATAATCCAGCTCCAATATGGCAAGAATAAATCAACAGTGTGGTGCTACTGGTGGTTGCAGTGACTGAAACATTTACTTTGAGGTGTAGCTTGTGCTTGCTGTGATACATTTGACCTGCTGAGATACCTGTGTCAAACCATAATGCCTCTTGGGTTGCAGATTACAGTTACCTGTATGTTGAGGAATAATTTGGGATTTTGCACCTGGCAGGGAAAATTAGGCCAATGCTTTATATTCTCACATTAGGTAACTTGATAATCCACATCTCTTGTGCTTCAGCTGTGGCGTTATGGAAAATGGAGACCACGGTAGTAGAAGTAATTGTCAGTGTGGTTCTGTGCTCACTGGGGCAGTCACGAA
Organism: Pitta sordida; assembly: GCA_013390025.1. Taxonomy (NCBI): domain Eukaryota; kingdom Metazoa; phylum Chordata; class Aves; order Passeriformes; family Pittidae; genus Pitta; species Pitta sordida. Next base: position 468,986 of record WEKX01022731.1, on the reverse strand, counting down.
TTAGGAGAGCTTCTAAAGCAAAGAGCAAACCTTGTTTAGGAAGTTGTTGGAAGTTCAGACATCAACAGCTGCAACCAACAAACTGATAGCCCATGCATGCTACTTGTGTAGTTTATCAGATAAAAATGCACGTAAGTTTATATTGTATTAAGTTATGGTTTGTAAGCACTTCCTACGTTCTGGAGGAAAGAGGAACATCTCCTTTACTGCATTTTCCTGAGCTAGTCTTTGTACACCCAAGGCATGTAACTGTGAGGAAAGTTCAGGTTTTCAGCTGGAATGCTGTTATGTGTCTGTAGCCCTCCCCTGATCTAAATATTTCCTGTTTGTTAGGAGAGTGACAGTGGTTCACGCTGAGGTACTCAAAGAACTGAAGAGTTTTTCTTCTTTAAGGCCTGCAGAGTTTCTTTGCATTACGCATAAAGAAAGTTTAAATGTCCTTTTAGGTGCTGGCTCCTTTTAGCAGTAGTGAAAAAGAGATTTTGGTTGCTTGGACTTGAATATCAGCAGAATTTGGGAGGGGCTTTTGAATGCTCCTGCCTGTGAGTGAATAATTTGAATGCTTTCTGTGAATGAGGGTCTTGGAAGGTGCTCTGCAACCCTGGCTCTGGGTGCTGCAGTTCAGCCAATAAAAGAAGTAAAATCCACTTTAGTACAGTGGTAAGTGTCCCCACCTGGCGTGTGGGAGACCCGGGTTCGACTCCCGCCAGGGAGACAGTGTTAAGAGTTGGACTCGATGATCCTTGTGGGTCACTTCCAACTCAGAATATTCTGTGATTCTGTCCTGTAAAAATAATATTCTGCTTTTTGAACACTTGAGGAGGACATCGGCAGATTAACTGCAGTACGGTGAGGGCCGTAGATACTTTTATCTACATTTGCAATGAATGAGTTTAATTTATATAAATGCAAACTTAGTCCACTTTACATCTGCTATGAATTTAATACAGTAACTTAAAAAAAACCAATCCCAAACCAGTAAGCTTGGGGTAAAAACATACTGGTAACAGGAGTTTGAAAAATTATTCTTTGTGGGTTTTTTCTTTTATAGGAAGTCATAGAGTTAACCAAAGATCTCCTTTCAACACAACCTTCGGAAACTCTTGCAAGTTCTGACAGTTCTGCTTCTGCCCTGCCCAGTCACTCATGGAAGGTTGGGGACAGGTGTATGGCCATATGGAGTGAGGATGGACAGTAAGTGTAGAAAACTTCTCTAACAGTTACATGAAATAGTTCAATGGTAAGACACTTTCATTCAGTTTGAACTGACCCCAGCATGACTAAAAGCAAGAAGAAATAAGTATGATATTAGATATTCTTGTAGTGTCTTTAATAAAGGTCAGTATTTTAGATAGATAGCAAAGACATGTGGGGATATTTTCTAGAAATGCCCTGTTTGTCACTAACCTTATAAAAGTAGAGTAGCTTTGGTAAATGGCCATTTGTTAATGTAATAAATGACAAATCTAATGAGTTGATGTGCCAGGGTAGCCTTTTGTAAAGGTTTCAAGATACATACTAATTCATAATTTGTCATTGCATTCATATATATGTCCCTGATTGCAATGAAGAAAAACCCTTGCTGTGTCTCAGTCTGTGCTTCTAATTGGAAATGAATTTTTAATTGGAAATGCTGGGTTTGGCTATGAAATAACTAGTTGTGTAATGTAACTATAAGAATTAATGAACTGTTTGCATTTGGTCTGTGAAATTCTGGGAACCCAAGCAGATAATTCTGACTCCATAGTCTTTGAAATAAACATTCTTAAATTACTTTTCATAATACAAAATGTATAATCATTGCAGCTTTTTAAAAATAACTGTTTATGGTTTTTCACATGGAGAAAAATGGAATCAAAGCTTTGCACTTGTGAGCTGACATTTTCTAAAACTCCTCACTGAATTCCATGAAAACTGTGTTCTGTGAATGCAGTATTTTGTTGGGCCTTTCTTTATTTTTTCCCATCCCATGACCTGCCAGGACTAAAACCAAATCAGGATATCAGATTAGGTTGTCCCCAGCACTAATCATTAGTCTTGATAACTGTGAGGCCGTTGCTCCCTGAAGCTAAAGGTCAAGTACAGCAGATTCCAGTCTTTGTACTTGTGTCCCTTTGACCTTAAGAAAATAACTCTTGGTTTGATTTGTGTATTGCCCCCCCAGATGAAGGCCAGTACCTGCAAATTTTTCAGTTAGTGGCATTAGGTGGCTGACAGTGTAGGTGTTGAAGGGCTGAGTATTAAAGCTTTACTCACATGCTTACAGCCATGATATCTTTACAGGTGTTATGAAGCTGAGATTGAAGAAATAGATGAGGAGAATGGAACAGCTGCAGTCACATTTGCTGGATATGGCAATGCTGAAGTTACACCTCTGTTCAACCTCAAGCCTGTGGAAGAGGGAAGAAAAGCAAAAGAGGACAGTGGCAACAAACCCATGTCCAAGTAAGTAACACCAGACAGAAGCCTGAATGCTCCTTTTGTGGGTTGTGTGTTTGTCAGCTATAAAAATTGGTTAATGTAAGAGGTTTGTGGGGTTTTTTATTATTTACATGTCTTTATTATGTTTTGTTTGAAAAAGGAGCTTAAATCAATCTAGTATATAATGCTGGGAGGTTAATGTGGCTGGTATCATGTGTTATCTGTCCTGGCAAGATAATGTGACAGACTTTGTTTGTACTCAGATTATGATATCTCAAGATACCAGGTATGTAAGTCATAGATTAAAAAAAAAAAAAAGTAGTTCTTTTTAATTGAAAGCAAGAGAATTTCAGCCTGGATCAAGAGCAGGTGGTTCCCAGAGCTGGGGCTTGGCTGACAAGTAAGTTTAGCAGGAGGAAGGACTTCTGCCCCATCCCTGTGTTTAGAGAGCTGTGATCTCCCCATCACTGAGGAGGTTTCTTGGTATCCTGCCATGTCTAATACAGAAGGGTATTTTAAGGGTTGAAAACATATTTTATTTTTTTGCATTGAGGGAAAACAAGAGATGATACAGTATCAGAGTTTGTTGTAGCCAATGATCCCTTCCCTAAATGGTTGTTCTGAGGGGCACTGCATTGTGCCATAGACTGACTCCTTGAATGTCCTTCTCTTCACAGAAGGAACCTCATGTTCATCCTTTTCCTTCCATCCCAGTCCAATACTTGGTAGTAGGGGAGTCTTGCAGATCTCCAGAAAACTTTGGACTTTTCACTCCAATGGGCTGTTTAAGTTTTTTTCCAAACCAGTGATGTTTCTGAAATGTGGAAGTGCTGATAGGTCCCTTTCCAGTTTTAGAAATGAATTGCAGTCGCTTCCATGGGTTGCTGCCTTTGGCATGGGCTTACCAGGTGGTGGTGGTTGTTATGCCAAATACATAAATAAGTGTTGTTTATGCATGGGAAAATTTGATTTGGTTTTTTCCTTCTTAGAAGTCGAGAATAGTCACCACCTTTGTTTTATCCTGTTTACTTCTGGAAAACTGTTGCGTATGTCTGTTTTACTGGCATTTTAGTTTGTTACAGGAAAAGGAATAAACATAACGTGGTGGGGTTTTTTTCCCTGTTCTCCAGAAAAGAGATGATAGCCCAGCAACGAGAGTATAAAAAGAAGAAAGCTTTGAAAAAAGCTCAGAGAATTAAAGAACTTGAACAGGAACGAGAGGACCAGAAAGTCAAGTGGCAACAGTTTAACAACAGAGCCTATTCTAAAAACAAAAAAGGCCAGGTTTGTCTGGTTTTTGTCAGTATGTGAGTAACAACAGAGTAGAGATGTCTGTGGGAGAAAGGAGGAGATGGTTTATAAAGGGATGTAACGTGGGGTTTGTCCTTGGGATTCTGAAGCGTGCAGTTTGGTATTGTGTACACTTGAAAGGCCTGGGTTTTTACTGGATAATTTTGGAGGAGTGCTGCTCCTAAGAGACTGAGCTTGCAGTTAGCTGGGAGAGCTGGGCTCGCTGTCAGGGGGTGTTTGCTGCACCTTTAAACCTGAGGGGGGCCCTTTAATAAATCTCCAAGCCTGGCTTCTTGCTGTGTTTGTGACCCAGCAGACACAGCACTAAGGAACTGCCCTGAACAGGAAGTGCAGTGCAGGAAAGGTAGGGAGGATGTTCTCAAGTCTTGCTCCATTTCTATCGTGGCTTGACCAAGAGCTGCCAGACAATGTGGTAAAACTTAAGTCTTCCTTATGAACCATTATTAGAGATCACCTCATGTGGTACATTTTATTCACTATTAGCCTGAGCCAAGGTCCTGAGTACCATGATCACATCCAGTACTTGGGTGCCAGGGGGTTCCCAACTCTGCTGCCCCACTTCTGGCTTGTCCTTGATGAGCCAGCCATTAGAAACTCTGCCTGTCTGTAGGGTAAGAAGTTGAGAATGTTGAAGAACTTCATAGGGTAAGGATGGATTGTTTTTTGTAAAATTCATCTAGTAGTTGTTCAGAAATTGTGTTTTCTGTTTTATTTGCAGGTAAAGAGGAGTATTTTTGCTTCCCCTGAGAGTGTAACTGGCAAGGTTGGAGTTGGAACATGTGGAATTGCAGACAAACCTATGACACAATATCAAGATACCTCTAAATATAATGTCAGGCATTTGATGCCTCAGTAACAGGTGAAAAAGGTGGAACTTCATCTCTGCAGGGCTTTACACTTATCTTTTTATCATTATATTTTTCTAAAAGTAAATTATTTGTTGGCACATAGTGAGTAGTCCATTTTGTCACCATCACTTTGGCTTCAGCTGATACAAGCCTTAAATCTCCAGCTATTGATTTGACCCCCCCCCCCAGCCATTAAACTTTTGCAGCAGGTAACCATTTTCATGAATTGCTGCTGCCTGTTACTCTTAAAGCAGTATTTGTCTGCAGCTTTGATCTCTGGAATTTTTCACTCATACCAGTAGTGAAGGGGTTTTGGTTTTTTCCCCTGTAAGAAAAGTGATGGTGTAACAGTGGCACCTTAAGAGCCTCCCTGGTTTCTGTAGCAGTGGTGCTGTCTGTGACACGCTCAGCATTACAGAGGGAGCTGCTCCATCACATGGAATTGCCAAGGAAGTTTCAATGCTTCCCTTACAAATCCACTGAAGATGGATTTGTGCAGCTCTAAATGAGGGCAGAACAGGGCTGACAGGATCCTTATTACTAATGATGACTTATGTGCTAGAAATTTAACTTAATTTCAGCCTGAATTTCTTGTGTTTGAAGTTAAGCAGAGGCAATGCTCTTTCTTGTTGGCTGGGTTTTTTTATTTTTTTAAATAGCCATCAAATTTTAATAGGAAGTTAATTAAAACCATAGGACAAGGAACTGTAGTTAAAAGATTTGACCCCTCCCAGGGATCAGAGTTGGAGAGTGTAACTGGTTGTGCAGGGGAAAGGAGCTGTCCTCTCCCCTCCTGTAGATCCTGTAGGTTTGATGGTACAGTCACACACCTGGAGTGTGGCAGTGACAGCCTGTGCCTCTTCCATCCAGTCAGGGAGCACCTTGGCACAGCAGATAGGAATGCCTAGATCCCACTTAGTTGTGAGTAAGTAAAGGTTAGTCTGGAGTTTCTGTCCTTAAGTAACTGACAGGCCCTCGTGTCCATTGTAACTTCAGCTGTATTACAGTGCTGCTGAGCCCCTTCAATTTTATCCAGGAATCCATGTGTAAAAGCTCTTGCTTTCTTGTATTCTCTGTGATTTGCTTTCCTCTGTTACTTGTCTTGCACTTACGGTAGTGGTGCCACCTCTGAACCCGAAATGTGTTTCAAAACTTAATGGGTAGCCCTGTATACAATGTAGATATTATTTTTGTAAAATCTAGGGCTGAGTTAATGGACGAGAGTACATCAGTTTCCTCCAATAAATAAAAGGTGTGTCTTGTCCATTAATCCTGACCATTATTTCCCTGTATATTATGTTAATGTAGCTCATTTTGTAATTTGTTAACTAGATCAGGTCACATCAGCAATTGTTGATGCACTGATTGGTGGAAATGTCCATCAGTTACCTGAGTCACAACTCAAGCTAAACTCTACAACCAGTAGTTTAGAATCCATACATAGAAAAAGGCTCTCCCTATAATGGGAGAAGGTGATTTTTATGAATACAAAGTGTGTTAATTTCAGTTTTGTATGTTTAACTTTTATTAAATAAAGTGTTTAAAATCTGCTGGATATACTGGATGTAGTGGCAGTATGCATGGGGGGAAGATAAGGGTAAAGCATCAGGTCAGAATTTGCTGGACAGGATGTCGTACTCAAAAGTGGGTCAGAAGCACTGCACACTCACTGTGAGTTGATGTTGCTTAATTCTTCATCTTCATTGGTAGCAGTGGCATTAATGTTGCATAGAAAACCTTCTGCTTTTCAGAAAGGGAGTTGATACTGCAGCCCCCCGGGACAGAAAATAGGTGACAGTTGTGCCACACTGACAGGTCACTGTTGAGGAAGGTCACCTGTCTCTCACAGATGGCTGTGATACAGCAGCCCTTTCACTTATCCTAAAGGAGCATCTTGAAGTTAAAAACTGAAACATGCCAGAGTTTTCAGGAAGCAATCTCAGCCTTCTTTGAACTGCACATGCTTTTTTAATAGAAAATTGCCTTTGGAAAAAACCCCAAACCTGACATGCACTACATATCTTTTAATGTAATAAATAGACCATCCCAGGACTATTTATTTGCTCACTAGGCCTGAAAGAAAATACAGTGAGACATCAGAATACAATGAGTGTGTGAGCACCACTTACGGCAAGGGACAGTAAAGCCCAAGTCAAGACCAGCTGGTCTCATGGACTTTGTTTTAGCTGAACTTTTAAAAAAATTTAGCCAAAGTAGTACCTTGGAGTAACTTGTTACTACCTCTCTTCTAATGTGGGTTGCCTCATGAACTTTGCTGTAACTCTTCTCTTTGGCACTGCAAAAAAGTGGTGAAAGAAAGTTTTGATATGCTTTTTCCTGAAATACCTTGCCTGAAATAAGTTAACACAGTGAGACCATGGTGCTTGGCATGGTTTGATCTCTGGAAAAGAGAACATTTTCAAATAACTTGTGTAAGTAAAACAACCCCACTAAAACTGTCTTGGCCACACAGCTGTTCCTTATAGTATTTCAGTTTGCTTTATGCTCCTCAGCTGTAGGATAGGGCCAGTTTGTGTGTAGTCTGGCTTTGGAGCACAGCCTTAATGAAGTGGCTTGAGAAATTAAAAAATCCTGAATTAAGACATCTTGAATTAAGCAATGGTGGTGCTAAAACAAGTTCCTTAAATGATAAATGCTGAAGTGACCAGAACTGGGTGGCTGATAGTATTGTGGTTGGCTGGTTTGGTTTTTTTAACCCCTTATTCCCAGTTTTATTAACTGGTCTGCACAGTAAGGAGCCTGACCTCTCACAACTCTTGCTCTGCATTGAATTTTGGGCCTGTGCACACAGGATAAGTACCTGCTCTATATCTTGCTCTAAGCAGGCAGTACTCGCAAACACTGAAATGACAGAGGGAAAGTGAGTGTAGGAGTGCAAACCCCTTAAACTATAGATATGGAAAAGGTATTTGTCAGAGAACACAGATACGTGCTTTTCAGATAAGGGTACTGTGCAAAATGACCAGTCTGGGCTACATGTTTCCTCTTAAACCATTTCCTTACTTTCATCTAGTACAGCCTATATCCTGGGCAAATTGAAGCCTGTTGTGGAAATTAAACCAGTACACACCTGACTCAAATCCGGGAATGCTCCAGTCAGTTTCAGTATTTAGAAGTCTTAGGAGCAGCAACTTGAAATTCTCTTGGTCAAGGCAATCCATTTTTCTTTTGCCTTCCCTCAAGCCAGTTGAGTGTTGTGTCACTTATCTCTGTGGATGCTTGGTGTCAGAGGTTTGTAAATTCAAAAAAGGCCTTTCATTGAGAAGACTGCAATTCAATACTGGAGCTGTTCAAAAGGCAAAACTGATGGCAAACTTCCGTGCTTCCCCTTGACGATCCACCGGCCTGCAACAGCTCTGGGGCAGGGGTTGGGAAACCACCACTGTCTGGCAACAGTTACACAAAGAATGAGATCATGGACAACCTTCCTGGGCCGGGCCCCAGAGAAGTATCACTGCCTGACACCTGGTGCTGCTGTTTGCATTGCAATTTGTCCCATCTATCCACGCTCTGAAATGCTTCACTTAGATGGCAAAACAAGGAGCAACATTTGTGTCGGGATGAGAGTACCACATACCTGAGACATTAACCTGAGACAGCAATTATCAAAACTAGTCCTGAGCTGAAGGCTTTGCTGTGCACACATTGTTTCCTTTGAAAAGCAATTACCTTTCTGTGCTGAACTTGCCTCTGTAGACTCCTTGGTCTATATTGAAGTGCAAAGCTTTCTTACAGTGGGTGCTGATGGAAAATGTCTTACTCTCACCTGGACTGGAAGGTGTTGCTGCTTCCCAATGAGACATTCTCCATGGGGAATATGAGCAATGCTGCATTTTACACCTCACTTGACTGACCTGCTGAACCTGGTATTTCCTGGGGTGTTGGTTACTCTTTGGTACAGTTGTCCACCAATGAGGTAGGAAAGAGCTTTTCTGTTTTCTCCATCAGGTCTTCCAGGATGAATTGTTTTGAGACGTATTTTTAAAACAATTAAATAGAAAGAATTCCCTAGCCTTAGCTGAACTGAGCACTAGCAAGAGTACTGGTGGTAGCCCAAGGCACAGACTTGGTCTGTGAACATTCTGACAACCACCATGTTAAAACTACAATAAAATGCTTTAAATTCCTTCGTGGCCTATTTTGCTTTGCTGCAACATCCCTCAAGATCAAAATTAATCCGTGCTGAGGCTGTATCTTTTGCTGTATTAAATAAAGCTTCATCACATGTCTGCAGCACACCAGACTGCAAGCCAAGATGATGAATGACTTGTTAAAGGCCACACTGCCCAGCTCACCCCAGCAGCTTGCTCAGGGCCTCACTGGGGTACTACAAAATAAAGGGCTATTTTTTTTTTCCAGCGTGATAAAAGCAACAGCATGGTTAGTGTTGAAGAAGATTTTTGCAAGAGGAACTGACATTCACACCTTTGACCTGTGTCAGCCAGGCCAGTGGCAGTGTGACTCTGCTGCTCAGCTCTGTCCAAGTGCCGTATGGGACACATCCAGCCTTCCAAACGCTGATCAGCAAATCCTAACCCTTGACATTTTTGAAGGGACCTTAAAACAAGTGTCTGTCCTGGTGAGACAACTTTAGTTTTAGCAACATGACAAACATAACCCCTCCATATCAGATATTTAGTACCCCAGCCATGGTAACAACATCCATGGAACTTTTATTCCTGTCTCTGACTAAAAATTAAAGGGATTAATCCATCTTCGTTCCCAGAAAAAATGAGAAGCAAGGGGCAATGTATTATCCTCAATTAAACCACCTGCCTTTCTGTAACAGGTCACCCCAAAGGAAACAGTTGTATGTGCAGATACCACTCGCCTCTCCAGTGTTCATCCACCCAAAGGTCACTCAGATCTGTTGGCACATTTCAAACAAATTTGACAGTGCATCAATCTTTTCTGGATATTTTGTGCAGACTGGGGAAGAGAGAGGTGGAAGGACACACTCCTCTTCCCCGAGGGTCTCACAGGAAAATTCAGACGTTTCATTGCTGATGCAGAGGAGTTTCAGGCACTTTCAAGGGACAGAATTTATCACTCATCAGAGAATCTGTCCATAGGACAAAGCCCCAGCAAAAAAAAAAATCAGACTTTATTCTGGCTTTGTGGACTTTTTCATTATAATCACCTTCCTAACCTCAGAACAAAATCCTGATTTTTACCGTTCTCTTCCAGGAAGTGACTCCAATTTCTCTTTCCAGTGATGCATGGCTGGCATCAGAAAATATGCCACAAGAAATGCTTACAATCCTGGGGGGGGGGGGGGGAAAGAAAAACTATCTCCATTTAGTACACACAATGGATCCCACTTCCACTGAAGGAAAATGTTTCATCCATTTCACCAGGGCAATACAGACAATAAAGAGGGAACAGCAGCAAGGGAAAGAGAACAAAGAGGAGAAAAGCAGGAGGCTGGAGATCAAAGGCCACAAACAGATGGTGGCAAACAAGCAAACAAATGGACAAAAGGAAAACACAATCCCAAAACCTGGCAAATTGTAAGTCCGTATAGTTAATCTGCTTTCTATTGACCTACAGATTTCTTGAGACAGCCACATCTGAGACCACCTCTGTCACTGACATGCCGCTAATGGAACAGACATTGAAATGACCTTCACGTGACAACTCACCACAGGATAACCGTGACAAATGCAGCCAGATAGTCATCTCCACCTTGTCTGCAGACACGAGATGACATTCCCTAATACACTCATGTCAAAAGAAGGAAAATGCTGGATGGTCTTTTTAATGGGTTTGTCTGTAGCAAAGGGACCCACCGGGGATCTAATTTACAGAGGCAGGACTGGACAGAATGAGCTTACACAGGAGCTGTGTGTGCACATGCATGTGTGCCTGCTGTACGGGGAAGTTGCCTCAGGAAAGTGCATCCAACTCCGTTTTTACAAAAAGCCACCATATTATTGTAAAATTAAACAGGGGATAGATTTAGGATTTCTGTTATCATACAAACACAAAACCAAATCAGAGAAACAACAGCAGCCACAAAGTGAACCATGACAGACCCTCACACAATTTTGCAAAGTGATTCCATTCCCATACATGATGTGGTAAGTTATTCTGGATGAAACTAGTTAATGTGATGGGCAGCACCAAGGGCCACAGAAGACAAGACTGGGAGTAAAATGGAGTATAACGAGTAAAGGAGTAAAACAAGGCCCCGGAAGCAACACAAATCCCACACAGTTCTGCATTAAACAGTTGGGAACTCAAACAGCAACAAGCTTTCAGTGTCTGTCTTTTGGGGTAAATGAAAAAATTCAAAGACAGTGTTTGGACAAAGCACACTTTCCTGGGGAAACCCAGTAAATTTCATTTGATTTACTGGATCTCTCCTGAGTTCAGTACTGTGAGGGACCATCTCACTTCCAAAGGGTAAGACAGACTTGACCCTCCAGGGTTTTGATCTGCACTCTTGGATACTCATTCTATTTTATAAGATTTCAGGGTAGACTGGTAGAAACTTTGATGTCACTTTGAAAAGTGACATGACCTTAATGCAGATCTGGCACAGAAGACTACACTGACTTGCCACATGAGGGATGACTTTGGAGCATTTTTAAGCAGAAGGAATTATTATGATCGTCCAACTGATGTCCTGCGTAACAGCACAAATTGGCCTGTGAAATCATCTGAAGGTAACTTACAGCAACTGTGAAAAAATGGTCATCTTGAACATTTCAACACCAGAGCAGATGTGAGGAGTGTGGCAGCCACGTGAAGTGCAGGCCCACGGAAATAGCAGAGTCCACAATGCAGAAACAAGGCAGGGCAGGAGAACTTCCAAAGGCCAGAGAAATATTTCCATCATGTAAGAAACTATCCAAACTCTAGCTGAAATCTGCTAAAATCTGCCACAAAGAATCCACCATCATAAGAGCAATCAACCCCATGTCTTCAGCAGCTATTATAAAGGCTCTTAATTTTATTTTATTCCTGGATTCCCTCCTGGCTGGACACTGCTGCTGACTGGTGATGGAAGCTCATTTCCTGTGACATTTCTCTTGCACTTGATATCAAGACCCATTCAAGCCCACAATGCTAGAAAAGGTCGGAGATACCAAACTGGCCCTGGAGCATACAAGTAAACATTTCAAACACATTTATTCCAACCTTACACGTGTCACTGTTTAATACTAACTAGGGGAGCCCGGCTGTTCTCCACCCCTTGAACTTCAAGTTCAGCTGAGATACTTCTTTCCCAAATGGGTATTTAAAAGAAGCAGAAACAACAGGAAGGAGGAGGTGCTGGGACAGCTACAGAAAAAGGGCAGTAATAAATAAATCCCACTGGTATTCAACTGCTCAGCACAAGGGCTGCCAGTGATAAACACTACCAAGGAGAATAATAATGAATAAATAAATAAGGCCTTGCTAAAGCCAAAGTTTCCCATTTTCCCCCACTCTACAGACTGTTCCAAAGCTTGTGTCATCTAGAGATTATATGTACTCCAAACATGAATCCAAGCAGCATTTCTTCTTTGAAAGCCCTCGGGCTGCATTTGTTCACCTAGAGCTGAATTCATGGTGTGGCAGACTCCTGCTCCTGCCAGGTAACCTCCCAGAAGGAAGAAGGACAGATGGACTGAGCCACTGGATTACAAACACGCAAGTGAAAACAACAAATTTAACAACAGCAGCCTGATGCAGACTTAGTAAGCAAATTAATTTAAAGAAAGTAAAACCAAACAGAAGTCACTCATTACAGCCATGGAAAGATTACTTCTCTACTCAAGCACGTGCATTGTGCCTCTTACAGGGGGTGACAAATTTTGGAGGGGAGTGGAAGAAACATCAGAATATTTAAACACAGGCAACTTATCACAGTGCAAAAGTCTACAGCAGACTCACTCAGGATCTCCTCACCACGGGATCAAGGGCACAAGAAGAACAAACACTTGTCCAAAGTGATACGAATGACCAAGATGGAAGAACACAACTCATTTCAGATACAGAAATGTTTAATGGCGTTAAAGTGCTACTTTAATGGGGACCATATGCTAACATTTAAACACAATTCCACTGCACTGCTAAATATGGTTGTCTTTATTTTTTTATTTTATTTTACTTCTTTTTGCCCAACCCTACCTAAAACAATAAAATAAAATCTAAAGGACTGAAATTAACAACCCATTCAAATCAGCAATAAGTTATGAATTTTATAAAGCATTCTTTCCTCTTTTTTTTACTTAGTAATGAGGGGTAGTTAAATTACTTAAGGATATACAAAGTTTCAAACAATGCCATAGGTGAAGATTCTATTAAGGTTTTTAAAACTTGGAAAACAAAATAATCCTGGCCATTAAAAAGACAAAAATAAAAAAGCAAAGCCCTCAAAGTGCAGGTTAGAATGCTTGTCTTGGAGAAAATTAGAAAACATTCGCTATAACAGCTCTTAACAGCACCTGCACAGATAGGATGGCAAGGCCCTTGGGAACAGGACGTGCAGTCAAAACGTTACATTAACATGAGAGACGTGCTGAGCTTAACTAGGTTAACTACTGGACTGGAACTTCAAAAGTCAGCAAAGGGAATGATTCTAAAAAGGAAACTGAAGAAACCCCCACCAAACCTGGCCTCTTCCAGCTAGCACAGCCTTCATCCATTGTGTGCATGGCAAAAACAGCATCTTTGCATTTCATTGGGTCAAGTGCTTCATCAAAACAGATCTTTGCATGGCATAAATTCATATAAAAGACATCTAAGGTTTCATATGGACAAGCTCTAAAAAGACGCATCAGACTTGGGGTGTTTTCCCTCCCAACACATTTACAAATGTTTATCAAAAAATCGCTTCAAATAAAAAGGTCATAGTGGCTCAGTATCTGGGCATGACTTTCTGGTGGATCACCCCTCGTGTGTGCTGGTTTCGTTCTGCCCTCAGCTGGCTGTGCACAAACACACATCTACCGGGAGATCTGTCGGTGTCACAGCCCGAGGCACAACAGCCCACCATGTGCTGGTAGATTACAAGTGTGTACCTCCTGCTTTAGCCACACTTCAGAGGTACTCACTTTTTAAATGATGTCCAACAGAAAGCTGAGTTGAATGGTGTTCTCCCCTGAACATCTGTCTTTGCTGCCCCTCTTCCTCTGGGCACAGAATGAGACCTTAATCACTATCGTCACTGTTATTCCTACGCTAAGCCTTCTTAGATTTCCTAGTACATTATGACAGCATTAGATTGTGATAAACTTTAGTATACAGTCCTTTTAGGACCACAAAAGCTCTTCAGAAGGGCCAAAATTAGGTTGTTCAACCTGAATGCAATGTAAGAAATTTTGATATTTCTCAGATCTCATGACAGAAAGATAGGGATGAGTCTCTAGTATCCTCTTTCAAACAAATTCGAAACAGTGTTTCATCACTAAGGCCTAGATCCAGGTCCCACAGAAACAAATGGATTTCACTGACTTCAAAGGGACTAGTGTTTGGTCTAACTTTTAACCAGCAGAAATTGGGATTGGTAACATGACCAAATGAACAAATGTGGGTTTCTGGGGAGGCTTCCTTTACCCAAAAAGCTTTATATACAGGTCTCTCCAGGACTAGCTGTCAATATGTCATTTCTGAAAGAGGATACTGGCATCTAGGACCCAGTGTGATCACCCAGTGAAATCATTCACCCTGCACTGTTGTCTCACTTGGTTCTAGGAAGCAAACGAGAGCTTGACACTGGCGCTGGAGTAACCCTCGTCACTCCCAATACTCTGCAAGCTGCTGTGATCATCAATGTCACTGATGCTGGTTGTGCTGATATTGTCCACTTCTCCATGGGAGAACTCTGTGCTTTCAACGTCCACTTCAATCTCTTCTGGAAAGGAAAACGAGAGAAATGCACACAGGTTAGCACCTCACACCCTTTAGGCCAGAGAGCTCCTGGGGCTCCCCCAGCACAGGAATGGGGCAGCTGCCTCGCAGGGAAATTTCCAGTGTTCTCTCTGGAATGGGATGGCTGTGGACATGTTTTATAAAAAGACTAGATAATAGACTGGAGTTTTTCATAGGGTTTTGGCAAAAGGGTTTGATTCCATATGCAGACCACACTATCAGTGTGGATGGGCCACTCCACACACTGAACTTCATCTACTAAAAGCTCTTTCTTTGGAGATCTACTATCTACAAAGCTCTTTCTTTGGAGATCTACTACCCCAGTGTTGGAAGCAAGAAGTAACAGATAAAATCAAAGGCAAAAGAGAAAATGGAGCATGATGTTACTCCTAAACATGCCACTTGCCACAGCCAGGACCACTCCTATAGGGCATTACAACGCATTACTGTGGGAATCTGGGTTACTCTCACAAATGCTCAGTGGACTTTGGAACAAGCATCTTGTTTCTAAGAAAGACTTAAAAAGCAAAGATCTAATTAATCAGGTATCTTGGTTCCAGTATGGTTTAGGAATTTTCTGAAGGATTTTTTTTTTTAAACCACAGACTCACAACTAAAGCATACAGCATCTCTGGGTCTGTCAGTAAAAATCAAACCGTCTACTGTGCCTAATCATCCATCCACAGTAGAGATATTTTAAAAAATGAAGTTATATTAATTGAGTTAGCCATGCAGATCATCTCTAGTGAGTTTTATCTGAGGAGATGACCTCTGTCGGAAGCTTAGGGGGAAAAAAGGTAGCAGGGTAAGTGTGTAAAACATCTATTCCAGTCCCATTAGTATCTTCTTATGTTTTCCTCTTGTCTTGCCAAGAGATTCAGCAGACCAAACAGCACCATGGGTGTCTTGACTTTACTATCACTTTCAATGCCCCAGAAATCAGCTCAATGTGACAGCAACAACGCTACCAGACTCAGAACTAATGCAAAATACTGAATTCTCCATATACGTGTGTCTGTATGTGCATGTGTGTGAGCAGAAGCAGCAACCTAAGTATCAAACGCGATAAGAAGGGGGTAGCTGAGAGACAAGAAACAGATGAATCTCAAGCTCTCACTTCAGAGAGTCTGGGAGATTCCACGCTCATTCAGCAACACCCACCTCGCTCCGAGTCCGAGTGATCCGAGGAAATGGTAGATCCAATGCTGTCCATTCGTATTCGCTCTATCTCCTGAGGACCCTGTAGTTGTTCCAGTCTTCTCTTTAGGAATCTTTGTTCTCGTTCCAGGTTCTCAAGCTGGTGTTGGCTTCTCCTCTCAGCCTCTTCAAGTTTCTGACATGATCAAATATTACTGAATAATCAGTTTCATCCTCTTCTCCTTCCCTGCCACCTCCACTGCCCTCCCACCTGCCTTGCTTAGACCTTTCCAGATTCTGGAAGGATTTAAGCTGCAAGGTCCCTGAACCAAGCTGCCTCGCAGTCTGCAAGCCCAGTGTCCTCTCCCCACATCTTTCCACCTCTCCAGTCCTGATAAATCATGCTCATTAGCACAAAGAGTCTCTGCGGGCTGAGCCTCTCCAGGGGAAAGGACGTGAACTGCAGCAGTTTGTGGGTCATTCACCTGCAGTACCGCAACTGCCCACGCAGGGGCAGCAGTTCCCCGAGACAAAGCACTGCCCCAACACGAACGTGCCCCGGGAGTTCTGCTCCTTCACTCCAGGGTTTGGAGGGATTTCTCGGAAACAGCTTTCTATTCAGTACGTCATTTACATAACCCACTACAGATTTCTTTGATCACAGCTGGGAAATCTACCAGGGCACTGTTCTTTGTTTCCTACAACAAGCACATTGCATAAGGAGGAGTCATTTCAGGCTAACGCTGTCCCTTTGGCAGTGCTTCTTCTCCTCCATCACCCATCTTTACTACTGATATCCTGACCAGCAACCAAGTATTTCAGTCTCTCTCAGACACTGACAATTTTGCATTTCTTTTCACATTTCACTCTGCCAAAAGTGAAGCCGGAAGAGCACTGGCTGGCTGGCAGGTTCACACAAGAAACTCCAGCAAGCCAACCCCATCTCACACTCTTGTGGTTTGTGCTTATGCTTTGGCAGTGGAAACTCACTAGCACATCAGAAAAAAAAGCTGCATTTCCCATTAAAATGCAGGCATTCAACAGTAGGTATGTTTTTCTTTAAAGAGTTGCAGCTGTCAACAATCACAAAACAGAACAACACCCCCACTCTTCAAATCCATCATTTCCTTAGCTAACGGAGTTCATCATGGGCTTTTCAAAAAATGTGGAATTGTAGCAGTGACACATGATTAACCAAAAGGGCAAGACCTGCTTGCTCTTTTTTTTAATTTCTTTTTACAAGGTGTTAGTCTCCTCCAATAGAGTTACCCTCTGGGCAGCAAGGGTGAGCGACTGAATGGCACCTCCCAAGAGCTCAGGCTGAAAGCAGCTGGGAAGAGCAGCTCTTACCTTGATATGTGCTTTGGCTTTGTTGAGCAGCCCAAGCGTGGTGTGCCTGGTGCAGTCTGGTCCGAGCGGAATCAGAACTTTCAAGCGCTCTAGACACAGGCGGAGGTGAGCTCGGCTGCAAGGGGACAAGAGCAGGGTCAGAGCCACGATTCCAGCAAGGGATTGCCATTGCCTTCTTCACTGCCCCGGTACCAGGCAGTTTTCACATTTCCCTCTTTCCACACATCACAAGATTCCCCACAGATACCAGGACAGACTGCCACTAAACTATTTACACTTCAAACATCAGGGGCTCACCAATACTTGCATTATTGCTAACATCTTACAGACACTGCTTATTTTCTTGTTGTCTGAACTGATAATCTGACTCATCTGGATGAACTCTGTGCAGGGGCAAAGGCACACAGGAAGATGGTGCAAGTACCTCGGGTTTCCTCTCCGTGCCTGCCATCTGCTTTGAGGGAAGAACTTTTGTGAAAGCATTTTTGAAGGACTGCTAATCCCCTGTACACTTGTTCATTGCTGACTTAGGGACATTTGCTACGAACCGACCTAAACACTGGTTTTTTGCAAAAAATTAAGATGAACCATTAGAAAAACAGTCAGCTCAAAACACTGAAACAATCTCTGCTGGCAATTAAAGGAGCTTGAGAGATGGTAGTTCTCCAAAACTGCACTCTTACTCGTTCCTGGGCCCAAGTCTGAAATGCCACTGGGGGTGCAGGGTCTGTGGGAATGAGAGAACCCAAGACCTTCCCCTGGGCAGTCTTCTGACCTTGGCTCACATCTACAAAGACAGGCTTCAGCATGACAGTGTTGCTGATGATACGAGTGATTTTCTGAAGAATATGGCAAGATGCTCTAGGGAAAACGGTTCAGGAAGCAGTGGCAAAGCACGTCGCTCTTGGGCTGCACAGGAAAACTGTTCCCGCTGTCTCCTCCTCTGTATCACGTATGCAGGAATGAACAGCAGATTTATGGAAAACTATCGAGTGTGTGTTGCCTTTTCCCCCTCCCTCTCTCTTTCCCAGACATTAATGATTTATGTCCAAAGTTGTCATCCCAATCAATAACACAATGACATCAGCTTTGCTATTCACATGCAAGAAACACCAGTGCAAAAGAGTCCTGAAAGCCTATCCCAGCCCCTGCTCACGCACAAAGAAACTGAATCTTAGCCTGATCCATCTCAATGCAGGGGAAGGGAAAAAAAAAAAAAAGAAAGAAAGAAGAAAAAGAGCACGGACAGTTCATTTCCATTTGTTTTTCAAATGCACTATTGCACCCCGTTTGAAAGGAGTGGGGGAGAGGAGTCTGTAATCAGGCAATTATGTCAGTGACAAGCAAGGATGATTAAGGGTGGAAGGGTCAGGGGTTTTACTGATGAACTGTCAGTGCAGGAGAGTGTTCACTGGCCATGCTGGAGCTGTGAGCTCCTCACAGTTTCTACTATAAATCTCTTCACGAAGGGTCCATCATTCTGTCTCAATAGCAGTCACAGGGCTGCATATGACCTGCAAGGGCCTTGAAGAACATGTGTTTTCTGTTAAACATTAACAAACGGAGGGGTGGGGAAAGGGAAATCATAATCCAAATATTAAACTGAAAAGACAGTAATCACATCAATCTCATCTTTCACTTCTCAGCTTGCTATAGGGCAAACCCCACTGCCATTAAACCAATGTGACTTGCACAGGGGCATCTTTTCCACCTGGAAGCTGATTTTCAATGTAAAGCTTGGACATGGACTTCTTTCAGCTGGAGAAAGGAAGAGGAGCAAGATCTTGGGGTCAAAGACATTATGGGTTTGAACCCATATTTGGACTGGACACAGACTTCCTGAACGGTCACAGAAGCAAGTCACCAAGTCAGAGCTGTCAGAGCAGAGTCATCAAGCTGCAGCACAGAGCAAAACATTTCACAGCACGAGTATGAGCTCCAACCACACACTTCCTCTATGGATCACCCTAAGATAAAAATACAGCTCAAGTAGAGCTCAAGATGTGTGCACAGACCTGGGGGCTCCACTTAAGGGGACTGTGACACAGCACCTGCCCTGATGGGCCAAGGGCAGCTCCCAGCTCATGGAGAAAAGCAAAGTATTTGTTTAATGGAAAATTAAGTGTTTGGGGAATCAACATCTAACCAGCGGCAAAGGTATCACAGTCCACTCCTGGATGCAGAGAAATCAACAACACAGCTACATCCTGAGCTTTGGGCTGAGTCTCAGCACCGGAGGTTCTACCAGGAATCAGGAAGGTGCTGCACCAGCAACTGCACTCCTGGAAGCAGTCATCAGCTTCGGGCGGGAGCAAACACTGCTGAGACAGCCATTAAAAGGATGGCACTGATCTGCCACGTCCAAAGCTGTGTTATGTGCAGACTCAACGAGAACATGAAAGTTACGTGCTAAGGTCCAGCCACGTAGTTAAAACCTGGACACTTGAAACATTTCCCATTGTGTCCTAGGACTATGGGGGATTGGAGAAGGTGACTGCACTCTGCAGACCCTGATGAGGGCAGGGAGAGGGTCTGTCCTCATGACGACACTGAAAAGTTACTTCCCCAGCACTTGTGACCCCAAAGGGGACACTCCTCCAGTCCTGCAGAGCCCAGAAGGTTGACTCAGGCTCACAGAGATGGTTTTCAAAGAAGTCACTCCTGCCAGTGGCTCTGCTGGCTGGTAGCCAAAGGCCATGGCCTGCAGCAAGGGTGATGGCCTTTGCTAGCACACCAGGCATCAGGAGGGGACACAGGGTGTGGTGTGAGCTGATAAGCTCACCATGGCACACAGCACGGCTTGGGCTGTAGCCAACGTGCAGGGGCAGGTGGTGCTGGCTGAGCCAAGGCAGGTTGGAAGAGCTTTGACCAAAGTAACTGCTGTGCTGCTGTTGGATTTGCCTTGTTTTGCACTCAGAGCTGAGCCACAGGGAGTTTTGGTACCCCTGCAAATGTGAGTGCATTTGTACCTCCAACCCCAGCCTAACCGAGGGCAATGCACAGGGCTTTCCAGTGCAGCAGGCCAGCCTCCCTGCACAGGGACTCTGCTGCAGCCAGGGACTGCCCGGCCTTCCAGCCCCAGCAGCCACCTCTCACTGCTGGGAACAGCACTGGCAGAGACACTCAGAAGATCCCTAGCTCAGTGTAGCTGCGATAGGGAAGAGGAACCAAGGCCACAAACTGCCCTGGCATGAGTGTGCTGCTTTCCTTCAGAGAGATCAAATCCAATAGCTTCCCCAGCTCTCTCTCCACAGTGTACAATACCCTCCTTACCCTTTTATTTTTAAAATCTAACCTGATCACAGTTCCTGACCCTTCTCAACTTCCAACAGACCACAGAGCACATATGCTGATGGGGGGACTGGGCAAAAAGCATCACTGAAGACTTAGTGGATTTGCGATTGCTTTCTTTCTAAAATGGCCTTTTAGCTACCTTTCTTATCAATTCCTGGAGCTGTACCTGGGCAGCTGTAACTCCTCTGGTCAGGCCATGATGTGAGTGTCTTTTCCCCTTGTTTACCTGGACAGTGTTGCAACGTCAAAAGGCTTTGACAATGCTGCAGGCTCTTGTATTCAATAAAAATACCAGCATTGTGCTGGCTCCAGACAGAGCCAGACGGGCTTTCCATGTAAACCACTGGATTATGCCGATATTTGACGCATCTGCCAATATCTGCAAAAACGAGTCTAAATGCCCATATTGTTATATAACAGAGAAACAACGCTGGCTTGGTGTGAAGGGCTGCTGCCTCTTGCTGCCTCGATCCTGAGGAAGACAGGGGATGACAGAAGGAGAACTAGAGTTTCAGCAGAGGCCAAAGCCCTTGCATACCAGCTGCAGGCAGATGAGAGAAGCTGGAACCCTTTCTGGTGCCTAAGTGGCCTTGGAAAAAAAACAGGCTAAGCACACTAGGTGCTGGATATTCTGAAGAAGAGATCTGTGAAGGATTTGAAAGGAGGAGGCCCTCACTTTCCTAAGAGAACTGCCACCGCCTCTTTCCTTCCCCCGATGAGGCGGAAGACTCCTGTTTTGAGATTCCCGTGTGGGGCAACAGGATGGCCAGAAAAGGAGCAAAGCACCCAAGAAGCTTCAGAAAAGCAGCACCTACCATGATCCCTGTCCCAAAGAGCTGAGGATCACCTTTTATCCTGTTCCACCTGGCCACTCTGGCTAGGACAGAGCCCCTCTGCTGCTTCTGCTTCCTTCCCTGTGCAGGGCCAGGAGAAGCCTAGAAGCAAGTTCCTCTGGGATGTGGAGTGCAGGCAGAAGAAGGATGCCCTCTCTTCTCTGCCAGGAGCAGCAGTGGGTCAGGAGACTGAAGCAGAAGAGGAATAAGCAAGCTCAGCAGCCCCATAGCCCTGCCTGGATTCACAAGCTATAGTAGCTGTACGTTGAGGGAAGGGATCCTGACCCCTGAAATGGCAGCACACTGGGCACCTGCTTGCCCTTTATGCCTGTGTAAGAGCATCTGACTATATCTGGATAATCTACTTCTACCCCCAGCTCCCCTCCAAGCCTGAGCACCAGGGTCCTCTGTCCTAAGCCTGTATCACAGAGGAGCCTGGTCCTTGCTCTGTGCAGCCCCCCCTTGCACTTGGCTCTGCCTGGCTGCAGAGGGCTGTAATTTCACAGCCTGCTTTCCTCTCCAGCTCCCAATGACATCACCCACTCTGATTATATAAAGCACAGGGAGGAAGCCTTTATTTATGCGTGCTTTTCGCTCATAGTTTCAGCTGTCTCACTGCACTACACACACGCAAATCCCACTGCAGGAACCAGGCTCTCTCTTGCCTGAATCAAAACTGCATTGCAGAAAAAAGTGTGGGTGCAAAAAAAATTCCCCATTTCATTCCCCCACATCTCTGAGTACATTTTTGAGGAGCTGGGTAGGAATCAACCTACCCCAGCCCTCTGCACCACAGCAAGCTGTGCACAAAGCCACCAGAGCTTCTTCCCTGCTTGGGAAGTCCCCACAGAGCTGAGAGGCCTGTGGTGGCCGCTCCGAGCCTTGTGTCTGCAGGTCACAAAGTGCCCACACAGGGGCTATAAACCTACCTTCGAAGCCCAAGGGGTTCCAGTGCAGGGCTGGAAGGCCACTGGCAGTTTCCCTGCCTAGGCCCTGGTGGGCTCAGCCAAACCCCTGTGCACCCCTGGCAAGCAGGTGACCCCCCCCACCTGGTCCTTCCTACTCTGGTGGATGTTGCAGAAATGGCTATGGGCATGACTGCCAGAGAGCCATCCTTGACTGTTAACATCCCTGGAGAAACGGCAGTTCCTTTGCTAGAAGAGGTTTGGGATTTGTCCAGGTTTTTTTTTTCCCCAGCTTCCACCATGGGCAGAAGTGATGCAAACTGAGAAAAGAAACTTTCTGTGTGGAGGAGTCGGTCAAACTCAGCACACTCAGCTCCAGAGCAGCAGGTTTACCAGACTCAGCACTATCCCCTAGTCAGACACTGCTGAGAGACTTCGCTGAATCAAGGCCTGAACATCTGCAAAACACACACACACGCACAGACACACATGCACTCTCCTCCCATCTTTAAAAGATCAAGCCTCCCTCCCAGCAGGAAGTGACCAACTCGCCTCCGGCGGCAGTTCAAAATGCTGAATTCTTAATTTTGTATGTTGAAAGAACGGAGCATCTGAGGGAAAAGAAAAACATTTCCCAGATATTTTTGTACTGTGCCTGCAGGTCTATGGGGCTTGAATTCAACGGATTTAAGCATGTGCTCAACATTAAGAATATGTTTGAGTTCCACTGAGGCTAAATCAGGCACTTGATCTCCAAAAGATGTCGAAAAACCAGAACCAAACCAAAAAGAAGTATCAAAAGAATCAGCAGAAGGAAGATCCTAATGTGGAAAAGGACATGACCACTCTTTTCCGTCTATGCCTTTTCTAAGTTGAATCTGATTTAACCCTAAAATTAGAAACTATCAACTTTGTTTGGATTCCAGAGCTAACAGATTGCCTATAAAATTCAGGAGGGATCACTGGTTAAAGAAAGCAATTCCTGGAGAAACACATGTGACCCCACATCAACAATTCAGCAGACGAGAATGATTCTGAGATAAAAGTGATGAGAAACACATGCAAAAACCACAGGGCAGGGAAGAAGGGGAAAATATGGTTTCCTTCTAAAAGCAATTCACAAGTCAGAGAGGCTGCTTATCTCCAACAGCCTTGTCGGTTTTTTCCTTACTCTTGTCTCTGACCCCCAGCCCAGCCCTCTGTGCGAAGCGTGTGCTCCCTGCTTTACCGAACGCCGGTGTTCAGTGAAGGGAGAGGTTTTGCCAAGCACCGGGATGAGGGCTGGAGGCACCGGGCACTGGGGCCGAGCCTGTGCTGCCTCTGCTGCAGCGCGTTATGCAACTGCTGAGCCTCCAGCCGCGGGCGGAGGAGCTGCGGTGGCGTCGGGCCAGCCGGCAATAAACACACTCACACCCGCTCACCCCAATTCCGCAGGACACCACAGACGAGACACGTGCTTTACAAGGAAACCTGGCTCAGAAATGCACAGCCAAAAGTTAGTCTTCCCCACCTGAGCAGCGAAATCATTCAGAACCAGCCTTGCTTTCTGATTTTAAATCAGGTCTCTTCTCACGGTTGTTTCCCTGCTTTTGCTCGCAGGTGAAAAAGGTACTTGTTAACCCGAGTCTTTGTTTCCAGTTCATTTCTATTGACGGCTCCCTGGCATGCAGGAGTGTTCATATTCCAAACGCCAATAAAATGTACCATGAAAAAGTAATTGAAAAAAATCCTTTAGATAATTGCTATTTTTTAAATGTAAAGATCTACCATTCAAAATAAAGAAATGAAAAATTAGGGCTGACAATAAAAGGACTTGACAACAGATTATAAATATGAATTTTGAGGAACAACCCAGTTCAGTGGGCAACATTTCAGCCAGATCTTAACCATGCCAGGTCTGTCTGCAGAAGTTAAGAGATGAACACACACTGAACAGTACTGTCAAATCAAAGGCAAATGAAAAGCAAACCACAAATGAAGAGATCTATTATTAAACAACTGTAAGAACAATAATAGTAATTGCAAAAAAAAAATCAAACCCAAGGCAATGCAGTTTTTCAATGTCACACAAATCAACCCTGCCTGGTGACAAGCCATGTACCAGGGAGATAACGGGTGGCACAGTGCACAAGAAAGCAGCATCATGATTCAAGCCTGTAAGTGGGAACAAAATACAACCAGCAATGTCCTGGTGCACTCTGCAGCAGATGCCATCCGTCCAAAGGCCACCTCAGCCCCCAAAACAAAACAAGGTACACTGGGAAAGGGAGCAGCTTACCAAATGACTGAAATACTACTCAGGAAAAACTGGGTGGTTTTGCAGCACACAAACCATTCTCCACATCTGCAACAGATGCTGCACGCATTAAGGTAAGCCTACAGCAAGGGGTTTACCTTAAAATATAAGGTAAAACTGCCCACAGTCTCTACTGTACACTTTGAAAGAGGCCATCCTGCAAACCCTGCCCTGACTGTCCCCGAGCCCTGCAGTGTGAGCATATGGCCAAGTGCACCCCAGAGATACAAAAATGACTTCTACCCCCAGCCATTCTAGATGGGAAGACTCATCACTGATGTCAACTTTGGAAGAGCTTTGGGCTCTTGGCACATGGAAGCTGCAAGACTGACAAACTTCAAGCCAGGTGGTGTGCTGCCACCACTGGTACACTCCAACAAGGGTTTTTCTGGCCCCCCAGTGCAGTCTAGAGGGAGACTGTGCCCCAGATCTCCTTGCAGCACACGGCTATCAAAATCTCTCCCTTTCCCAAGATCCTTCCAGGTATAGAACAGGTTTATTGAGAGGGCTCTCCTAATTCCATTATGATTTTGAAGGCAAATTAATTACTTAAAGGTTTTCCAAAATCAAAGCAGAAAAAGAAAGAGACAGAGGAAGGGGAAACAGGCAGCCTCCAATCCTTTGGGGATATATGGGGGATCTGGCTGAAAGGTTTGGTTTTCCTCCAGGACAGGTGTCTCCTGTCTGCAGGGGTGACAGACAATTTCAGCTGCAGCTCCCAGTGGCTGATCAGTCTGTCCACACTGTGCATCAAATGCAAATTGTGTTGGTTCAGTGAGTGCAGGGGTTGCCCTACAAACACCTCGAATTATGTGGATATGTGTGAGAGTTTCCACTTCCAGGATTCAAGGCCACAGCACTGCAGACACAGCTGTGAACAGGACATTTCTGGAATCTCAGGAGTCCCACTCATCTCAGAGAGCACTTCAGGGAGCAGGATTGTTCTCATCTCAAACTGAGTCACTTTTCTGTCTTTTCTGACCAGCACTGTTTGCTCTGCTGCTGTCACTACCTGTCATCCTGCACACGTTTTTGTCCTCTTCTCTGACAGTCTCCTGGACTGGAAACTCTTTGGAACAAGAATACAGTTTCCAAATGCACAGAAATCTAAACAGGATCCTCTGACTGCACTAAATCAAGCAGATCCCAAACAATTATACTAAAGCAACACTATGATTCTGAAGCTGAAGTGATATATCTGGGGCTAATTTTATTCACATAACAACTTCTGAGCCTTTGGGTCCTATTTGTTGCACATTTTGATGCTTTCCTCTTTGAACTAGAGGGCTAGAAGACTGAAGCTTCATTTAAATGAGTAAAATAATAATACAAAAAAGACACCAACTGTAATCCCATGACTTCCAAAACTAGAATGCTTTAAGGAACAGCAAAAAGTATGAATACTGATGCTTATATGTAGCAATAAAAATGATACCATTTTGGAAGGTGTCCCCTCCAGAATGAACTCACAGCTGTTCAGTAGCATGACTGCTCATCCTTTTGCAACCCCTTTTATCTTCAGAGGCACCAATGAGACAGGCTACTTCAGCTCAGCAGAAAAAGATCAAAATCAGCCTGGGCTTCCCAATGAAAAGGTGATGAGAACACCACAGGTGGCCATCTGCCCAGCAGAGGAGTGGAGTCAATCAATGTCTGGCTTTTCTCTCACTCCTTCATTTTCATACAGATCTAGCACAGGCCTCAGGGCCCGGACATCAGTTTCTCCTCTCTCCTCTCAGCTCCTCCATGCTGCTCTTTAAAAGCAATTTGGAGAGTTGATGTTACCAGCTACACGTCCTTTAGGCCGAGCCGGGT
Organism: Pitta sordida; assembly: GCA_013390025.1. Taxonomy (NCBI): domain Eukaryota; kingdom Metazoa; phylum Chordata; class Aves; order Passeriformes; family Pittidae; genus Pitta; species Pitta sordida. The sequence goes on along the minus strand of WEKX01022731.1, from coordinate 442,894 downwards.
TTACAACATCGTACTAAACCCTACAGCCATCACAGGCCACAAATGCTCTAAATCACATTCTCCTTCCGAGTTAAAAACACAGCCCAGCAGCCACCAGCACGGTCACATCCAGACACCTCTTGCACAACATCATTTGCCATCAACTTTTCAATTGCAGTCGCTACTGACCACAGAGGTATCACAGTTTCCTGCCCTGGCAGTAAGGTACAGTTACAATCCTGCATTTGGTTATCAGGGAACATGCAAAGTGAGCTGCAAACATCAACATGCAACCCAGGCTAGTTAATTATAAAGCCTTGGCTAACAAAAACTCCATCCTTGTTAAAAGGTGGCTAAAAATAGACCTGTTCTTTAAATAGCCAAGGGTGTCCTGTGCCCTCATTCCCACTAATACCATTGTAAATATCCTTCTAGGGATACACAGTGTGCTCATGGCCTCGAAGGCAGTGCAGCATCCTCCTCCATGCTGCCACCAAGCCTGCAGAGCAGCTGTGCCATTCATCAGAACCTGCCTCATTGCAGAGGAGGCAGTAACCTGCTTTGCTGCGACCTACGGATTTTCAGCTTTACTGCTAGAATTAGGTCACTGGCAAAGATAGCCAAGATTTTCCAAACTCACCAGCTACTCTTGATTATTCTGTTCAGAGGTGTCCTGGCTAAGCACCATGCCTTTGAAATGAGGAGGTATTTCGGGCTCCGGCAAGGCTTCTGCAGTCAGACACGGGATGCTCTCACTCCATAATCCTTAATGCCCTCTAAAACTGCCAGACAAAGGAGGAGGTCTCCAGTTCACACCTACCAGCTTCCAGGCTCTCCACAAGAATTCAAAGACGGTGCACAGCGTAAAACTGATGAATTAGCAGCGATCTGCAGAGACCCTCAAAGGCCATGTGCCTGCACTAAGACTGGAAGAACCTGAGGTATGAGGCAGCTTCCCACTGGGCATGTAGAGAGAACCCATGGAGTGGTCTCCTGCCTACAGCAGAAAAGCTACCCACGGTCCACAGGGTGTGACAGCAATGTAAGTGCAGACAGTACCCAAAAGCCTCTGCTTCTTTGTAATAGTACTACTGAAAGAGACCTTGGACTTTGGTGTCTGCCAAATACAGACAGGTTTTAAACTTGTACCTCTATTAACCAGCTGAAAGAAGCAACCATTTACTTTTTAAAGATGGACATCTGTACATCAATACAAGCAACTAACATGTTACAGGGGAAAACATATTTCCTGTTTTTAAAATAGTGAGTGGGAAATTTGCTAGTATCAAGAACAGATTCTTACCTGGTACTAAAAGTTACTTTTGCCATTAACATAATTTTTGAAACTACACAGATCAGCTATTGCTACTAGAAGGTGTTTGTACTATTCACTAAGATAGGACAGAGGTTTTTCCATTCCATACATCTAATGGAAATATATTCTAGGAATGTGACCATTTGGCATACTTGTTTACACAAAATCTTTATGCCAGAAGGAAAGCATGTGCTCTTCATCTAATATCTCTTCACACTGTCAGAAATATTTAAGGACTTATCAAGTATCTACTGTACCTTTCAGGTATAGAGGGCATGCATCTGGAACAGAGGAAGCAGTGCGTGTAATTTCACCTTGTAAAATTATTTTAAATTTAACCTCAAACTTCCCAGGGAAAATGAATTACCAGCTAAGGTCACTATCAGATGTATGTTTAAAAAAAAAAAAAAGCACCGGGAAGGAGAACTTAAAGAGATGCTAGCACTGTTTTTCCTACTGGATTATGGATTTTTTGCACACGAAGAACAGTAATACTGTATTTCAAAAGTCTAGGAGTTAGCTGATGTTAAATGACAAATGGTTTTACAACCTAGAAAATTAAAACACTGTAAATATCAGGGGAAAAAAACTCAACACGAACCCCCTGCCTTGTCCTTTCCCTTGAAGAACCCTTGACACCTTCCTTATATTTTCTTTCTCTCCTCTGGGCATGTGTGAAGGCCAAGAGATGCAAGACTGCTTAAACCTCAAGCAAGGAAAAAATGAAGCTGGTCACTTGGAAACAACTGGGCAGGAAGCAAGACAAAACGTATCTGTAACATATAAAAACTGCTCCATTTTTTTCAGCGTTAACTACAAAACCCTGGTCCTTCCAATAGTGCTCCAAAAGTGATTATATCAAGCACAGGACATTCTACTCCGTGAACTCTTGATCAACTGGAGAGGACCATTATGACCCATCTGGGTCTTCAATGTCACAAATGGATACAAATTTAATTCTCCCAAACCAAGAACAGCCCTAGTTGAGTAAACTACAGTGGGAGGATTAGCTGCCTTAGGCTTGCTGACCTTGTATTCTCCCAGCAGGAAAAGGCGTAAGATTCCACCTGGAAACAAATCAGATGCTGAAAGGTTCATCACTTGTTTTGTAAAGAAAAATACATGGAATTTAAAAAGACAACAAACAAGAAAAAGAGAGGAACAGGAACACCTAGGCCTCTGGTTTGGTGAAAATTGGTTTCCATTTGCTCAGCTATCAGAACAGTACTAAGAAAATAACCACACAAACGTACAGAAATACCTGAAGCAGCACTGCTTTATAATCACAATCACATCCTTCCTTGCTTTTTTTGTAGTGCTCATGTCATGCCCAGGGGCTCATGAATTTAAGCAAGATTAATTACTACTTCATGGTCAGGTATTTGCTGCATGGCATCCCATCCTGGGATCACTCCTTGTTGTTTTCAGAAATCACTAGTGTTAAAAATAATAATAAACATAAAAAGCCCAGCCCACTCCCCCCTGTCCCCTCCAAAAAAAAAAAACCAAAACCAAGAACAAAAAAGGTAATTTTCTGCAGAAAAGATTCACCCGGGGAGAGGCTGTCATGGGTTTCCTCATCATAACAGCCAAACAGCAAACCAAAAGCACAGATTTCTTGACTTTCCTAGTGCTGTGCTAGCCAGGAGCTTGAAAGTTTGCATGAGCTTTCAGGAAGGGTGAAGCAGCAGCTAACTGGAGATGACATTTCAACTCTCTCCACAGCAGGAAAGGGTTATGCAGCAGGCAAGACCCTCAAGTGAGAGTCAGAAGACTTGTCCACAGACAGTGTGCACGACCTCAGGTAAATCCTTTGAGGAACAGAAGCACACACCACTTACCCACAAAATGGAACTAATCCGAATTCCCTCAAGGAGTGCTGCACTGAACCGACTCTTGGTTTTGAGGTGCTCAGCAATGACAGTGGCATGTGAAATGCCAAGAGAGGACGTACTCTTTGGGAAGCCAACTCATTCAGCTTGCTCTGGTAGTTAATAAGCCCCAGAGTACAAGATGGACACATTTCTCAAAATAGATCAGTAACTCCTCGCTGCTCCCCCCTTCCCATATATGCACCAAAAACTATCTGAGGTCTTCTCTGACCTCTACCCCAAGAAATTCTCAAGATGGAATTTCAAAGGAGTTTAGTCAGAATCAGGAAGACAGGATGAAGGCCATATTGTTTACTTTGTAATCAAGCAGTCATAAACTTTTCATTTCTTTAAAACCTTTAGTTTCTGATGTCCTACTGTTAATTCATGCAGGCAAAAGATTATGGTTTAGTCCCCATAAAAAAATATAGAACACAGCAGCTCAGACACATGATTTAAAAAAGAAAACAAACACAGAGGATGCTTCCTTTTCTTTCTGTTTTTTACGTAGATAGGTTACATTGGCTCAGACACTGGTTCTGTGTGGGGGATAGAAAACACTTGACTCCCAAGTGCTGGGATTCAAGAGTCACAGAGTATCACCACAATTTCAGGGGAGATTTCAAAGACTGGCAAGATTCATTGTATTTTTCACTTTAAAAACCAGAATTTTTTGAAGTGACTTTAAAACAAACAAGCAAACAAAAGTCTTCAAGAAACTCATGCAATCTGCTCTCCCTGGAGGCAGCACTGCCTGCACAGACCTGAGATCCAGCCTGGAAGGCTTATGGAAGTCCCCTTCTTCTGTACTAGTTTTTCATTCTGACTATAACTAACCACTTACAATGTGCAAACCAACAGTACAACCCACTTCTCCCTCTGCTCTTTACCCATTTTATGCATTTTTCTCTGAGATCACTATGAAAAAAAAGAAATTCCAAGAGACACTCATGACTCCAGAGGGCCTTCACACGTTTTCCTGAAGTATTTGACACTAGATATAAGATTTCTCTTCTCTCCTTTTGCAATCCCTTCACTGAAATGCATCTCCATATGTGCTTTTTCCAGTGAACACCAAGCCTGTAAGCTGCTTTTCCAAGCCAAGAAAAGTTTAAAAGAGGTCACACCACAGAGAACAGACTGCGCATTTCCTAAGAGGGTCATATTACGTAGAATATCCACCGGAGACAAAGTGTTCCCATCCGGTTTCCCACTTCTTTTGGCATCCAAGTTGCTCTTTGGGTTAGGTGAAGTGGCAAACTCATACATGGGGAAAAGGAAAGATAAATGTTTTCTGTTCCCCACATTTGCCTGTCAGCCAGAATTCCTCAGCGTATTTCTAGGGTCTAACAGAGTGATTCTTGCTATGGAAGTTGACTCCTATATTCAGTGTCTGGGACTCTCCCAAACTCTCCCCTATACACTCACAGAGGTACTCCACCTTGGACGGCTTCTTTTCTTCCCTAGAACAATGCTGAAATCATTTTCTTCTTAGATTGACATTAGAGAAAAATTTCTAGCTTTAAATACAGTTAACTGGGGCAATAGGCTGCACTGCTTCCCTGGGCAATCCTGCTGTCAAATGCTTTTAAGGCCGTGCTAGATCGGCATCTGCCAGGAAAGCTTTAGATAGAGCTTATCCTGCCTTGGGGCGAGGGAACAGACCACACGAATGTCCCTCCCCACCCCACCTCCTGACAGCTTCAAAATCTCCAGAAACAACAGAAGTCTGAAACATGGAGTCTCTTGCCCTTCTTTAGGCAGAGGGCCCAAGCCAGCTGCAGGGGCAGTGTGCTGAGTCTCTGGAAAGGGACTGGGAATTTTGCCTCTTTAAGGTTCAACTCGGGTGACAGAGCAGATCTGCTCCAGAGCGGCAGTTGCAGCTGGCAATGGGCAGCAATGCCATCCGTGTGGGAGCAGGTGGGCAAAGTGAAAGGGACGATCTTGAAACATCTGCAAGGCACTGTTTCCATCAGCAGGAGACAGTTCCCTGCCATGTGTGTGGCCAAGGAAAGGACAGGGGCAAAGCAAACAACAGGAGGATCACAGGGAAAAGGAACCCTCGCCCCAAACTGCTGAAACCAGTTACTCCCCAGTAAGTTTCTCTGTGTGCAACTAGGCAGCTGCAAACTTGGAAAAGAGCAGACAGTTCTCAGGAGCGCCAGGATCCACTCTGTGAGTGGAAACAAACAGAGATCAAAGGGAAACACCAATCTGTATACACAGCTGGGGCTGTCTTCCTCTGTTAAAAAAGAGAAGGGAATGTAGATTTTAACTGCAAGCTCTTGGTGTGTGCTTGCACATAACTGTGCATCTGTGCAAATGTGTGTACTCACTCCACGTTTGGCCTCTTGACATTACCAGAGTGTAGCAAATGGATGGTATTCTCCAAGCTGAATAGAAGATTCCCATACAGATGGGCAAAATCTGACTGGGCAACCCACAACTCAACCCACTCCAAGGAACAAGACCAAACAGGTGGAAATAAAAGACATCAGAGATACAAAGCAACACCTGTTTTAGCCTCTGATTTCTAAAATAAACCTGTTAACACCACTCCTCCTTTTAGAATAACTCTGAACAATTTCCCTGAGTTTCCAGGAGGAGACCAATTCTCATTTAAAGGCTGGGCTTTGGCCATGTGGAATAACAGTCAATTACCCCAAGTATTCAACTGGTTGTGTTTTACATAGCACTGTGAAGTCCCTCCTGAGAGAAAAACGTAGTGGACACACCACCCAGAATTTCTTGGGAGTGCTGGAACAATCTCTCCTGCACAGTCCAGTTCTGAGAGGAAAGAGCAGAGGAACATACTGTGGCAGTACGTGCAAATGCTGGCAGCTGCCTGTTCTCAGGTCCTAGAATGCTCCCGGCGGACCAGGCTCCTCTTCAACGCTAGGGACAGCCACAGTGAGCTCCTCAGGGCTGATCTCACCTCTGAACCTTCCTGGTCTATTCCTTTTCTCTTCTGAGCTGGTCACAGGGAGATCTACCCATACACAAATAAGCAACAAAACCAAGTTTGGCATAAACTCCCTCTTCCTTTCCACATATCCCCTCTGATAGTTCTGTGGGTTTGACAGCCTTCACCCTTGTAGAAGGGTCCTTGCCCTTTTTCTACAAGTGCACTCACTTATTCACATGAAGAACAGCATCTATCAAATGCTCTCGTTTTGTTCTTGCACTATTTGCTGTCCTGGACAGTAAGGAACCCTTGGCATTGCTCCCCAGATGACTAGGCATAACTACAGAACTGTAGTGGCAACTAGAGACCAAGAACAATTGTCCAAATGAAGGAGCAAGTATCCATTTGAGAGTCATTAAGAGCCGTGCCTCCAAATGATTCAAATGCTTTTAGATATTCCACCCTGGCTCAGCAACCAGACAACTCAGAGATAGCAGCCTGCACTTGACTTTGCAAGCATGACTAATTTTTGTGCAGCTGTTCACTACCTACCATGATAAAAACCACACCCTTACACAGGAACTGTTATCAGCCCGGGCCATGCCTCAACCCACTGATACCATTCAGAGTCTATTGCTATGAAAGCTGGATTTCAAACTCATGTCCCTTTTCCACTGGAGGCTTACAGTGCATAAGCTTTTTTGTACCAATTTCTGTTATGCCTCCTTCGTTCCCTCAGCTCCTCCTGCACAGAAACCCTTGCAGAGGCAGTTACAAGATCACTCTGTAACTGTTACATCCCTTTTCCTGCCTCACTTTTTGTGAGCTGAACATGCTAATTTGCAAAATCTCCCATTCACACCAATCCCTTCTTCATCCTGAGTCTTACAAGGTTTTCTACTTCAACTCTAAAGCAAGAAAAAATAAGAGCAAAAAGCATCTATCCTTTGCAAAAGCTTTTCATTTTTCCCTAAATAAGTCATGTTGCTTTATAAATGCACTCTCAAAGGTAAATAATTAACAGGCAAGAGGGACAGAAAATCTTATTACATGGCTAATGGGAAGTGATGCTCAGGCAGCAATGTACCCATAAAATACACCTTCAAAAGAGAGCCCTTAGGTTTTCCTAGCGGAACATCGGGCAGAAAACCTGACTCATTCCACTGCTCTAGAGTCCAGGGATTCCTCTATGTTCCTCCAGACTCAGACAAATCCAAAACCTTTATACGAGATTCAATCTGCATCTGACAGACTCAAGTGCCACCTCTGAGAAAGGAGACACTCCAATTTCACACAGGCACCATAGGGGGCAACCACAAAGAGCAGAGATGATTCGTATTTCTACAAAAATCCAAACTCCCAAGGCACCCAGAAGGGAGTTGGGTGGAGGACACCACCTACTGCTATGTGCTGTCATGGCCCTGTCTTAGCCCACTCCATGCTATCCAAAGGTTTCACGGTGGAATTCCTGACCCTTGGTTGCACATTGCCCATTTAATTGTTTTATGGTTTTCTCATGCACTCTTTGGGGGAAAAGCTGCCTGCTCTGTTTGCTCAGAGCTACGCAAACTGCTTGGGATGACCAGCACCACTTGCATCCAGGCAACAACCAGAGCAACGGCGAGATGAAGATCTTTGCTCTCCTTTCCCAGACAAGGCTGTGAACAACTGATAGACACTTGCATTTACCACGGCAGCACCCACAGTAAGGAGCTAGACCATACTGGTGCCACTCACAGCAGCAAAGGTGCCTTCACTGGGTGTTCCTCTTCTCTTCCCTGAGGGGAGGAGGTGTCACGCAGCACCTCCTGGCCCCGGGCAACACCAACCAGACAGCAGGACACTGAGGGGGACACAAGGAGTAAGCATGAAGTTTTGTAGGAAGCAGAGGTGGGACAGGGGAAATTTGTGGGAAGGACAAAAAAGGCAAGCAACTGGCTAGAGATGTAGATCAATGAAACAAAGGAGTGGGTCGATGCAAACTTGTTCCCGCTCCTTTGCTTCATTGATCCACATCTCCAGACACTGGAGCCATGTGTGTTTCTGCTCATCACCTGTTAAATGGGGGTGTCTCAATCTTCATATCCTCCTCGGAATATCATGAGGTTAGAGGTTCTCAACGTTGTGGTATTTTTGTACAAACAGACCACATACAAAAAGCAGAATGAGAGTTTCTTGCCTACATTTTCTATCCCATTTCCTTTGGTTATGACAAGTGTGCATGGGCTATATTGCTGTAGTACCCTCAGCACATGTACCAGATAAAGAGGTAGATCAGCACACAAAACTCCAACCTACAACTCTGCTCCAAGAGCACAAAGTCCTGAAATTTGTGGTTACAGGTATTCTGCCTCAAAATTATATTCCTATTACCTCATTTTCCCTAGGGCAGAGATTCCCCAAATGGCTTTTAGCTAGCAATGCTCTCAGGCCCACTAGCAATGTTAGTCACTTGAAAAAGAAAAGTTGTTCCATCAGGACTTCTGACTCTTGGCACTTCAAACAGCACCTCAGGAAAAAAAATATAAAGACAAAAACAAAAAGCCTGCCATGTCTCCAGATATGGTAAGTGCTGAGTTGTGATATGAAATCCACTTTAGTACAGTGGTGAGTGTCCCCCACCTCTCACCTGGGAGACCGGGGTTTGACTCCTACTGAGGAGGCAGTGGTGCCATTTAAGAGTTGGACTCGATGATCCTTGTGGGTCCCTCCAACTCAGAATATTCCGTGTGACTGAAAATGGAGCCAGGAAAGCTGAATGCCTCACTTCCTGCCTGGGTCAGATCCTTCCTGGGACCAAGCTCACTGATTACAGAGAACATTTGCTGAGCCTTCATATTTTTTTGAGGACAGCCATAAACACACAGAACTCGGGAGGGTTCAGCCTGAAAGAAACTGTGGCAACGCACCCAGGTGAAAATTTGAAGATGCAAGTTTGGGGAGAGATTCAGGAACCAAGGCTTGCAATAACACACTCCAAATCAGAGTGGTAACCCCTGATTTGGTGCAGAAACCTGACTGCAGAGCATGTTTTGTTCTAATATGAGGGTTTCCTCTGAAGTGTCCCTTCAGGGAAAGCAAGACGATGAAAGGATTCTCAGCATCAGACCATTATGACAAGGCCAAGCAGATTGCACTGACAGTTCTTCCAACACCATGAGAGAAGAACACATCAGAAAGTGTCCCTAAAACACACCTTGGTTGAGAAGGGCTCTGTGATAAATACGTATCTGCTTCTGAAAATTGGCTTATAACAGTGATTTTACTGTGGAACATTGTTGAAATAAAAACATTATTCTTTGTGACAGTTTATCCAAAATAGTAGTATTGTTCTTTTTTTTACCCCCCTCTTCTTTCTTCAACAGCTATTGCATTCCTAAGGGAGGTGCAGAGATCTGGGAGCAGAAAGGAATGCAAGCATGCATACATTCTTCACTGCATCACTTCGAATAAAAATCGAAAAATTCCTATATGAGCAGTACTAAAGGACTTCCAACATAATGTGGATCATTTTGTTTCCTTCAAATCTCAGCATGGAGACCAAGTGTCCTTTTTAGGCACCTCAACTCAGAGTTCAAAACGCTCAGCAGCCCAGCCAATGTGAAACAAAGATTTTGCAGACTTTTGATTGTAAGCAAAATCAAAACGCTGCTTCTGCCCAGGGAAGCACTTCACATGAACAAGTGTGGTGGTCAGAGACCAACCCCACTGTGACAGCACCTGACTGGTGAGTTCCCAGAGCAATGCAAAGAAATAGCAGCAAAAGGCAGCCTGACATTAAGTGACAATAGTTGAGCCTGAATGTGTCCAGAAAGAACAGCCTTACCCCAAAAACCACTGGCTTCACCCCTTTCCAGGGTAAGTAAAAACACACACAGCGTGAAAGTTATCCAGATCTCCCAAACTAGAGGAACATGCTGCAGCTCCTAGCTGAAAACAGAGGCATCTGTCATCCAAACAACAAAGCTGAAGACAGTAAACTACCTCCAGCTCTTGTTGCACAGTGGTCACAGAGACAGGAGGGTTCAGCCACAGCTCCCACAAGGAACAAGTTGGATCAGTGCGTGCTGTGACCTTTGGATGTGTCAAGGAAAGATGCATGCTCAGCTGTGTTGGACACGGTTTGACTGCTGCAGGGAACATCACAGGTTCCAAGTTATATTAATGAGGAAAACAATATGTACTGTCAAGGTTTGCTACATGAAGTTAGCATGAAAACAAAGCCCACTCCAGAGAACAAATGAAATTTACTGGATTAGTTTCTTGTTCCAGCTCTCCTGATAAATAGCACTGAACTCAACACCACATTGATCAGTTGGTTCAAGACAAACACTGATCAGATTGCCTTGGCAAGTATATATAGCACTACAAAAGCACACTCATCCTCGTCTATTCAGAGTAGCAAGGATTCACTACAGTACTTCTATTTCCCTTCCCTCTATCTTTCCCAGCCCAGACAGCATGTCTGCTCTATTTAGAAGCCCCACGTTAAATGCGTTCCCCTCCTTCTCTTGCACTCTGCTGACAGACACACTCACAGCCCCTGCTCTGAAGAAACAGAACCAAGTTGTGCAAACACTGCAGAGCCTCAGAAGGCCCCACGTTTCAGTGCAAGCTGACCCACGCCTTGGTTTTCTCCTCAACATCAGCAGGGTTTTTCCTTTATCTTATCTGCTACCTCAAATATGCACCCCAGCATCACAGGCAGCTCGGGGTGAGAAACCGCTTTGGAGAACCACTCTGCAATAAACAGTCTCTCACGTTAAAGAAAGAATGGGTGGGAACCTCTGAAGACGGGATGCTGGTAAGAGTCAGAAAGGCTAAAAACACAGTACTCCATCATTGCTGTGTCTGCCTCCTTCACTTTGTTTCTCATCATCTCAAAAGGTATCAGAGTGAAAGGATCTTACAACACTTCACTCTCTGCTTTTACACTGAACACAACTTCCAGCAACCTGATTTAGAAGTCTCCTTTAGACCTCGTCCTTTTTCTTTTTAAATTATGTACTTTTGCAGAGCCACAAGTACAGAAAGACCTTCACAAAATTCTCATTTCAGTGATCCTCCCAGGGTCTCTTTCCCTCTTTGGATCTATGTCTTGTTTGAACTGAATTATTGTTACCATAACAAAAATACGCCCCAATAACTCATTCTTCACCCAATTACTCAGCTTTGTTTTCCTTCCTTCTGTTGCATTATAATGCAATCATTATGAAAACCAAACAGAACAATGTGGGGAACACAGAAAAACTTATTTTCTGCATGCTTATTTTTAAAATTTTTTCAATCTGATCAATAGCTTTTCAAACATCTTTCTTGTTCTATCAGGAGATGTAACTTCCCTGACACTCACCACCACCATGCTGGTTTACCAGAACTGCCACTTCACAGAGCAGCAGGAAGTCACCTCAGTGCTCTGTGCCTTCCCGTAACACCACACTGGCCACATCCTCCCAACACGGGCATGTGCCTAAAATGGTCACAGACAACAGCTAATGCCGCTGTCTGTGTAACACACAGCATCTAACTTTAGCCTGAATTTCATTTGTTATCCTTTCTGAGCAAACATTACACCACCACAGTTCATCTCTCAGTCACATGCTTGATCATGTTTTCTTTTAGAAAATGATGGGGTGTTGCTTACGCATCGTTTTTTGGTGGGCGTGTTAAAGGGCTAAAAAGTATCATTTTAGTTGAGTCTTGCAGCAGAAGAGAAGCAGAATACTGGCTTCTTGTTTAAATGCAAGCTATGACTCATCCTGGGCAGAGATAAACTGAAACACATAGCCATTAAATAAAAAGCACAAACAATTCTCCAATGTGAGGATTAATGACAGATAATAACTATAAATTAACTTTAATCTTTTATAACAAACAAAGCCCCTTATATAAATGTCACTGCAATCTTTTCAGATAAAAACAACGAATCAAAGCAAAAAGAGAAGTCATTTAAATATTATCAGCTAATATTTGGTACCAAATCAAACAGCTCTTTTGCTTAACCACAAGAGTGTTCACAAAATATTTCAAGATTAAGAAACGGAATGGAGCTTAAAACACTACTTTATTTTTTTAAAATACATTTTAGTTTATTTTTTACATCAAAGGGGCACAAGATTCTTAACCCTGACACAATAAAACATCATCAGCTCTGCAATACCGAGTCCAAGTTAAATCACATATGCAAAAAGGAGGAGGAGAGCTTTTTTTTTCTACCATTCTCCTGTTATTGCTTAAAAGAAACTCTATGTAATCCTTGAATGGGTTAAACTAAAATTTAACTGAGCATAAGAAGGTTGCTGTTCACAGACAAGAAGGGAAAAACCAGAGTCAGGGACCTAATAGTGGACAATTTTGAAAATTACAGTGTGTGTCAATAATAGAGATCACAGTGAGATTCAAAGGGAATAATCTCAAATAATAGGGAAAATGAGCACCTGTCAACCACAAAGCCATTAGTATCAGGGCTTTTGTATTTGCAACAGTTAAGTCTGGAGACACTGACAAACTTAACAACACAGCAAATAAAACATGATGAAAATCTAACCAGGAAGTAATCCCCCTCACTCAGAAAACAGTGCTGTTGAATTTGAAAATAAATGCTTCCAGCGAAACTTGCTGTCCAAATCGCTGGTAATGAACCCTGCAAACACAGCAAAGGCACTACAGAGTCTGGCTGGGTTGGCAGATGTGAGTGGCTGATCAAGCCACAGCATCTGCATTAAGGGACAGATAATCCCAATCCAGGAACAATGGACTCCTGAACAAAGTTCCCAGATACAGGAGTCTGCCTGTACAGACCACCCAATGTGATCAAACGTGTGGCCTTCCCAGAAGGATGAAAGCCAAAGGCTTGTAAAACCGTGTCTGAGACACAGACCTGGAATACAGAGCCTCAGAATGGGAAGGTCTGCAAGAAAGACCTTGCTGAGAAGACTGATGGTTAAGAGCCTTTAGTCTGCAGCAGGTGGGGACTAGGGAGCATAACTGAGATAAAAGGAAAGGAAGATAGAGACATTACACCAACTGAGAATGGGAAGACAAATCCTGGAGCAAGCACCTTGCACCATTCAGAAAAATGTGGCATACGGGGAATCACAAATAATAATCCTCCTCTCACTATTAACACTTGTAATGGTGTGCGGGTCAACAGTCAATCCTCAAGATACCCCCACCTCAGGCAGTATTGCTGTCCTCAGTTAAAGACAGGAAAACAAGGCAGAATCTTCCTCAACACACACAGGTAAGCTGGTATCAGGCATATCCTAACCCCTTCAATACATGCCAGTCCTTAGCTGGACAGTGAGTATGTAACACTGCCTGCTAAAACCTCACCCACATAGAGTCTGAAGTCTCGCTGTCTGTCCCACAAGCCTGAGGTCAGAAATGGATGATCAAATGTCCACATAAACTTGGCCGAAGTGAGAGGACCAGGCTGGATGAAGGAAAGATGCAGACAGCTCTGCTTTAAAGCTGCACTGAGCATAAGCATCATTTGCAATAACAATGAGATATGCAAATAAGCACATTGAAGATTAGTGACGGTTCAGTGTTGTCATGGAGAGAAAAGCACCTTCAATTCTGTGTCAGACCCAAGAAAAGCATTTTCTTTCCCTCACTGGTAAATAGGACTGGAGAGACAACTGGAAAACCCAGGAGCCAACACTCCTCGACACAGCTCAACCCGAGACTAGTGAAGCTGAGACTCAGGGAACAACATAACGCAAATAAAAAGCCTCCCTGCATCAACATAGAAAGACAGGACTATGGCAACTCTGTAGATACACCAAACTACCAAGAGGTAGACACCCAGGCTGGAAGAAAACACCCACACCATGCAAAGGCCAAGCCGCTTCCCAGCACTGCTGCTGCCAGGGGCAGGGAGATGTGGGGAAACTGAGGGCAATACAATTCATGAGGTACTCAACTCCAATTCCCTTGAAGCCACATGGGAAGATCTTGTCTGAATGAAAATACACACTTGGCTCAAAGCCTCTGTGCGTCTTTGGCCATCCTCATGGCCCTCTCATCTCTTGTTAAACGATGGCTGCTAAGAGAGAAGAGGAGGCAATCAGTCTATTTAGACTCAGCTTTCCTTCCCACCCTGGGGGTTTCTTCATAGGAGCAGCTGGCCAGAGCACTGCTTTTGTTACAGCAGCCACAAAAAACACAGACACCCACCCTCAGCCCCCCTAAAATCCCACAGAAGAGCCAAGATAAGTTTATAATGGAAACCCTGACACAACCTTAACTAGAGCATCCTGAATGGAAGGCGATAATCTGATCTGTGTGTGAACCAGCTCCCCTCGTCTCAATGGTATTTATCTTACTTTAACTCCTGTTACAAAAGGGTTGAGTCATATAGCAGAGCCAGCCAAGTAACAAAACTGCAGGGCTTGCTAAAACATCAGATTCAAGGATAAACAGGCACAATCCTAAAACAGGTTTAGAAGAGTTTCTGCAGGAGCACTGGTAGCCAGACCTCAGAGTCTCTGGACAAAGGTATTTTCTTCTGCACTGCAGAGACTATCAGAGCCCAGTGAGGGTGTGGACGAAGAAGACGCAGAGCACAGGGCTCTGCCCTTTGGTTCATGGTAACATATATTACCCAGGGCCCAAGAAACCTGATCCCGTAGCAACCTCATGTATGGAAAGTGCCCCAATCAGATTTCACTTGTGTCAGGAGAAGAACAGTATTTACTCTGCATACAGATTAGTCACAAAACTGGGTCACTTCTTGCCTTTTCAGAGCGAGAGGAAAAAAAAAAGCCACAACCAAAAACAAAGCTTCTTTTTCAGATCTTTTTGTGTGTTCCCCCCAAGTTTTAAAACTATGTGATGCAGTGTGGTCATTCACAGCTGTCTAAGCCGATCAAACAACACCTGCACGGATAAGGTTAAAGCACATCACATTCACTAGGCTCGCATTTCTTAGAATTCAGCTCATTAGCCACTTACCGGTTCTTTTCTAGTTCGTTGTGCGTAGACCTGGAAGACAAACAAAAATTTGGATTAGCCACCTTTGACCTCTGGGCACCAAAGTTCAGCTGCTGTGAGCTGTACACATCCCCAGTGGCACATTACAGCAGAAAGCCAACCAACCACATACATTAAAATCTGCAGCTATAACCTCATCCTCTCTGGTGACAAGAAATTCCTTCCCTCAAGTGCAGAAGCTGGTACTCTTACTGGTACAACAGAAAATGTTCCCTAGAGACTTAAACACAAAATCCCAAAGAGAGGCAATGATTAGAGCAGGAGATCAGAGTCTGCCAGTTCTAGAACCCTTCTGGCTCTGCCAACCAACTCACTACAGGACTGCAGTTATTTTCTTCGTGCTTTACTTTTTCCATTCACTCTGTAAAAATATCATTATCATCTGCTAAAACAGGAGCTCATGGAGCATTAATTCATGCACATCAAATACATGGGAACTTTCCAGCAGAACTGTCTCTGGAAGGACAGCCCCTGGAGCCATCACATGCCAGATTTAGCCAACTTAGCAGACCCAGACATGGCCAGCAATCGGGCACAAAATGGGACGGCCAGCGCTGCCATGTTTGCAAACATCAGCTGCGCTGAGCAGCACTTTTAGGATGCCTGGAAACCCCTCAGGGAAGGCAACAGCACCACCACAGCACCAGCATGTAGTGACGTGATCTATAAAGTGGCACTGTGACCACTTGACAAAGGAGGGGGCTTTGTCTTTACACCTGCCCACCAGGCCAAGCATGCTGCCAGCACTCCCTAAATCAGAGCTTGTGGCTTGAAAATGAAGCCAACTAGAAACAAAAGGGAAACATTCAAGTTCATTCTCCTTGGCTCTGTGATGACAGCATGAGTGACAAAAAAAGCTTAAATCCATTCAGGATTTCTAATCAAACCCAGGTAAGGTTGTTGAGGATTATTTAAAAGGATAGCTGTTTATCCAACATTTCTCTTTAACAGAAGGTCACCTTAAAATAAGAGTAAAAAGAGCCCAAGAGCTTAATAAAAAGGATCTATTTTCTCTAATTTGGCATCACATTTCTTCCGGAGCTCTGAGAAGATTATCCTCTATCCCCCATCTGGAGAATCCTACAGAGAATTCTACAATTAGGGAACTGAATGGAGGATGTGCTCCAAGGGAAACCCTGTCATAATTAAATGCTCCTCAAAAAAAAGGAAGGAGGAGAACCTAACAGGTGTTAGAACCTCATTGAAAATGACGAATAAACTGTGGATGTCTGCAAAAAACAAGGTAAGAGAATCTTAGCTGACCATGGCTGAGAGCTGTGGGTGGCCAGAGGAAAAACAAAACGTTACCGTAGGCTGGTGTAAGCTGAGCTGAGGATATGGGATACCCCAAAGGTGAGGCACACTATAGGCAAACTCTTCATGTTGAGAAAATGCCCCAAGCCAATTCCCTCCCAGAAAGAGTGGATGGCTTAATTCTGGTTCCCAGGAATCAGAAACAGAAACATAGTGTTTAATCCAGAAAATCTACCAAATCAAACCCACATCCCCCCTCAGAGTCTAAACCAGCCAAATCCATTTGTCCGGGCAACTTGGATCCAAATTAACCCAACAGGGCTGAGCTGAGGCCCTTTAAAACCACTGCCCATATGTACTTTGGAACATGCTTATTGTTCTTATTTATTGTATGTTCCTGCAGGAGACTTTGCACTCGTCTTGGCTATGACATTAGCAGTTAAAAGGCCAGAGATATGCAATGGCTTGAATTCCTATATTACACTGAGCCAATTATCAAGGCCAGCACTGAAAGAACAAAGTTTGGCCCACTGCTGTGAACAAAATTAAAACAGCAGGTTCTCCTTACTCCTCTCACACAGAAGACTCTTTATTACCTATCTGCCTACTGATGAACAAGACAACTGAGAGAGGTCACAGGCTTTTCACCAAGTCAGGAAATGTATGCTGTGACTTTTAACCATGTCTGTGGCAAGGAAAAAAAACCAAACCTCAAACCCCCCTCAACACCTTCCCACTGAAGCTAAATGCAAAAGACAGAATCTCAGCAATGTTGAATGGATTCTACAGGGAAGCTGCTTCTCTTACCTGCCTGTGCTTTGCTTAAGCTAACTAGGGACCATTTTGAAAAGTTGTAATTTTTTGTTTCATCTGAATTTAGGAACAAAGCCCAGCACCTTTCCCCAATACCACCATTCACTAACTCACATTTTCTGTGACAGTTTCCTTTTGCTTGGACAAAACATAAAGGGAAAAAGCCCTTTCTCTTCTGCTCGTAATTAATTTCATTTTCTATATGTAGCCCCTGATCTAAGGATCAGTTTTCTCCTCTCATCCTTGGGCTGCACGTCACCAAGATTTCTTTGGAATTAAACAAGGACAATGCTGTCAGTGAAGTGGAAATAAAGTACAAGAACTTCTACTGATATGTACCACATTCAGGAAAAAAAAAAAAAAAAGTCTTTTAAATAAGTGCAGAAACAAATGTAACTGGACCTCTAACCAAGCTGGTCTTATCATCAACTGAGAACCCAGAGAGTATCACCAGACTGAAATCAAAGCCTCATCCCAGTACACCACTACCAGCTTTCTGATGGGTATAGGAATAACACCACAGCTGTAAACCATTGCCAAAACTCAGGGAACACTTCAGGGCTGCTTGTAATGCTCTGGGTTTATAACAGCAAGAAACCTGTGCATTCAGTGCGATGCTGCTTTGCTGCTGGTGTCAGTCAGTCACAGTCTGTGTCACCCAGTGAAATAAGGACGCCACTGTTGAGCATGGACCACAAGCCAGAGCAACTCATTCCCCCGTCAGCTGGACAGGCCAAGCAGGACCTTGCCCCCACCTGCAAAGCTGAAACCAGAGCCATGCGGGTACAGGCGTGTTCAGAGGGGAAAACAGAAGCCCAAGCACAGGGACTGGCACGGCTCTAAACATCAGCTGCAATTTAAAAGCAGCTGAAGCACAAACTGTCTGTAGGGTCCTCATTTAAAAGTCAGGTTTCTATAGAAGACACTTCTCTTAACAATAAATTTAAAACACCCAAAGTGATAACCACTCCTAAAAACTGAAGGAATGTTACACAAACAACAACAAAAAGAGGGGACAAACTCAAAGTTTATCCCAATTTACCTCAGATACCTGAAACTGCATATAAAATAGGAGGAAAGAGGGAAGCAGCAATTGTCAGTCATTCTAATTTAAGGTCAGATGCAACAACCTTCCTGAGCCAGTTCCAGTGATTCCGCCTGCAGCCTTGCTACTGAACACAGTAACAAGGTGTTGCTGTAAACATTAAGCTACACCAAAGTCCCCCAGTAAATGAGACACTGCAAGTAATTTGCCAGATTATCCCACTTTCTTTATTTAAATAAAATCTCTCATACCATGGCAGAGGCAGCCAGAGTTTCCCCGAGCACAGGTAAGCCACGAGAACAAAGTGCATCAGGGAGGAATAAGCTCTAAAGAGCACCAAGTTCATTTGTCACTGGGATTTTTACTGTAATTAAAATCACAAAGCTGCCACATGACATTAAACACAGCTGATCTTTCTGGTTTACACATTTATTACTGATAAATAGCCCAATATATGCATTTGTAGAATATCTGCATTTGGGTTTTACTTCTCAGTGAGGTAACTGTGCTGCACTGGGAAAACAGCAATTGGAGCTGTTGTCCTGCCTGTATCTGGCACCAGCTCCTGGCTCCAGAGGAGTCCAGGACTCCAAGAGCTCTATCTCCATCACAACATATACACTGGTGTCTCAAGAGGTGCTGCTGGCCCTAAGTAAGGGGCTTTTTCCAATACATATCCTTAATGACAACACAAATACTGTTTCTTTACCAAATTCACTCATTCCAATGTGCTTTATCATGAATTTAATCAGGAAAGAAATATTCCACCAGCTTGTGTAAATTAAGACACACTTACCTGAATCACATTTAGCAAAACAACAAGAACACCCACCTGCAGACCAGGTTTTGTGTCTTACTTTACTCAGGTGCAGCTACTTCTCCTGCTTATGCATCATCACACCATATACAAGTTAATTCTTCTTCATTTTACAGACCTTTCCCATCCTGCCTTTTGCTTTTGCTGACACCCATTCACTGGGCCACTAAGTTCCCCTGCAGGAAATGCCTTCATCCATTCCTCAAAGCCAAGAACAACCAACCCTTCTGGAACCAGTGAACTACATTACTGCTCTCTTTAATGCAAGTTCTTCCTCAGAAATTATTCCTATTTGGAACATACAAATGACAAAAAAATATTGAATCAAAAAGAAGGGTGATCTACAGCTTTTTAAACTTTATATCTACCTGTGCCCACAAAACAGAGCTGCCACGAGCTCCTACAGCGAGGAGCAGCATGCAGCTGAACAGAAGATGGCACAGCCGGAGCACGAGTCCTTCTGCTGCCGTCCTTATGCCCCTTGCAGGCAGCAGCCACAAGTCTAACAAGAGCATCACCTCAGCCTTGCGTATCAAAGCTAGCAAAACATTTCCTTCCAAGCAATACCAGAAACAAAAATTATCTTAAGCCATTACTTATGGCATGATCCCCTCACACTGTCTGGCCTTCGGGTCCGGAATAAATTCCTCTTCATGAGGAGCTAAGTGAGGAGACAGCACAGACTGTTGCACCATCTCACTGACACCAATGCAGGTGCACCACATTAACCTGGCCCCCTACTCTGGCTAGTTTTTCTGTCATTCTTGGATGGACGTCGTATCAGGTTTCTCCTAAGGCTCTGATTAAAGCTGCTTTCCCAGAACCAATCCAAACCCTTTCCAAAGTTCACATTCTCCTTCTCCAACAGAGAAGGGGACATGGCTGTACTGGCATCTGTTCGTGTTTGTTCATCTCTGGAAAAGGAGAAATGGCCTCACAGTCTGTTTTCAGCTCAAAGAGCAGAAGAGCTCTTCTGTGTGGCTCACAACTTCAGAAAGCCACCTAACCCTGGATTTCCACACAGTATTGTGAAAGTCTCCTGCAACACTCAGTCAAAACAACTTCTTTTTTTTTTTCACACTGCACACACCCCTCACTAAGTAAATTTCCTCAAAGTCACCTATTTACATAGCCCCTCTGAGTTAGCTACCTGCTCCTCATAATCATTATTTCTGCCGGGAACACTTTAGAAATTAACTTTTCCATTACACTTGCTATGCAGGGGGGACAACACCAACACACAGAAACCCTAAATTATTTTCCCAAGGTCACTCAAGACACCTATGGCAGAGCAAGATACTTAACTTGGTTTCCCTGAACCCTAGAATAAGCCTAATATAAGGCAGCTGTTCTCAGGCATCCCAGAGACAGCTAACAAGGACATTTGTGCCATCTGATTCTTGGGTCAAATACTCAAAAAAAATCACATAATAATTGTAAGGTACAAGTGGTAAAGTGAGAAAAAACCCCAAACCAAACAACAATTCAAACCAAAACCAGCCTTCATGTCTTGCCCACTGTCTGCCAAGACAGCCAAACTGACTCTCAGACATCTCTGTACAAGGTGCCAGAGAAAAATCTAAAATGGGAGCCAAAAGCAAAGCAATATTATCTTAGAGATGAAACTCAACCAGCAGTCATATCAGACATAACCCTCAGCTGGGGAAGCACGTTTTTCTGTTGGTGCATGTTCTGCTTTTTCAGCACAAAGGAGAAAAGAGCAAGAAGACAGTTCTTCCTCGCTGAGCACCACAAGTTCATCCCAGTTCCAGAGCCAAGCTCCCCCAGATCAGACCAACATCCCATGAAGCAGCAGAAGGTGGCACTCTGCAGGAGAAGGGTTTTCCAAGCTAGGCCACACAACAGCAAGAATGTTGTTTGCATTCAGGGCTGCAGTCTGGGGCCAGCAAAGTCCCCAGCTTGTCTTCCTCCTCACTGTGCAGGCTGGGAGCAGCGTGCTGGTAGAGCCTCCTCCTGTACCACCTGAGACCCTGCATGCAGAGCCTGGTCCAAGCTCCAAGTGCTGAGAGAAAACTGCCCCATCTCTTACACTCCCTCACGCAGGGCCCTGCACAGCCAAGAGGAATTGGGTTTGCTGAACAAGCAGCTATTCAATATTTTGTTTTCTCCTCATTGTTCAATGCATGGCCTCAAGCCAAGCCCTGCTCTGAATACAGAGCTGGTGGTTTCCTTACAGCCTTTTCGACATGCTCACCGAGAGCTGTGGCAGGGCAGTTCACAAGCACGTTTATTGTCTAGCATCCTTGCTTTTCAAACTGGAAGCTAAGAAACAGGGCTGCAACTTCTCATCCCTCCAAGTGCCCCCATGAAGACCCCTAACGGCCTGGCTTTCTGGGCCAATTTACACGTTCTTAGCACAACTCCCACTGGTGCCCCTTGCGGCTCTGCATCATCAGCACTTCCACAGCTCACATCCCAGGTTTGTACCTTGGAAAAAAATCACTGCATGAGGAACAGACTATCTGGGGTTTCCTATAACAAGCTCGGCTGAAAGGGACTTGCTGAATGTACACTGGGGTTCTGACAGTGAGCTCTCCAGTGTGCTACTCACTGCTTCATTCTGCTTTCCAACTTCTGCCACAAGGGAGCAAAGGCCTTACACAAACCACTTCCTTCCCTCCCCAGCCCACAGTTAACCATATCAGAAGGGGCTTGTGCACATAGATCACACACAAAGGCTGATGCAGGTTCACCTGGGGAGGTACCTCAGCCACATCAGTAGAGAAAACCTAGCCCACCTCCCTTGGACAGGCAGACTGTAACATCTTCTGTAACAATTTAGAACTTGGCCAAATGCAGGTAAATGCTCCCAGGTCAGGAGAAAGTATATTCTTTGCCTTCACCAAGGCATGTGGTCTGTCTGTAATCTATGATGCAAGGGAGTCTGAGCTTCTTGTAGACAGATTCTTGACTCTTCTTTTTATAAGACATTGACAAAACCATGTACTTCATGACCTGGTGAGGAGAAATGTCAGGTGGTTTCACCCTGGCACCTCCAAGCTTCCTCTTGAACAAGGAAGAGCATGACACAGAATGAATACAGCAAGCTAGACACTTCCTCACACAAATGGCAGGTATGCATTGTACCCCAGGCCTCTCCCAAGTGGTAAACAGGGAAGGACAATCTCCCTGCATGATCATCATAAACAGATCACTCAAAGCAAAGTGAATTACTGATGTCGGATGAAGCATCAGCTTCATCCACCCTCTGCTAACAACTTAATATCTCTGCTAACAGATTTTTTTCTGACCATTATTCAAGTGCCTTACAAAGCAGTCTAAGGTCTGACACTTCAGGAAGTTCCATGTGGTCCCTGTCCCACTGTCTTCCAGCAGCCTCCATGAGTCTCACTGCACGGTCAGGGACTTGGTCTCTGCCATGGCCACAACAGTGCCATAGCTGCTGACACCTGCATGGCAGAGAGAGATCACAGTGGTTCACAGAAAGAGAATAAAGACATAGGATGCAATTTTCAAACCTACCTAGAAAACTTAGGATCTTAATTCTCATCTCATTTCAAACAGTCACAAACTCCAAAACATCTATTTTGCTTCCTGAAAACAGGATTAGAAAAGTGTGTGCATTACCCCACCATACAGATGGTGGGAACCACACAATGTACAGATGGTACAATCCATGTAGGTCATCTGACGTGCCCAGATCTTGCAGCCTTTCGGCACCAGACTCAGGAAAAGATCCAAGGACCCAGCATGCCAGCCCTCTGCCCTATACCATGCTTCTTCCCACACATATTACCCTTTTGAGGAAGGTGGCCATTTCCAGAAATAGCCTTAGCAATGTCCTCTGCAGTGCAGCAGGCTGTTTGGAGAACATGCACTTCTCTGAAATACCCATCTTCTGCCCTAAAGAAACTGCCTTCAAATGCACTGGGGAAAATGAGGCTTTTTGAGTAAACACCACCTGACTGAGATGCACTTTGTTTGAAAACGAACCGATGGCATCTGAATGGCTGTGGGCCAGGCCAGACTTTCTTCACTTCTATTTTGACTTGTTAGTTATCTCTCATGTTACAACTATACTGCTGTAATACTGTGCCTGAAGATGAAGGCAGGGGAAACATATTTGAAAACAGGAAAATACATTCCCACTACCATGAGCTGCACACTGTTCGAGGGAAACTGAGTTATAAAAACTTACACAGGCTGTAAGGAAATCAGGAAGATAATCCAGATGTCCTGATGTCTGGGGTTGTATTCTGTCAACAAGAAGGTGCCCATGAAGCATCTGGGAGATCCATGAAAAAGGAAGGCCGACATAAAGGGAAGAGCTCAAATTGCTCCTGTTCTTGGAGTTCTGGGTCACAAGCAGCAGCAACTAATATGAAGGCAGTGAGGTGGCTACTTCCCACAGCTCCCAGACAGCCAAGCAGCTCAGGAACTGCTGCAGTTTGTAGCCTGTTACAGGCAAACCAGAGCTGGTGAGACATTATCTTACCATGCCTACAGATTCCTTACAGCTGCTCAAGTACCTGGACAATGACCACAGGAGTAACAGTCTCAACAGCAATCCCATGTCATCTGCCCCTTCCCATAACTTCTCCCTTCTTGATGGTTTAACAGATGGAAGGAGATAAATGAGAAGCCTTCAGAAAATAATCAACTTTTATGCAAAGGAACTTTAATCAAAACTGAGGCAGAAGAACTACTCTCAGTCCACATGCCTACTCATCAGAGAGCAAGCAGCAAAGCATAAACAAGTAATTAAGATGATGCTGAAATCATCTAGGCTACTTCAAACTGGATTCATAAAGCAATAGAACTGAAGTGAAATCACTTTTATATCACAGAATGAAAGGAATGAAAGTACAGTAGGGAGCACAGAAAAGAGAGATGGGAATACATCCAGCAGGATGGAAAAAGCAGGCCTGTTCCCTCTGAGCTGATCAACAAGGCAGTGTCTCACAGAGAAGAGATCCAGGCAAAGGCCAGCCAAGTGCACAGCCCCAGAGACCCACAACCTCTGATCAAGAGAGCCCAAAATAAGACAACAAAAACAAATCCTATCTTTGTTGGTTCAAAGGAGGTAGGGAGTAGGAGCCAATCCTCTCAAGAGGACAAAAAGCAGCCAGTCTTTGAATTTGGGCAGAAGTTTGTCAGGGGGGATCAGGAGATGATGAACAGCAGGAACTCCAACAAGCAAGACAATTAACTCAGCAGCAGGACATTGACCAGTCTGTTTGGGCCACAAAGAGAAATGGATTTGAAAGCTCCATCAGGAGCAGGAAAGGAAAAAGTCAGTCTTACCTACAAACAGGGAACAGATGGAAACAACACTACAGGTGACAATCAATTCACTGCTGAGCAAAGGACCAGGTCAGGTTACAGCATGAAGGATAAACTCATGCATGTGTTGTGGATGAGGCATTACACAGAGAATATATAAAAAAGGTACAAATGCAGTGAGAGGGTAAAAAACCAAACACCTGACAAACAAGGAATACTATCTAAACCAGAGAATTGCCTGTACACTGAATATAACGGGAAGAGAAAATGAGAGGTACAGATGATCAAGTTTGGCCCAAATATCCTCCCCACCATACCAGGACATCAAATTTCTCTACGAGCTGGAGCTAACAACTTTCACATTTCAAAAGAGTTTCCAGTCATCACACCAGTGCTGCAATCAGTGACGCAACTCAGTCCACAGCAGCTGCAGCACAGCTCTACCTGGGCAGTGCTGCAACACGAACAGCATGAACCCTGACTAACAGTCCCACTGCTGCAAAACAGCACACACTTGTACAGGATTCCCACAAATCTGGGAGAACAGAGGGATCACGAACCTTCAGCCACAGACAGCGGCACTTCACGGCAGACAGATGCTGCAGCAGTCAATTACAGCTAAGCTGCAGGTCACAACAACTAGGCCTACTCCTAGTTTACACAAAGGCCTCTCTGCACAACCTGGGTAGTCTAGAAAGACACAAATTACATTCTGCACCTACTGAAGGAATCAAAGTATAAATTCAGCCCAGAATCATGGGTTTAGCATAGACTCCATGCCACACAGATCTCCATAGGCATGGCTGTATTACTAATACACAAAGGAAAACAGGAACTGCAGCTCTGCAGGATCATCTCCCTTGGAGGGCTATAAAGTAAACAGGGTGACAAAGAGGAACACAGTGGGTTCCCCCATGGAAACTGCTACATCAGCTCCAGCACTTTTGAAGGCCTCATTCCTCACCAGGGAGTGGGGTTTATGCTTCTCATGCCATTTGCTGGGTTCACCCTTACCTCGTGTGTTTTCCCTGGTAACCTGCCAGCTGCACTGCAAAGCCAGGCATCACTGAGGAGATACTGCAATACAAAACCTCACCTACATGGGGTATTATTTTAAATTTCCCAAATCACAGCAGGATCTCAGTTTCTGATGTAGAACAACAGAGACAAGGAAAGGCATAATGTAGTGCCAGCAGGTTCAGAAACTCCATCACTACCAGCACTTGTTTGTCTACACTTGCAGATGGCACTGGGGTAAATTACATCGAATGGGCAGACAGGATGTGCCGAGGCCAACCAGAACTATCCCAGCACAGCCCTACCTGTCAGCCTGCTCTGACCACCTGTAGGCCAGTACAAACCTACTAAAATGGTGGCATTTGAACATGGGGTGATTTGTCTGGACCAGCAATTCAGCTTCCCAGTCCAACACTTAAAACTGTCATTATGCTTTCCCAAAAAGAAGTCATGCATGTACCTAACTATACTCAATACTGCTGGCCAGTCTCCCTCAACATTTCTAACAGAGAAACGATCCTGAACAGCTCTGACTTGTTCAGTTTTCTTTTCTTGAAAAATTAACTAGCATATTCGTGTGTATACCCTCCACTGGGAGGCAAGATCCTGTCTCCAAGTATTTCTAGACCGAGTTTCAACAGCAGCATGAAGATTCCAGACAGTAATCACACTGTTTGTACCCTACCAAAATGAAGCATAACTCAAAACATGGAACAGCAAATCTCACGCATTCTCTGTTTTACGTGTGGATTGGTACTCCATGAGGCAAAGCCAAGTCCTGAGCCATTAATAGAGCTCCCTGGCACTACAAGTCTTGAGGCAGAAAGCAGCCTCTCCCCCCACCATATTACACAAGGGCCAGATTCTAACCCACCTACACACAGCAAGCCAAAACTCAACTCCCACTAGCTGGAGAATAAGGTGCGATCCAGTGCAAGAGGAGGAAAAAACCCCAAACAAACCAAACCCCAAGAGCAAAAAAACAAACTATCATCCAGAAACAAGTAACAACTGACAGAGCCTAGGAGGCAGGAAAGCTGTCAACAAAAAGTCTCAGAGACTATTTCTCTGGGACATGAGGAAAGTGGCAGGGGCTCTGTGCAGGAAAGCAAACCAACACAAGCTGATACAGCATTTTGCTCTTTCAGGAATTCCTTATGCAAGACAGGCAAAACACTCAGCCACCTGCACACCCTCTCCCCCCCAAAAAACATAATTACAGAACTGCCCGAACTCCAGAGGCTGTAGGAAGGACTGAAAATAGCCAGGTACTCAGTCAGCAGCACAATGGGGATTTTGGGGGAGGAGGGATGGAACCTCCTGTGACAGAAGAGACATAATACATGAAAACTGTGCAGTGCTCACCAACCCCCCTACTCCTCCCCTGCACAGCGAGGTACAGCTGCACAGCACTGCTGTTGTGGTAAATCAGGCTCTCTTGTGCACCAGACAGCCAAGGCTGACTTGCAGCTACACATGCCACATCCTTTCAGCTTCTGTGAACCTGTGCCATGGGAAGCCACCCCGTAAGGCACATGAGGTACCTAATGCACACCTACCCATCCTCCCCCAAGTCCTTGCTCAAGGACACTTCGAGTAAATTAAGGTTAAAGCCAAGAATACCCGAGGGTTTCAATGGTATAGCCCCCACACCTACCCTCAAAAGACAGCTTCAAAGGATGTGAGAGTGGAGGGCTACAGAGAAGGTACAGCACAATTCCAAGGGATGGGATTTAGAAGTGTGGAAAAAAAGTTTCAAATGAGGCAGAGGAGAGTGCAATGACAGAGAAAATGAGGAGCTGCATCAGCAGAATACCCAGAAGGGCAGAGAAACCCAGGCACCCAGATTTGCCAAGTACCATGTCCAAACTGCCTTACCATACTTGTTACAGGTGCTGACTCCAAGCTCTGCAGGCAACCTTCTACCAGACTGTAGGTGTCTGAAAGGCCCTTGGGTAGCGGCCTCAGACACAAGGGAGGATAATGGGAAGAGAGGAAAATGAAAGGAAAAAGAAGCTGGACAGAGATCAAACCCTCCCCCATAGAACTGAGCAATAGATTCTTTGAGTGCCCTTAACAACATGGGCCTCCTAGGAGAGCTGAGGGTTCCTAGTGCTGCTGGGAGGGTGCCTGGCATTTCCCCAGGATCAGACCAAAAAGTAACAGGCTTTTCTGCATGCCTGAAAGCCTAAATAAAAACAAAGCACAAATGGCAATCTAACATTGTAACGTAATTTCAGATTTCATTATAAATCTTAACTTCATTAAGCTGATGGTATTTTGGGGGGGGGGGAAATAATTTAGCATTCCTGCTGTTTATTTTATTTCCTGCTGACACAATGATTTAAATTGATTAAAAAGTCTGCTCAATTATTTTCCAAAATGTATAAATATCAAGCCAGGCTAATCCCAACTAACTACAACGAACCCTTCAAATAATTGGGTCTATTAGAACTGCACATGTAGGGTCCACAAGAACAGTTTCCACTGACATTGAATGTAAGTTAATGTACCCACAGAATGGTACTCCCAGCATGGACTATGTACTTTACCTCTCTAGCAAGTTTTTAGAACACATATTCTGTCCCAGAAACATCTTCAGAAGAAACTAACATTAAGTAAGTGATACTACATGCTGTAACACATCTCTGCTTATTTTTCATCCCACCCCAAAACCCACAAGACACTTTTGTCATAAGCAAATTATAGAAGAGGCAAAATGAAAATACAATTTATGTAATGTGACTTGGCTATCTGATTTGCTTGGTTTTTTGATTTTAGCTACGTGTTAAGTAGGATTTAAAAAAAAACCATAACATTTCCCTTGTTACTATGAATGCCAGGCCACAATGAATGTCATTCTCCACATATGTTCTGCAGGTGGGTAATTTTCCATACCTAAATATCCCTGAGCAAAGTAAGACTATGTATTTTTAAATATATTCAGGTTTTAACTCACAGTATGTAACACCAGGTCTTTCAAATGCCCATGCAAAACACTACACATCCATGTAGGATGGCAGAGGGGAGCTCCTCTGCAGCAATCTGCAAGCTGTTGGTTGCACAAGTAAAGGAAGAGAGTACGTGCACCACAACATCCTTCTTTAAAAATGCAGCATGTGAATTAGAAAGCATGAAGCAATGTTTTCCCTCTTATGTGCACACCCCTGTTTGGGGCCGAACTGTTTTGCTGGGACTGGGAGATCATCAGAGTTCTGGTAAGAGGAGGAATTGCTCCACCACTGCCATCCAGAGCTGGGTTGCCTCTTCCTCAGAACTTTCTGGGCGTTTGTGCCATGCCAGCACAGAGTGTGTTGGGAGGAAATGGCTGTCACGTCTGGGCTGCAAATGCTGACGGGAAATACTTGGATTAAAACTAGGAATCAAAAGAGCGTTTAGGCTCTGTAGACACCCTGCACCAAAAAATCGTGCATTATTTGCTTCAATAAAGACCAGCAACAATGTACACATGTCAATTTGTAAAACGTATAAATAAAGGAAAAAGGAAAAAAAAAAGAAAACAGTGCTTTGCCAAGGTTGCTTGAGAGACATTTTTACAGGAGACTGTTAAATGACAAGATCTGCGTGAGATCTAAATGCATAATTTCTCTACACTAATTAATCATCTTGAGAGAAAAGCAATTTAAGAAAATCTCGTGTCCACACATGAAATGTAAGTTTTGTTTCTCATCAAGGATTTGATATTTAATTCAAAGTCCATTTCAACTCCACCAGGCAGAACTTAACTGAATTGCCTCTTTGATTTTAACAGGAAGGGATGATACAGAGCCTTCCTTAAACAAGGCTGATGCTATACTCAGCATCACACAAAAGACACTGCAGTGAATTTGGTGGCACCCTAAACTTCACAGTTGTCACTTCCCAGCACTTCAGCCATCTGGAAGGCCTGCCATCTCCTACAGCAAGTGCAAGCTGCTACGACTTGTGTTAAAAGAAACTTCCATTTTCAACTGTGCACGTAAGTCTGAGCTCCCCAAAAGACCCACTCTGGTCTCTGCCTGGAGCAGACCTGACACTGGTCACTCCCTGAGGCTGAAACAAGCACTGGAGGCAACACCCTGAGCAGCACTCTCACTCTAATTTGGCCTCAGCATTTCCTGTATATGGAAGGCTTTATATAAGACTAGAAACTACCTGTTTTGCTTCTCTGTTGCCTTTCCCCCCACATCCACATTTTCAGCCTGTCAGGCTAAAGGGCCCCATGGGCTGGTGTCAGCACAGAGCTGCCCCAGGAGAGCTGTGCCTGGGGCTCTGTGCTGGGAGGGCCTGCTGAGCACGGCAGCCCCAGGGACAGGGAGTGCTCTGCATCCCTCTCCAGCCTACAGACTGCTGGATTCAGTGCTAAGGAGTTCCTGAGGGGGATGTGCTTCCAGCCCTCCTCTGGAGAAGGGCAGGTTGCCATGACAAAGGCCTTTGAGACAAAGAGGTGTGGGATGGAAAAATAGTATGTGGGAAACCTAGAGGGGAAAAGACCTCAGTTACGCATTTGCCATCATTTTCCAACACAAAGTCACAGGATTGGGTCCTTGGTTCATGGCAGAGAGTAAGGGGATACAACTGCCCTGAAATCAGAAGCTGGATGAAGTATGGAAGCAAATACAACCATACAGCATACAAAGACTCAAGATACGCTGATCCTGGTGAAGACAACTTCCCCACAGCAAGGTGTCCTAACGTCACTTCAAACAACCTTTATTATCAAGTGCTGCCGAAGCAGAATCACTGCAAGCAAAGGCACCTTTCCCTTAGGCCTTTACAGGACCTTCCCAATGGCCTTAAGAAAGCTTTAATCACCTGAGCCACCTGCCACCATTTTATGGATGGCACAGGCCTTGCTGCAGTAAAAGCAAGCTTGCAAATGCCTTTTCAAAAGCATACTTTGTGTTTCTAAAGTTTCTCTATCCCAGAAGGTCTCAGCAAGGTCTGAACAATTTATATAAGGGACTAAACAAAAACAAAAAGAGCAGGAATGAGAGGGAAGAGGCAGATCCAACCACGGCACCAAGCAATAGGCTTAATCCTGTTGTGTTCTCTAGATTTAAAAACCCAAGAAATATGGCATTGTATAGGAAGGGAAGTATCAAAAACATGGACTTTTACAAGCTGGGAAATCCCAGTGCCCTGAAAGGCAGAGTGAAAGACAGCTTCGTGCTCCTGAACTGAATTTTTAACGTTGTACATTACAGCCAGTCATCTCCCTCTCTCCCATTTGTTGTAGGGGATCCATTTCAAAACATTTCCTTGCTTCAAATCATGTCTGTCATTACAATCCCAAAGCACCCAGGCTGCACGTGCACTACCCTGTGGAAGCAGTGACTTCTGGGCCAGGAAGACATCAGCTGGATATAATGGGAATAGCTATTGCCCACCTCCTCCCTGAACCCTATGGACAGATCTCCCTATTCCCCTTCCCTCTGCAGCACCTGAGCCTTGGCACTGCATCAGCTGGCAGTGCCATTTCAGATACAGCTCCCCTGTGTTCCCTCTGCTCTCAGCTTTAAGGACTCAGAACGGGTGCTGTATTTGTGTGCCCCAGCTCTGAATCTCCCCATATTCAGACTCATCTTATTGTTCCCAGAGAGTAAAACTCTCGGAACTGCCTCCAGCCTTCTTCTCCAGCCTCCTCCTCCCCACCAGCCCCACACCCTGTGCTGTCCTGTCCTACCCACATCGTACCTGTTGGCAAGACTTGCAATGCCGCCAGTGCCGCTGTGTTTCCTTGCCCGGCTCAGCCTCCGCGTGGGCTTTGGGTCCTGTAGTCCAGGGCTTGGAACTGAGGGGAAGGTCGAGGCATAGCCATGTTCACACTCTGCATGACAATCAACAGGCAGGGCATTAAAAAAAAAAAAAAAGGAAAAAAAAGGAAAAAATTAAAAAAATAAAAAGTCAGCAGTCAGGCCCCAGCAGTAACCTGTTGGCCCAGCTGGGGAAGATCTTAACCACAACAGCTCAGGGAAATGCCTGATGATACAAATATTCACTGGGAAGTGGAGAAAAGGGAGGAAGTGGGATATAAAGTCTCTGCCAACCCTGGAGCAAGGACACCACCACTCAAACACTGAAAGCATAAACCTCCCCCCACCCATGACAGTCCAGAGAGTGCCTCATCACTCCCCTCCTGCCCAAGCTATCTGAACCGGGCAAACCAAGTGTATTTCATTCTGCTGAGCCAGAGCACCCACCGCCGTCCTTCCTGCCCAGGGGAAAACTTTCACACCAATCTCCCCTTTTGTTTCCAGAAGTCACATCCCCCTCAATCTCCCACACTGTGCGAAAACCTTGCAACTCATCCATCGCCTCCAATAGGACCTGTCAGCCCTATCCCTCACCCAACCCTTCACTGTTGGGGATTTACCATCATCCCGCCTGCAAACACTCGTTCTGATCCCTTCTCCGGGGTCACTCTCGCCCTTCCGCGGGGATCTGACCCCGACCCCAGCCCCATTCCCCTCACGGAGGGCTGTCACCCAGCACCCATCCTCCCCCCATTACCTCTCTCCCTCCGCTCCAGATACTCGGCCGCCTCCAGCAGCCGCTGGATGTTGATCATCTGGACCTGCTCCATGGCCGGGGGGCTCCGCAGCCCCGGGCCGCCCTCCGCGNCCGAGCGGGGCGGGCTGGGAAATGCAGTTCCCGGGAGCCCCGAGGGACCGGCCGAGCGTGTGGGGGCATCGATAGGTCCATGACCCTCCCCGGGTAATGCCTGTGTGCCCTCACGCCTCAGGCGAGCGCTCCGTGCCCACCCAGCCCCCGAGGTGATGCTGGTGGTCTGAGGTCACAGAACGGGTCAGGTCGGAAAGGACCACAGTGGGACATGTTGCCCAACCTCCCTGCTCAAGCAGGGTCATCCTGGAGCACATGGCACAGGATTGCGTCCAGGTGGTTCTGGAATACGTATCTCCAGTGCGGGCAACTCCACAACCTCTCAGGGCTACCTCTTCCAGTGCACGGTCACCCGCACAGTAAAGAAGTTTTTCCTCATGTTCAGTTGGAATTTCCTGTGCTTCAGTTTCTTTCTATCTGTTGCCTCTTGTCCTATTGCTCAGCACCACCGAGAAGACTCCAGCTCCATTCTCCTCACCTCCTCCCTCACATACATTGATAAGGTCCCCTTTTAATCATCTCTTCTCGAAGCTGAACAGGCCCAGCTCCCTCAGCCCTTCCTCGTAAGAGAGGTGGCTCTAGTCCCTTGATCAACTTGGTAGCCCTTTGCTTGACCTGCTCCAGGAGCTCCCTGCATTTCTCGTACTGAGGAGCCCAGAACTGGATGTAGCACTCCCGGTGATGGCTCCATGCCCACCCAGGCCCTGAGGTGGTGTTTTGCCCTGCTCTCCCTCGCAGTCCCTGGCACACCAGCAGCACACACGGCTCACAGTCCATATGCCCAGCTGTAAATGGTGGGTGATGGGCTTTCTCACGGGCCACCGCCAGCTGGGGAAGCCGCTGTCAGGCAGCAAACACCGACACACCACAGCAGCCCACAGGCCAGAGCTCCACGCTCCCCCAGTACACTGAGGGTGAGGCAGCCAGTGCCGGGGAGGTGGGAGCTTGGCAGCCATTTCATCCCTTTCCGTACAAACACCTGGGCTTCCCACGCATGAGCTGCCAGGCCTATGGCAAGGATAAACCTGAGAGCTGCAGCCACGGGGTGGAGGCTTTCTACATCTCACCTGTGGAGATGCAACAAAAGACAAGGTGCCAGGCTCTGGGAATTCCCACCAGAAGTGACTGATAGGAGGCTGAGGAGCAAGACCCATTTTTCAATGAGAACACAGCCCTTTGAGAGCAGAGACAAGAGATACCACAGACACCAATTTCACTCTAGCTGAAGCAGTGCATTAACAAATAACAGTGACAATTTCAATATTATAACAAATTCTGCAACACACCTTGCAGTGTGATCATTCTTTTCAGCATTTTAATAATGTATTTACATCCTGATTTTCACACAGCTACAAACCCTCAGATCACTTTTGTGACTCTGAATTTTACCAACTTCAACACTAGCTGGAACAGAGCTTAAAAACCTGCTACCATTTAATTGTATGATACCAGTCTCTAAGATATTTGAGTTACATTTCTGTCTCTGAGGACATGCTCAGAGAACACTCAAAATCAGAATGAGAACATTCACAGTAAAAATCCAAATCTGAAACTGATTCTGACTTAGAAACACCCCAAAGATTGTTTCGTAGTTCTAACTGGGGTTATTTTCATGGGTCTGAACCCTTAGGCCATGACTGGTTATGTATTTGCAAGCATTCCTCCATCAGAATGGGAGATGGAGAAGTAACTTGAAAAAACAACAGAAAAGCAGAGATTCTCAGCTAATAGTGTGTGTGTTTGGTAGCAAGGGCTTTAGGCAGAGCACAAACTATAGGGAGACTTGTGATGAAAATGAAAGAGTTGGCAGCACTCAACTCGAAAAGGCCTGAAAAAAGTGGATTCAGGGTAGCTAACTTTTCTTTAAACACATTTCACTGATTCACCATTTCTGAGATTTCCTCAGAAAACCGCAGGCTTGCAGCTGATGAAAGCAAAAATAATACTATTCAGCTCTTACACAGACTTTTCACCCCTGAATCTCTAGGGTGTGATTTGCTTTGTTTCTCTGAAGATGGGATAGTTGAAGAATAAAGGAAGCTGGGACACTTCCAGGGACATACGTCCCTCCTTCTGCACTGTGGGAAAGCCAGCCCCAGCTCTCAGTCAGACAGGACAACCTCCACTGTGCTCCCTGTAACCTGCTCCCAAAACCAGGGAGTCATTTGCCTCTCAGCATTAGCAATACTGAAATTAAAAAAACCCAAACCCCACAACTCCAACCCGCCAAACTCACGATGAAGCCCCAAAATCACTGCAAACCAGGTTGTTGTCAGTGTCCACAGCCATTAGGTTTTCTGATGGCATTCAGAGGTATGTGGTGCCACTCTAGGGATTAAATAGGGAAAGCCATTGCTGGAAAATGTAGGGGTAGGTTAGGAGCATATCAAAGCATCAGTGTCGTGAAGGTAAAGTTCTATATACAAAATAAGAGAGTATGAAACAGGGGCACCCTGATATGCACACAGTGAATGAAATCAGCTTCAGAATGAAGTAACAGCACAACCAGTTCTGCATGAAATTATGTAGGATCAGCTCTTGAATTTACACTTCATCCCAGCTTCCAAGTCTTTGTTTCTGAAGTAAACAACATACAATCAGAAAAAAAAATAAATCTGTGTGAAACAAAGACAAATTTGAGAGGAAACTGTGGGACACCTTCCCAAAGTAAGAGCCCTGAAGAGGAGTCAAGCCAACAGTGGAGCCACAGCAAATCTGCAAAAATCTTTCAGTTGCCATCCCAAGTGCTCGTGTGGGCAGGTCAGCCTGCAAAATGCCAGAGCTCTGTGTGACAGAAACAAAAGTGGGTGGAAAGTGAATAGCACGAAGAGGCCCAGTGCTATTCAACTGCCGACCAAAAAGCCCCCAAAGTCAGATTTTAAATGTGGTTGAGCAATCCACAGGCAACAACGGGGAGGGGCTAAGGGAAGAGTATTTTAGGGGAGAATGAGATCATTTAATTTAGTGGCTACGAATGATCTGTAAGTACAGTTTTCTGATTATAAGTGCTTGCTGCTTGGCATCCCTTCTGGCAGCTGTGATTCACTTTCATTGTGTGTTCTGCTGCTTCGCCCTTTAGAAAGGGGCTTTTTACATTTTATTAAATGGCACTTCGGCAACCCTCCATTTCCAGCCTTAATAATGGATTTGTTAATCTCTCTGATAGCCTTTCCCTCCTCCTTAGCAATAATTTAAATATCCAAGAAGAAATCTGCAGTGCAGAAATCAATTAATATTTACATCTGAAATGCTGCTGTACTATTTTCATCAAGTACAACAGATGTGATCTGTTTTTTTACCAACATCATCATCACTTGCATTTAACTAGCATCTTCCATCAGGGAAATTTTCTAAGAGCTTTCCAGAAAGTAATGTTTTAAGCTTCTCAGACCTGAAATGACTTTAGCTATTTTCTTTCCACTCTGCAGGAAGGGAAACTGAGGTACAAGCAGCATAATTGCTCATATTAAGACACACCCTAAGCCAGAGGTGGAACAGGAACACGTCTCAGGAATCAAGAAGCCCAACCCTCTGCTTTGAACACAAAGCTTAGAAATAACACAATGCACTGCAACGTGGAAGTTATTTTCAATAAGGGCAAACCATTTGACTAAACTGCCTTGTCTTCCACTCCTTGTCTTTTGCTAAAATCCTCCTATCCCCAATGCTTTGCACCCCCTGTGAGGAACATAAAGATGGCAACGGTTGTAAGAGCTTCCTTTGCCCACCTTCA
Source organism: Pitta sordida (assembly GCA_013390025.1). Taxonomy (NCBI): domain Eukaryota; kingdom Metazoa; phylum Chordata; class Aves; order Passeriformes; family Pittidae; genus Pitta; species Pitta sordida. The sequence goes on along the minus strand of WEKX01022731.1, from coordinate 407,259 downwards.
CACAAAATCTGTAAATCCTTAATATTGTATTCAAAGCCTTGAAACCTAACACTCCTGCAATCAAGGCACGAACAGAGATCCACAGTAGGAGCCATTTTCTGGTGCTCTAAAAGCGGTGCAAAGATTCACTGATTCCCCAGATTTCTGGGGACAGCAGATCCATAAAACTCCTGTTTCTTGACTGAGCGGAAGAACATCTGAATATCCCACTGAACAGCACAGAATGTTAACAATCAGGTCTCTATTCTATGACTGTAACAGCTCAGCATCAGAGGACTTGCAGTAGTAGACTGGAGAATATCCCAAGTCTCACCTACTCAACACCCTTCCAAGGCTTCCAACACCTTCACTAAGGTATCCTGTAGGATACAGCCTCATTTCTTATCTGGGAGCTTCATTCTTTCATGTCTCATCAGATAATCCCTTTCAGCACTCCCACTGGTATGTGGAACCCATCCACCAGTGAGGACAGACATTGCTCAGAATCAAACCACCTGGACATCCAAGAGTTTGGAGAGGAATGAAGTGCAGGCCATATTTATCACTCTGATTCAAAGAACAAGGTCTGCCAACCAATAAGGTAAAAGCCACAGGCCTACGAGATCTTTGGACTATTTTCTCCTTCTCTCCAGCAGACATGTTGCTCTGTTTTCAGACCCATGCTATGCCCCAAGTTACACAGAGTCAGTGACTCTGTGACTTTCATTCAGACACTTAACTGATCCAGCTGCAAAATCAAGAGGACTTCCCATACGAAAAAAAATGTATCATTCACAGGGAGGGGTCTTTCCACTGAATAAGAAGGTAGGGCTCCTCAGCCAACGGCAGAAGGTGCTTCTCTGCCAGCTCTCAGGATGCTCTGCTGACAAGGGATATGATCAATTCTCAGCAGCGCTCCTGGCACAGTCCCATGGTTTTACCTCTGCCCTTCCATTTCTCCTGCTGTGGCTTCCTTCTGAATTTTATCCTGAGGTCCAAACAGCCTGAGTCAAAATAACCCAACCTGGAAGTGGCTAACGCATGAATCATTGTGGCCAGGTCACGAACCAGGAGGAATGAAAGGGGCTTATTGTGAGCTAGATGAAAATTACATAAATAAAGGGGCCCTGTAGTGCTCCATATATCACATCACCGTAAGACCCAAGACCACTACACTGACCTTGAGCCACGTGTTCAGCTTTCATTGATTCAATGGGACCTCTGCACACAGACTGAATGCAGTCTGGGCTCCTTCTGCCCTCCACTAATTAGAGGTTTATGACTTTTCTTTGGCTTATCAAAAAAAGACCCTAACAGCACATAAACAATGGAAGAAGCCACATGATGAAGATACTGTTGACTCGCCCTCAAGGTTCAGTCTTCCCTTCCCTCAGAGAGAATTATTCAGGAGCAAAGAACAAATCTAAGGTCAACTATTTGTTATTCCTGGTCAGAAGATCAATAAACAAAACCAGCACTTGAAGAAGATCTAGCTGTCTCTTGTGAGGGGCCAAAGTCCACTGTCCCAGGCATGCAGATCTCCATTAGACTTTTGAACTTGTCACTCCTGTTACAGTGACTTGATTGCCTTTGTGCTTTTGGAAGAGGATATAGCAACACAGGTCTGTATCTGTAGGAAGATCAGTATGTATTACACATCACGTCTATAAGAGATAAGTCATCATATAGGAAGGATTCACTACATGTTTATGCAACCCTTACTGACAAAAACATGAGTCAACACACACAAAGGGGATGCTTGGCACATACTAAACTTTAGCTGAGTTTACTCCAGGTCCCTCTAAAACCATCTTCCAAACTCTGGCATTTCAGCTGCTACAGATTTCCAGCTGTGTTTATTCATGAAGTGGCATTTGCAGAGGTTCCAGATACACCAACATAGCTGCCCTCAGCACAACTTTCATTTCTGGAAACATTCACTGCAATTTTTTTCACGTGACGTTTCTATTCCTTAGATACCAAGCTTAAATTTGTGGAAACAGGTCATTTGGAAACCGTACATTTAAGCTAGCAAGGTGTGTTGGGATTGGGTTTTGTGGTCTCGCCATGAGAACTGCAGCACGCAGGCAGGCAGCACTGTTATTCTTTTCCAGAGGCTCAACTGGAAAAATGATTCAGTTATATTTCTGTAGCTAAAATACTCCAGTTTACCCAAGGAGTCTGATAACCTTCCCTGTCACTAATTTTTATTACAATTTTTTTTAAAGGAAGATGAATACTACAAGGATGGTTTCACTGCTGGTGCTGAAGGGCCACTCCTGAAGCTCAGTCTCCCCCTGCCATAGCCCAGATAGTACGTCCCATCCTGCTCCATGGCTCTCAGCCCTTTGGTTCTGTTTCCACATCATCCAGCCAACCCATGGCCCCTCTGCTATTAATCACAACCACAATGATGGGATGTGGGAACCTATAAATGTAAAAAAATCTCCTTATTTCTCCCTGGGCATCAAGATGGCAGGAAATTCCTGCCTTACCTGAAAGTCTTCCCCTAGACATGAAGTCTCTGCTGCCCGCATTGCACTACTGATCTGCAAGCAGAAGTGGGAAACTGGTGTGTTTTGGGGCCTGAAAAGGGCCTTGCAGCTGCTCCTTTACCACCAGAAGGTGTGACAGGCACACTCTGGGATATCCAAGAGTTTGGATACACAAAAGACAAGGTTGTGTCTGCCTCCCAGGGGGTCCCTCTACCAAAGGGCACCCACTCCTGCTGGGACCAGTGTTTAAAAAAAAGGTGAATCGCCTGGCACAGCCACCAAAGGCTTGGAAGAACAAATGAGGACACAGAGTGTGGTTTATCAGGAACTGTAAAACTACAAGGGAAACCACTTCAGCATGTTCAGTCATTACAACCCTTCCTTAAGTTCCTTCCTTTGGCTACCAAAGCCCTTCAGCTTCCATACAGCCGTGATGCTGATCCCATTCAGCATCCCGGTGCTTTACCCAACTCCTTCCCTATCACTCATCCTGCCCAGGAGGAGACAAACATCTACCTGTCACCTGTTTTTTTAAGACTGTGTTTCCTTGGGGCAGGGCACTGTCACTCCCCTGTGTGTACAGCACCTGGCACAACCGGGCTGTGACTCAGCCACAGTTACTTCCTGATGGGAGTAACACCAAAATAGCTCATTACAGCCCTGCATAACACCGTGGTCAAATGACCTGGGCATCCTGCAGGAAGCAGGTGAGCACTGAGTCTGACTGCAACTGAATTTGGCAGTCTCCATCACCAAACTTTTTTGATCTGGTCTCCCCTGTTACTGCTAATTGCTAAGTCAGAGGCTGTAACGAGGAGTGACCAGCCATTACCAATGTCTCTGCCAGGCTGCCAGCACAGGGTGCACTGAGAAATTACTCCTGAGCTGGCAGACGAAAGCGCACAGAATTCTCTTGGTAAAATAACCTGAGCTCCACATGCAAATCTCTTCCCAGTAACGTGTGGGATATAACCCTCCCTCTTCTGCAGCTGTTCCTTAGTTTAGACAGGGCCAGTAACGCTCAGAGATTGTTTTCCAATCCCAGCAGCATTTTTCTTTGTTTGGGAGCAACACGTAAAAGCTGCCTGGTTTATGACGGTCACGTTCTGAACAGCACGTTCAATAGCTGAACCTTTGGATAAATGGGACTTTTCAACCTAAAATGTCCTGATTGCAAATTATAACATTGAAAGATTTTGCAGAATTGCCCAATAAAAGTGATGATTTTCAGTATTATGACCATGATGATTACCAGTGAAAGCTTCAGTGAAAATAAGTGCTCAGGAATTGTGTTGTTTGGATGCAAACACCTCTTTTCAAAATCTAGCAATAAAAATATTCAGTATCCTGCTGACCTGCTCGTTTTCCAGTTCCAAATAAGGAACTGCATAAAATGATGCATTTTTAAATGGAGCGTACATAAGATCAGATACTGTCCATCTCAACAACGAGAAAAATTCTATCCCTTCCTCCTCTGATAAAGAACCCCCTGGTTTTGACAGTTCCCCTTCACAAGAAGAGCACTCGTTGAGGAAAAAAATAACCAAAAACCAAACCCAAAACAGCGGTGTCACACTCGATTCCCAAACCAGGGGTGCTGCTGTTTTCACATGCAAACCCAATTCCTGCTGGTGCCTCCTGTCTTTTCCCTGCTCGCTGGCCGCGGTGCAGCGCAGCTCCTCAGACGCTCGGCTTTGCAGATTCATTATGAAACAAGAATTAGCACATGAGAAAAAAAAAAAAAATCCCACCCCAATATTAATTCAACTTTCAAACCCAGGAAAGCAGCCTGGATCCGTTCCGGGCGAGGAAAGAACAAGGGCTTTTGGCTGCGGCTTTAGCGGCAGAGCGGCTTCTCCGCAGTAGGATCCCTTCCCCTGGCAGGCTGCGCGCACGCAGCGGTGCCTGCGGAACAAGGGCACCCTACACGGTCACCTGCACGGCACCCACAGCTGCCATAGGGGATGGACGGCGGGAGAGGGGGATGGAGCGATGGAGACGCGCCGTGACGGACTCGCTCGCCCATCCCTTTGTAAACTTAAAGGGAAAAGAAGAACGCAACACACGCTCCACGAGGAGGAGGAAAAATGGGGAAAAGCCCCAAATAAGCAACAAAACAAAACCGGGGAGGGCAGAGGAGAAATGAAAAATAATAAAAAATAAGTAGAACATTTAAAAAAAAAATAAAAACTACAACAATGAAGAAGAGAGAAACCCGAGGAAAACAAGGGCAAAGTGCCGGTGTTGGAGCGAAGCCCGGGGCTCCCGGCGAGGTTCCCATGTGACACCCCCGGGCCCGCAGGTCCCCGGAGCTCCCGGGCCCCCCCCGGCCCCGCTCCGCTCGGCAACGCGTGACGTCACACGGGGGACCCCGGCGCCGCGCATTGGCGGAGCGGGACGCGAGGCCCCGCCCCTC
>WEKX01022731.1:376764-401717 GCA_013390025.1 Pitta sordida | reverse complement strand
TCGGCCCTCGGGAGCCCCGCAGCCCCTCGGGGTGTCTTGCAGCTCCGCAGCCGGGAACGACCCCCTGGATAGTGGGCACCGGCTGTGGTGGCACCGCGCCCCCGGGGATGGTGGCACTGCCGGTGTCAGTGTAGCGGGGGGGGTCGAGCTGCGCTCTCAGCCGGGACACAGAGGCAGAGCCAGGCCTGCGCTGTCCCTTGTCACCCCAGGTCACCTCTCGCCGCTGCCCGAGGGTCTGTCCCTGCTCAGGAACCCAGGGTGACAGGCGCCCAGCCCCGGGGGCAGTGAGTCCCGCACTGCTGGCACAGCCCCGAAATCCAAAGGGGCCCCACGGCATGAAGCACCAGCGGTTTAATGTCAAATTACTCCTCTGTTGAGCAGTGCCTCACAGAAAGTCCTCATGGGGTTCAGATTCCAAAAGCAATTAATAAAATATTTTTTTTCCAAAGCAAATCAAAGGCAGAAAGCAGGCAAGGGATGCAAGAGCCTCCCCAACACTCCCATCCATGCCCATCCTTGCATCCTGGAGTCAGGGCTGGGCACATTTATGGCTGAGGCATATCCTTGTTTTCCCCTTGTTTTTCAGTCAGACAGGTGAGAAAGAGCACGTGTGCCCTGGGGAGAGAGCACAGGACCTGATCCAGACTGAGGAGGAGGAGGGCAAGGATTTACACTTCCATGAGTCATTTGCCATCTCAGATCCATGAATTTTGAGAGGGTAGGAGGAGTGGACCCCACTGGCTCCAGGCTGGCAGCAAGAGACCTCCAACACCCTCCTGGGTTTGCTTCCATCCATGATGGCAACACCTGACCCACAGTGCTACGTGGTGCAAAATCCCTCTCCTGCCCAGCCGGTCGGTTTGGTCTGCATCCATTGAGGAGCTCTGTGGGAGCGGCTGGGGTGAAGCATTGTCCCAGAGATGTGCTGGGGCGTGGGGACCTGCTCATGCCTGGCTGTCATGGGCTGTTGTGAGGCTCTGCAGGCCTTGCCGGGCTCACCGGCCTCCCAGGAACCAGCACTGGCTGGAGGGAAGGAGAGGAGAGAGGGCATGGTGGTTTTTAAAAACACCATACACGTATTAGTAAGTGTTAATTTGTACCTGGAGCCTGCAGTGTCACGGGGACCTGAATCATCTGAGAGGGGACGATGCCCCAGGCTGCAACGCATGCCATGAAGTCCTTCCAGCTCCCAATTGCTGGGGGCCAGCGAGCTATTTTTGGGCAGCACGGCTGAAGGATTTCATCAGCCACATGCCCTTCCCACAGCACGTGCCGGGGCTGGGCCAGCTCTCCATGAGCTCAACCCAGTCTCCCCTGTGGCCATATGGCACCTCAGCGCTTGCAGCACCACATGGCTGCTGCCATATCAACAATGCCACAATTTGTCCCATCGCTGCATTTGGCACCCTGAAATGGGATGATGAGGTGGGGGAAGGGCAGGAAGCATCAGCTGGATTCAGTTGCAGCCTGGAGAAGAATGGGGAGGAAGGCAGAGCCTGGTGTGCTGGGAGCAGGGAGGGACAGCACGCTGCTGCCAGGCTGAAGTGTGCTGAGCACCCACAGGTGACTGGCCATCCACAAGAGAGGACCTGAGGTGGAAAAGCAAGGGCTGACCAGAGCAGGGATGGAGGTGGGAGCCAGGCTGGCCTGTAAGATACATCCAGACAAGTGAAGGACTAAAAAGTATGTACTTGGATTTTATTAACTCCTCCAACTAGCTAATGAGACATGATTCTTGCTCTACGAGTGTGCATGGGCAAACACTCCCATTAAAACATCAGTTAGCAAGTCTCTGGTTTTCTAAATGTGCAGGGACTGATCCAGGACTGAGGCTCTGCTCCAAACAGTCCTGCTTGCATCCAATGGAGACCTGAGCACAAGCAGCTGTCCAGCTCAGCATAGCACTAAGGGCACCTCTCTGCTAGCTCACCATCACAGAAAAGGCTTTCCATGACCTTTGCTTAAAGTACAAGAGGCCATTCCTGAAGGCACACGAAAGGCAGCAGAAGGGTTTGAGTAGCTCTGCCATGGCTGGCCAGGCTGCAGGATGTCCCAGATGTCCCAAGAACATTGGTGGGTCTGGTCCAGCTTTAAGCCCCAGTTACCAGCCCCAGGGCCCTGGTCTGTGGGGAATCATGCCTTGGACCTTTTGATGCTCTGTTTCTGTTAATGGTTTTTCTCTGGGTGTCCATCCCTGGCCATCACCAGCAGAGCACTGAACTGGCCTTACTTTGCAGCCCCAAATCATGTCTCCCACCTGAATCCAGAGAGTCCACGTGTAGCTGGATCTTTGGGGAAGTGTTGGAGGCTGCACCTGGACACCTACCATAGGGATGGTCCTTGTCCAATGAGGTTTGTACTCAGACACAAGTCAGGGCAAGTTACAGCTCAGCTTTCATCCCTTGGTGATGCCTGTCCTGTGTGCTCCTGGGGTAGCAGAGAATTAAGACATTTGTTAGGGAATGGGATAGGGAGATACAAGCATTTGCAAGGGAATGGTCCAAGGGCAGAAATTCCAAAGGGAATTTCTCAAGAGAAATGGGGTTTTTAGAGGATAGGGGCTGTGGGGTACAAAAATAAAGGAGATGGGCAGTGAAAACACAACAGATTGGAGAGGCAATGCAGAAGGTATGACAAGGGAGGAGGTTTTGCTGTTCCACACATCCAGCAGCTGTGGTCCAGCACCCTCATCCACCCCAGCCTTCTAAAGACAGCCAGATAAGGGTGTGCTCTCTTTATTTGCCTTCTCTTTCACTTTGTTCAACCTTTGAGCTCATCCTGAATAATCACTGTCAATTTTTAATCTGGAAGGTGTTGGAGCTTGCTTCTCAGACAGAAGTGATGGGACCAAATGCAACTTCATGGGCCCATGAGGGTGAGGTGGGAGGGGGCTGACACAGCCCCACTACACACACCATCAACATGGCCAGGCACATGGCTAAAGCTTCACTCACCATATGGGAGATCCCTGGAGCTTTTTATCAGCAGCCTGTGACCATGTGCTGCCCTCAGTACAGCATGGCATACTGAGGGGAGCGTGGACTAGGGGTGCAGAAGTTGGGTGCTCTTGTGGAAGTGGGAAAAATGTCCATTTGGGGATTGGGCCATGTAAGAGAGAAGATTACTGGGGTGCTTTTATTTTGCAGTGCAAACTACAGGTTTAGGTGAAAAGGTGCCGAGTGGTGTGAGTCGCCATGAGAAAACCATAAGTTAGAGAGTGAGCATCGTCCCCTCTGTGGTGGGAATCGTCTCGTCCATGTGTGTTGTGCCCTTGTTGGGCTGAATAGTAGAAAACAGAGCTACTGCTCTGAGCACAAATGCTAGGTCCCCTTTGGGGTGTGTATTTTGACCTTGTTCTGGTGGTATCACACGCAGCAGCTGTTTCCCCACATGGCAGGTGTTATCCTTCCAGTTTGTTCCAACAGCAGCACCAGTGTAAATCACCCCCTGGACAGACCTGGCAGTTTGGAGAGGATTTCAAAGAGTGGGAGCCAGGACGACACTGGTTCTCGATCTGCAAAGCTCCTGGAAGCTCCTTCTCTCTCTCTCCTGTTGTAATCCTTTTATAAAATTTCACCTGCCTTTAAAAGTCTGCTGCTGCCCTTTTTGAAGGACAAACCCATTTTCTGATAGTGATAGTTGCACTGCCTCTCTGCCAAGGGCAGGCATTTCTCACTGCACAAGGGTGATATCCAGATATTAAAAACTTGTTTGGAGGGCTATCACATATCTATTGGTTTGTTGTTGTTTTTTTTTTTTTTTAATGAACACAGTTGTTGCAGTGAGGATGGGCTAAAGCTGGTCTGAAGCAGCTGTACCCTGGAGGGGGAACAGGACTCTGATGGATCCTGGGTGACTCCTAAAGGCTCAGTTATGTTATTGGGCCCAGGAGGTTTATGAGCTTGGGCCCCAGCCAAGAAGTTGCTGCTGCAACCAGGATGGTTGTTGCAGCAGTGCTAGTGGGCACTGTTGACCCTCACAGTCCCTTTGGGTGCCCATGTGGGATGCCCAGCAGAGCCCCAACAACTGCTGTGTGCAGATTTGCATCTTTCTGCACCACCACCTTCACTAGGACACACCGTGCATTGCAGCAGGGAAGCAGAAAGCCTCCAGCCCTGCTAAGAAGCATGGCTACAAGGAAAAGCCTTCTCTTTTTCAGCAATTCTGTTCCTGCTTCTGTATCAGCCTTTGCACTTCCAAGTATCCTTCTTTTTTCATTTGCAACATGGTCTGCAAAATATCAGTCCCTGGACTTGAAACTCAGCAGTGTTTCAGGCCACAGGGGCTTGTTTTGCAGGTGAGCTCCATCCTAGGAGATGTGTTACTGGCATCACTCTTCGTGGTCAGCCAAGTGGCCCCAGCCCAGTGATGAGTGCAGGTATTGCCCAGCTCCTCAGGGACCATTTAATTGGGGTATAGAAATCTGCCTGGACAGAGAGATGCATAGAGGTCAGTGAAATCTTGTATTTCATCTTTCACTAGTCAATAATTAATACATGTAGCTGTGCCCAGCACTGGCTGCAGGCTCTCCTGCCAGACCCTCAGCTGCCACCTGCTACTGCTGCCTGCTGTTCCTGGTCTCAAGGTCCATTGGACCATGGGACTATAATTTGCAGCAGAGCCACACATCCTTCTGAGGAGCAGGTGGAAGTTTACAGCCAAGGGTTGTGTCTCCTTAAGGATGCTGTCAGAGCCGGACCCAGAGTGGGGAGATGCATCCAGCCCTATTACGAAGCCATCACTGCAATGACCTTTCAATCCCCCCAAAGTAAACTAGAGATCAGAGTAACTTAGGGTTGCCCTTGTCAGTGTTTTCATGTCTGCTCCAGTAGCTCTCATACATGAGGTGGGTCCTCAGGTTCTTCAGGAGACCTGATGGCTCTTTGCAGGGGCTTGGGGAAACACAGTGGCTTTTCTAGATGTCTCCAGCTTGCCACGAGCACGTCTCCTCTGGAACCTGTTGTTTGATGGTCTTTTCTGGCATGTGCTAGAAATAGTGTTGATGTTCCCTCTTGCCTGCTCCTGTCTTGCCCAGCCATACCGCTTATCTAAGTTCCATTTATGCTGCTGTTATTTACAGTTTCATCATCCTGGTACCTCTACTTCATTTCCTTTGAAATCCTTTCTTACAAGCCACCTGTGTTGTGCCTCCTGATCTCCTCCAGCACTCACTAGGCAAAGCTAAGCTATGACCTCTGCATTTACAATAACCAATTTTTTATTTCCTCCTCCAGCCTCCTAACTGCCTTCCCCTCTCTCCATCTTTGCAACTGTAGGTTTTCTATCTTGGAGGCTGGGAACTGGCACGAGCTCTTCTCGGCTCCTACTAGCTCTTCACCATTCATGCTTGGCCCTTCACAGTAGTTGCCATGCAGTGCTGATATAAAAATAATAAGGAATTTTTCTTGCCCACCCTTAAAGGAAAGCACACATATGGTCTGAAATTGCCTTGTGCCAGCAGAAAAAAGCACATCTCTGGGTGGGTGGATTCACTGCTGAATATTCCTAGTGGGTCTGGGTGGCTCTGTAAGGGATGGATGGGACCTGCTGAGGCAGGTGGGAAGATGTAAGTGGAGAAAGGCCCAAGCTTGTGTCCCTGGTGGAAAGGGCCAAGTGAAGGATCTAGTTCTTCATCTGTTCAGCTGGAAACTTTACACCACTCCAAGGAATACACTGATTGATCCTTAAGTCTGGGCTGGACTGGCAGATCAAGAGAAGGTCATTTGACATTGCTCCACGCAGGAGGATCTTGTAATATTCTCAGTTTGCAATGCTGCATGCTCTGGCTTTAGGTTTTTGTGTTAAACTCAGTGTCTGTGACATCTAACGTTGACATCCAGCATATCACTGGGATTTATGCTTTCTGGGCCTGGGTCAAGGAGCCATCAGGACAAGCCCAGCAGGAGGCACTGGGAGAAGAGGAGGGAAAGAGAATCCCACACCTCCGGATGGATGGTTGTTTGAGCCTCTTCTCACTTTTGAATACCTTGTGTCCTTACACTCAGTTGGCCTTTTAACCAATTTCACAGCAAACAACCTCTTGATCCCCCTGTGGTTTGATACATTAGTTCAGGATGGCCTTCCTGAAGTGCTGACAGTTATGAAACCTGGTCCCATCTCTGGGACCAGGCACAAATTGAACCTGCTCAGGTGCCTCATTTTTCCCTTTTGTGTGCCCCAGTCCTTGTGTCTTGGCAAGCTAGGTGCAGAAAATAAAGCCTAGAGGAAAAGAAAGGCAGTGGGTGTATGAGGAGAAGTGTCCTGGGAGATTTCCAGCCATTCTCCTACAATATAGTGGAGTACACAGAAGTGATGCCCAGGGAGCTGGTGGGACAGGGTCTCAGCTTTAGCCTCCCCAGGCTGCCCCTTCAGCAATATCTTATTTCTGCTTTGCCAAATCTTTTGGAGCTTGGACTCATTGCACAGTCTCTGCAAAGAGGAGATCCAAGTCTTCGCAGAGTTAAATTAGATTCTTTGGATTTCATGGCTAACTTGGGTTTTGTGGTAGCTGGGGCTGGTGTTAAAGTGGGGAAATCCACCAGGGCTCAGACAATACTTGACTCCACCAATGGCAGCAACAAAATGATAGTGAAAAATTACATTCTTCCCTTCAAAGGGGTTTGATGGTTATTCTGGAATTACTGCTCACCTGGGGGTCAGTGCTCAGGAAAAGACTGCAGGAGCTCAATGGGCACAGGCTGCTGGGGTGGGTTTGGAGGCCATGAGGATGCAAGGACTCTGCTTTTGGCCATAATGCCATGCCACAGTGGGCAGGGGAAAGCAGAAAGCAGCACCTAGCTGCAGTGTCAGCAGGGATAGACACCAGCTGGGCAAGGGAGCACATGGCTTGGAGGAGCCAGCACTTCCCAGGAGGAGCCCTGCTTCAGGAGGAAACTTGGAAGCAGCCAGTGCCACCAGCCACCAGCTCAGCTGGTTCTGTGTGGCTGCAATCCGTTGAGAGACAACTCAGGAGTCTTGCAATGTAATTACAGTTGCCTAATGATTTTCTTCATTTCTCACAAGCATCTCCCTCCAACACGTCCGTGTCCTGTAGCACGGCCTGCTGTGCCTCTGAGGGCCACTGGCAGGCAGGTTTTGATCACAGAGGGTTGCCTGGTACATCCCAAGAGCAGAAAGCACAGCAGTGTTTGGATGCAGTTTTGTTCATCTTTACTTACTTGACATCCTAATATTCAAATATGAAGACCAGCCCCACTGCTACTCCAGGCATGCAGTCTCATAAGGGGAGGGAGAAACCAGAGGGGATCTGCTGGGTCATTTAGTCCAACTATTCTGAGCAGCCACGTCATATAATCCCCTACACAAATTTCCCAGTCTCCCGGCAGCCCCCACCAGTTAATACCCATTTGTTCATGTGCCAGCATTTTCTGTCGTTTAAGGGCTATTTTCTCTTCCTGGTATTTCTCTACAGTTTCCCCCTCATCTTTCTTTACCCTTCACATTGTAACTAAGGAAAAGGACTGTGCACCCTTGCAGGTTGATTCTGCCCAGCATTCTCTGCCTTCATTCCAGCCGTGTTTGATTGTTGCACCAGCACCGTGGGCAAGTCTTGGCCTTCTGGCCCCTGGTTTGCTGCCCACAGCCACTCCACATGGGTGACTTCTGATTCCTCTTCGATTGACTGGGTTCATCACATCTTATGCCAACCATGTTGCAGCAAAACATACTTCTGCTGGTCCTGACTCTCCTTTTGTGCAGGTCCTGGCTCTGCTGACTGGGGATGACACCCTTGGCCCTTCTGCTCCCATTGGCCAGCACATTGCCCGCTTTGCAGCTCATTTACTAACCCTCACCTGCTCTGGTTCCACTGATGATGACTCTCATGATGCTGTCAGATACCTGTCTGAAGAAAAGATCTGATCTGTTGAGTTGTCTGGCCTAGAAAAATCTCTGGTTGGGAAGAGAAACTTTCACTTTTAACCCTGTGCCCTTCTTCTCCAGGACTCTGTTGTTTCCTCCAGAACCACTACAAACGTGCAAGTGTTGACTCTCAGAAAGCTGGTGCTAGAGAGGAGTACAGGATTATCTGCTCTACATTTCAGACTGCTGAATTCAGTGGCAGGTTACAGTCCACACAGTCAGTTTAAATCCTTGGCTGTGATGAGACTCCAACGCTGATTTTCACATAGCCTGCTCCAGCTGCCAGACCGTTTGCCATGAGCATCACTTCAGTGATGCTTAAAGATGTTGTTTGCAAAGGTACCCCTCTAAATCTACCCAGCAATGCTCTCAGTACCTGCAGGAAGCTGATCCCAGAGACTTTGATTCAAATCTACCCCTGTTTATTTTTATAACAGTAAGAAAACACGCCAGCCCACAGTGAGATGTCCCCATCCCTTAGGGTGTTTACAGCATCTAGGGGGAAAAAAATATTTATTAGGCTGCCCAGGGTTAGCCAACAGGATTAGTTGTCTTCAAAACACTTGGGGTGATTCAGCATTGGAGGCTGAGGGATGGAGGTGTGAATGTGCTGTGGATCATGGCAGATGAAGCAGGGTGAGGACAGCAAATCTCACCTGGGGACAGGGCGGGAGGCCACTGGTGGGATGGCACTGAAGAAGCTTTGTGCCAGGAACTCGAGCACAAAGTCACAAAGAAAATGCCATAGAAAACCAGAGTTGATTTGGTGGGCATCTGAGCTGAAGCACTAAGTCCTGCAAAAGACATACAGGATGTGGCCACCTGGCACCACTGCCAAAGAGAGCAGCCCACAGGGCTGCAACAGCTGGAAGGCATCTGGAGAAAGGCTCTGCAGGGCAGAAGCAAAGAGTCTCGTGGCTGCTGGTGAGGTGAGCCAGCACCATACAGGCTAGGCATCGCCAGCCACTTGGACTAAAGCCAAACCAGTTAAAACTCACTGGATCCAGGCGTCATCCCTGCCAAACCCTGCCCAACCCTGCCCTGTGCAGGTTTCACCCAGCCGGGCAGCCAGACATGGCAGAGGGAAGAGCAAAGACATAAATAAAAAGGTTAATGTTTTCCACCCCTCTCTCCCAGCTGCCATGCAGATTGCAGCTGTTTCTCCCCAGTCATGCTGGCCTCAATACTTGTTGGGTTGGTATTTAATTGCCTCTCCCTAACGACGCATTGGGCAGGGTGTAATTTGCCGGCCCTGGTCAAACAGTACAGATAAACCCGGTCTGCACACAAAGGCAGCGGAGCGGGGAAACTCCGCCATCTGATTCTGCTCCCCTTTGGAGCTGGTGGCTCCAGACATGGGCGGGATGCAAAGCAACAGACGTCTTGGCCTTCGGGAGAAGGAAGGAAAATGTCAAATAACAGGAGACACCCACTTGTGCTGTGGAGAGCTGGGGTGAAGCTGTGAGTGCCCAGAACGTCACCAAGGTTGGGCTGCCATGTGCCAGTGCAGGGGCTGCCCATATGCCCTACAGCTCAGCACAACTCTTTTCTTGCATTTCCATTTCTTCTTCCTGAATTTCAGGTGTTGAGATACTTTAAGACTTCTGTCTGCTATTTTATTAACCTTACCGACATAAGCACATATATGGGAGATGGCATCTTCACCTCCACTGGGAATCACCCATCTGGATACTAAAAACCCAACAGGTTTTTAACTTATGAGGCAAAAGGGCTGCCATAACACTGATGTTGACCCTCAGTGTTTCTCAGGACCTTGGTTTCAGCAGAAGTAGGGGAAAAAGGAACAGAAAAGGGAAAGCTTCACCCCTCACCTACATCTCACCCTCACTCTGCAGTACCTTGATACTCAGATCATCCCTGTCCTCCCCAGCTCCTCTTGCACCCCAGGGTGATTCTACCCAGATGCTACGAATAAATGAGAAGGAAAGAGTTAAAAATTAGCCTGCCCTTGCGATGCAACTGCTGAAAAAGCAAAACACACCCTTCCTTGTGCTGGCCCAGGGCACAGACCTGCGTTTATGAGCACGTCTAATACAGCCATGTATTATAAATAAAGATAAATGAGGAACCCTCAATATTGATACAGAGAGAAGGGCAGTTAAATAGATCATGTGTGGATATTAGTGTTCCTTAAATATTTACCAAAAGTATGTCAGAGTTGCTATTAAAGGACTGCAAATTGCCAGGAATCAGTGATCTTTAAAATGCTCAGAAATGAAGTATCAGCATTAAAATTAATTGGGGAATCACCTTGTTTTGGACACTCCAGTACTTTTAGGGTAGTAGGGGAGTGATCCTGCCTGGGCAGAAGTGACTCCTCTGGATCACTTACTTTGTGCTTGGATTTGCTGGATCCAGATGGCTCTGCCTCACCTGCAGAGGGAAGATTTGCTTGGGATGGAACCAGGCTCCCTCATCCCATTCCTGGACCACTCAGCATCCATGTCACACATGCAGTAAAACCAGCTGCTTCGTCATCAAGTTGCACATTAGCGCCCACACCTACAACATGAGGTAATTTATGTGAAACTGTCAGATAACCCCGTCCCAGTGCCCGACATCCTGGCACCTGGTACCTGACGTGTGCCCGGGCACAGGCGCCACCACTGCTGCCTGTTCAGCAAGCTGGGAGGAAGCAAGCAAACAACAAAAATAGGGGCTGTTTGAAGCTCTCTGGAACAGGAGGAAATCAAGGGTGCGTCAAATGGAAATGCACAAAGACAGCAGGGAAATGGGGTTTATTTATAAACTTCGAGAGGACGGCAGTGAACAATGGGGTGGGTGGTTCTTATCCCACCCAGAGATGGAAGAGGAGTCTGGGTCCCTCAGCCACCAGCACAGCTGGATGGGCTGGTGCCCCGGCTGAGCACTCAGCCTGTGGGATCGGGGGTTCTCCAGGATGTGGCTCCACTGCCTGTGCAGAGCCGTATCCTTGGCAGGCAGGCATGGGGTGCTTCCTGGCTTTCTTTAAAGCTCCACTGCACCAAAATCTCTGTTTTGGCAATGATAAAGGGCCACACAGCAGCCTCAGTGCATGTTTCTCCCTGAGGTGGTTGGGAGCACCATCAGTGGGCAGCTTTAGGGGTAGCTCCTGTTCCTGTGCAGCAGCAGCTCTGACCATGTTTTGGAGCAGGTGATGCAACAGCACATCTTGATTCTGTTACTCAGGGGTCCAGGAGCAGTTTGTAACTTAATGCACATCCTTATTTCCAATGATTTTTCTCATCTACAGTGAGAATACAGGTGAGACATGGCCAGTGGCAAGTCACACCCTGCTGGTGTTTCCCAAGCACTGGGCTGGAGGCAGGAGTGTGCAGTGCCACTGGAACAGCTCTTGCTCTGCACTCCCAGCCAAGGGGCCCTTCACCTCTCTCTCCCTGCACATCCTAAACGATATTATAAAACAAGGCCAGCAGATGCAGCCAGCCCTGGCTGTAGAACGCTCTCCTGTGGAGAGTTTTAGCTGTCATAGGTAGTAAATTGGAGGGCATCCTGTCAAGCCCCAGTGAATGAAATTGATCATCTCACATCTACCTTACCCTTTCCTCCCTAGTCAGAAGGGTTATCAGTATTTTTTAAATCAAAACATTTTTGGAAAGGCACCCTCCTGAATTGTTTAAGCTGGGATTATCCCTCCCTGTTACCCTCACTGCAGCTCAGTCCTCGGACCAGAGTCAAAGCAGGTGCCAAACTTGATCCCTCTGCCCTGGGCCTCCTGGGGACACGGGTTGGCAGTGCCAGGTCTGGACCTGGTCAAGGGTTCTAGAGCTCCTCTGCCTTCGCTTTAGGGACAGGAGTAGCACACCAAGATCCCATCAAATCCGTTACCCAGGTATTTAAGGGCATGTGGGTAAAGCCAAGAGCACAGATAAGAGCCCTGCAGAATGAAGCCCAAGCAAATAGAGTTCATCACTACAGCTCCCTGTTGTCTAAACACTTTCATACACGTAAGGTTAAATCTGTGTAACAGAGAAATTCTCTCATGGACTCTTCTTGCATGTAAAATATTTTTTGGTTTGGATTTTTGTTAGGTGACAATTGCACAAACATTTTTCCCCTCAGCAGAGGTGGCTGAAGGAGGCAGCAATCCTAGACAAGATGAAATGAAAATGGAAATGACAAACCTGTTTTCTTTGAGAAGTTTAGAAGGTTCAGTGCATGCACACAGGGACCTACACACACGGGTGTACACCACCACTACCCCCCACTCCCATAAGAACATGCTCATGTTTTCCCTTGCCATGTTAAGTGCTCTCTCTGACAACTGCAGCTGGATGACTCAGGGTGGCACACAGCATTAATGAGACTGACAAGGTAACTCACAGAGACAGGAACCAGATACTGAGCCAACAGGAGAGTAATGGGATGAAAGGAGCCATCAGTAACTTGGCATTATCCCTGATGCCCTGTGAGCACAGCTCTGGGCATCCTATACCTGGCTCCCCAACAGCCACCAGTGGAAGCTGACACTTGGGAATGGCCATCCAAGCCCCTGGTCACAGCACTTCAGTGAACACAGGAGCCAAGAGGTGCTGTCGTTCCTTTACAACTGGGGGAATTATGTTGTCTAATCTTAAAATACATTCATAACTGCATCTACCAATTTAGATGTGCCAAGAATGGCACATACACACATGCACTCATGTTTATCAGAAAGTCTGTCTGGCTTTGCACAGAAAAAGCTATTTAATCCATATGCTGGGCACAGGCTGACATGCCAGACCTTCTCTTCTTAGGGGAATGTGTCCCTTTCAATCTGAATTTTCCAGATACTAAGGCATTTGTGGTCTACAGAGACATGGGCATTAGGGCAGGCAGAGCTGCCTTTGTCTGGCAGGATAAAAGCTTGTAGCTAACCCATAGACCTGAAGAATTTGCCCTTTTACAGCCTGGCTAAAACTAGGTTGGTTCTGGCTGCCTCCACCTACCTGTGTCCAGGAGCAGCTCAGAAAGGAGGGCAGAGTGCCCAGCGCTTTCCCGCAGCAGCCGAGCTCCAGCTCCAGAGTCCGTATCCGCCAAGAGGTGATGGGATGGGAGCTGGGCACAGCAGCTGCTGCTCTGATGCTTTTCCAGTCATCTCACTGCAGCCAGAGGTGTCCAGGGCTGCACCACACGTGCTGGCAGGCCAGCGGGGTTGGTGCCCAGGTGGGAGTTGCAGGGTATACAAGCCTCGGCCTTCCCTGACAACTCTACTGCAGATCTCATATTTCTGTTCAAAGTTACTTATTTATGGCAGGAACCACTTTTCATCTCTCAAAAAACTGCCAGAGCCTGGATTATCCTGCAGGGGTAACGTGCACACTTTCCTTCAAGCCTCTACTTTGGCATATAGAGGCCCCCAGTGAGGAGCATGAGTTTCCTGCCCAGCCAAGCAGGAGAATGGCTTGGAGTCACCTCTCACAGCATGTCTTCATTTCATTAGGAACAAGTCAAAGCATTAAAGATGCTCAAGATCACAAGTTCATGTTAAAGCACCATGGCTTTTCATGATCTTGCTGCTGCAAAGAGCCACGTAATGCATTGACCCACAGAGAGGAGATTGTGTGAGCAGATGTCTGCCACAGGCTCAGCATCCTTGGCATTGCATACGGATCTTGCATTGCCTTAACACCCTCTGCAGGGTGTCCAGGGCTCTGCTGAGGCAGGTGCTGCGTTGTAGATGTCGTTTATATGGATGCTGAGGGAGCAGGGACACCGTGTTCCCACTCACCCAGATGCCGCTTTGGTTCTTTCTCATCATATCAATTTCTCTAAGTAAAGGTGTTTCTTCTCACTGTCCAGTAAATCAGCGGTATTGGCAGCCTTGATTAGATCGAAATGACAACAGGACTGAATGGGGGCAGCAGTGCTCCTCTGCTCTGGGGGTAGCACCTATGATGCACTGGGATTGAAGGCTGGATCCTGATCTCACGGGGGGTAAATGAAACGTGTGTGGCTTTCACCTCTCAGATGAGGTTATTTTCACATAGACAGAGGTGCTGATCTGTGTGTAAAACACACTGATCTCTCCAGCCAAACTGATGCCCATGCAGTATTGTCACTGCTCACACCAGCACTCATGTGGGTTAAATTGAACAGGCTGAAACCAAAAGCAAAGTGTACATTGCTTTCAAACATAAAATGTCTAATGTAAGAAAATGATCAAGAATTGTGGAATACACCAAGTCGAAAGGGATGCACAAGGATCATTGAGCCCAGCTCTCGTTACCCCCCGTTTGCACAAAGAAAATAGGACAGGACACTTCCTTCCTGCCCCAGTGAGCAGCTGCTACCACAGGCTGGTGCTGGCAGGATAGAACAGGTAACACTGACACAGCACCCTAACCCTCACCCTGAGAAGGCATTTGGAGCATTTCTAGCACCACAAAGCAACTGGAAAGGCAGAAATCAAGCCAAATGGAATAAGTCAGCCCCAAACATTTGGTTACAAGAAAATCACTTCAATACCCAAATACTCACCCATTAGACAATGGCAGAGCAAATTCTGGCCAGCATGCCTCTTCCAGGTTATTTGTGAAGCTGGCCCCATTAAATAAATCCAGGAAGAACCAGCTGCTCCAGCTGAAGGTGAATGATCAGATGTAGGTGACATGCCAGCCAAGAGATCAGTGCTTAAATGGATGTGGTTACTTATTAGATGTAAACACTGTTGAATAAATCTAAATAAACTCTAATTATTTATACAGCATATTCCTAATGTTGGTTGAATGTTGCCAACTTTAAAATAAAACTGAAGTCAAGCAGGGTAAATGTTTTAATGCCTCTGTAGATATAATTAGCATGTGTAATATGTATATACAAATATACATAAGTAATTATAGGTATTGGTGTTTGAGAGAGCTGTCTAGCCAGATGGAAAGAGTAAGTATTGAAAACACTGTGCTACTGCCTGCTAGAGAGGGGAGAATGCCTAAACTCACTGGAATATGAAACTGGTAGTTGGTATCTGGGGAAGTGAGATCTTGTCCCATGTTCCCCATCTCGTGGGGATTTGACAGACAACTTCTCCATCTTGTCCATTCATCTAAAGAATTGGGTCTGGAAGTGTCAGACATTCAAGGGCAAAGTACTGTGTATAAACCACAGCTGATGAACTGTGTTCAGAGTTTTCTGTAGGACCTTTTTGGCACCCGGCAAAAGTGCAGCTCAGGAGATGAGGCAAGTTTGGAACTCTGGAGCATCTCTGAGGCCCCAGCACAGCACCTGCCTGGGTACACATTTGCACCACATAACACCCAGGTGATAAATAGTCCTGTGTTTGTCCTTCCTGCTCTGCTGGGCCTGTCCCACACATCCTTCTGCACGGGTCACTGGTACTGCAGACCCCAGAGACACCTTCAGATAAGCTGTGCTGATCTCCCCTGCTGCTATTGCTTTCCCTTCTCCATCCCAAACACCTGGCAGCTGGCAGACAAGAAGGAGCAAGGTAGATGCCCTCTACTTCATGACCCATCTGGGCTTCAGACCATAGTGTGGGCATGGCAAGAACTAGTCCTTGTCCCTGGTCTTGCTGACAGGGAGGTACCATGCATGTGCTTGTTCAGTTGATGCATGTGCAGCTACACATATCAAATGCTTTACTTTTCCATTTTTTCTCAAGGCACTGGCTGCAATTTCCTTTTGCTCAATTTTGCTGTTTGGGTTTTGGTGTCCCAGGGAGTTCCATGCCAAAGGAGCCTGCAGGCAGACAGGGGGGCACAGTGACAGCCTCCAACACACAGGAAATGGTGCAGCCAACAGGCAAGGCCACCACCTCAGGTTACAGCTACATTTCTTTACAACAAGTATTTCACAAGCAAGGTACTTTCTCAGGCAGGCACAGCTTGGGACTGAGGGAACACAAGTTTAATGAAGTTTTGAAAGTTTGCAGACCCTCTGTTTTTGCTGTTACAACAGAGGGAAAAGGAATGAGCTGCCAGCTGCTTTACTGCACAGTGTGGCCATCAGTGCAGGGACCTGAAGTGTCCCCAAGCCTTAGTGCCATTGTGCCAAGTGGGAGCTTGTGAGACACGCTGAGGCAAGTCCCTGCACTGCCATTAACACTCAGGGGCCCTTAACACGGTGTGTTTATTAAGGGTCAATTAGCTGCTCTCAACCCCTTGGATACAGAAAATCAGCCATCTGCAGCAACCTTTCCTTTCCCATTCCCATGAGGGCATGGAGGAGAGGGAAAGGCTGTGAGGAACTCAGTCCCTGCAAGGTGCTCAAGCACAACACCTGGTCAATACTGGGGGCTTCTTTCCCCTCTGCAGCTCAGGGGTTATTTTGGTCTCCATGCCTCAAGCCGAGGGCTGAACAAGCAACTTGCTATTCTGCAGGTCTCCCTGGTATCACAAACGTGCTCTGCCCTTTGAAAAAAGTCAGGCCATTAAGTCAAGCACCTCACTTTAGGTGATGTTTGAACTTTCTGTATCTTGAGGAGGAGACGGTTGAGTGCTCTGCCCGGCAAGGAGGTCAGAGAGCAGCCAGCAGCTGACCTGCCAAAGGTCAAATCCAGCACCAGCTGGAAATATCTGCCAGGGCTGGGGGCAATCAGAGCCCTGCTCAGGACCACATCACTACCCCAATGAATTTCAGTTATTCCTTACAGAGTTTAACTACTCATCATCCTGGTAACCCAGGGCACAAATTTTCTTTTTACAACATTTACAAATTTAAAATTTGCTAAAGTTGCAGCAGCATCCAGAGACACGCTGTTGCAAGTGAGTTACCACTGCAAATACAAAAGGAAATGCACCTGAATTTATGACACTGAAGTAGGTGAGACAGAAAGGTGCAGGATGCTTTGGCATCAGTGAATACTGGGGATCTCCTCCTGGAGAGATAGGGAGCCCTGGGAAGGGCCTTCAGTGACCCTTTCTCTTCCATCTGGTGGAAGCCAAGGCATGGGCAGCTTTGGCACAGTGGGACTGAAACCTCTCAAATCAGTTGACTCCCACATCTCTCCAGCATTCTCCAACCAAATGTGGGAAGACAAGGACACACAGCCAGTAGGAGACATCCCTTCCCTTGTGTGTCCCCTTCCCTGCACAGTGATGGAGCCATATGCCAGTTACAGCAACTATTTCCAGCTGAAATGATCATTCCCGGCACCAGCAGCCAAAGCCAACACATCCACTTTCTCCACATCCAAAGCCCTCCACAACAAAAGCTCCTGGAGGAGCTCAGCAAAGGGTTGCTCAGCACAGAACACATGCGTTTCTGGGGTGAAATTTCAATGCAATAGTAGGTTGGAGTTCCTGAAAAATGCGATTAAACTTGTGAAGGAGCAGGTTTTTCTAATACTTCTTTTACTGTAGATCTTCCTAGAGACACAGCTGCCGTGACTTCTGCTTCTCTGTTCACATACTCACACTTGACTCAAGGGAGAAGATCAGCAAGGCTCTGCCCCAGCCCCGAGACACCTGAAGCTCTGCTGCTTCTGTCAGTTCTGTCCCCCCTGCACACCTTCCACTGGGCTCTGGTCACTTCTGCCCCTACCACCCAGAAATGCTGAGAGCTCTCTGGCCTGTGGGTGACACTGCTAGAGAGAAAATAGTCAACATAAAGATATACTCTTCTGCTCAGCTGAGTGTGCTTATAAGTGCAAAAAAACTTCACCAATGTTCTTGGCTGTTTGCAAAACTTCACGAGGATGGAGGGGAGAGGAGTCGTCTTGCTGCCCAGACAAAGCTTGCTCCGTTGCTGGATTTTGAAATGAATCAATACAGAAAATGAGTCCAACCACCAGATGTCTGCTTTCATCTCGCTGTGCTGGAACTGGAATAAAGCCCACAGAATCTCCACCAAAAGCTTCTTTGAAAGCGCTTTGTTACTGGCTTCGCGACTGTGGGGAACCGAGGCAGCAAACGTGAAGGCCTGATGCCACCTAAAGGCCGCTTGAATTTTCACCTCACAGGCTGTTTGGGACTCAGGCACAACTTCGGAGCGTGAACTCTTGTTTGTCCTCCGGTCCTCATCATCAGGCTTTGTTTTGTTTGCTTGTAAGTTGATGAAAATTGACTGAAGCTGTCCACACTGTGTGCTGCTTCCAGAGAAAACCGCTCGGGTATTTGCGTGTACTGCTGGCACGTGTAAAAAGGACACCTAAGGTACCCAAGCATTTCCAAAGGACAGGGCTGGAGAAAAAGTCAAGTTTCTTCATACTATTTCTGTCAATCTTTTATCTGAGAAACCTAAATGTCTGCTGGCTTTAAAACTGGGATGAGAACTGTGGACAAAGGCTGAGCAACTTTTATACGTATTGGGTCTCGTTATTGTACCATTCCTGTAAGAATCTCTGCAAGTTTGGCCAAATTGTGCCTTGGGAGCCGTGCCCACAGCAATGCCCACAGCCAGGCTGGCCACACTCCAGTTGCCTCCACGCACCAGCTTCTAATTAGTGTTTTTCAAGAGTCCTCCACCTCATTTAACACGCTGGATCTCTGAAAGAACAAACACCAACTCACACAGCAACCCCATAGGCAGGGGGGATGCATTTCCCTGCAAACTTGCAGGAAGGGAGCGGAGGAACATCCGTGCTCATGTCAGAGGGTTCCCTCAGACCCATACACCCAGTTCTGGGACGCAGTGGCCCTCTCTTCCTGTCCTTGCCTACTGTGCAGTACATCCTACCTGAGAAGTTTCCTTGGGCTGAAATAGGGAAAAATCAACAGTTTTGCAAGCTGGACATCTAGAAAATAAAAATCCTCAACTACTGGGTGGTGCCCAGTAGAGAGAACAGAATTTATACTACACGTTCAACAGTGTACAGTGACTCACTGTGTCTTCTTGTGAACCCCATTCTAAAAAGTTTGGAAAATCTGGTTTGTTATGTAACACATCTCCAGAACAGGTGAGAGAGTCTGTAGAAGATGACCGCAGACCTGGTTCACAAAACAGATTTCAGTATGGCTGTACATAGACAAAAGCAGAAAGATGCACAGCTTTCGATATCGTTTTCCTTTTTGATGTTCTTGGGTGGTAGCTTGCATGCAATTCCTTACAGCAAACATTGCTTCTCTGTACTGCTCCCTCTCAGGTTAAACAGCCTGATGGCAATATTTAATTTCCCATCAGGTCAATAATCCATTTTGAAGTTCATCTTTCCAAGGGCTCCTACTTCCCAAGATTTAAGCCTTAAATGTGTTATGCCTGTTATGAACATCTAGTTCATTTCTGTGCTTTGGCTTGCAGAATCTCAGATCCTTGCAACACTGTGAAAGAGTAAGATTTAAGTGGAAATGAAGGGTCTGATGTGGTTTGTAGACTCCTGGGAATAAAGAAAGTTCAAAGAACAAAACTAAAGAATCTCTGCAAGTTTGGCTGTGTCCTCCTCCATGTTGATACAGTGTCTACTTTGAAGTTAATGCAGCTTTAAGAAGATTGTAGATGCTCCTGGAGACAAACAATAGTCAGAAAATGGCTTAAATCTAGGTTAAGATTTATTTAAAATGCTAAACCAAAATTATTCCCCCCCCCCCAGGAACTGAGTTCATGAAACTGTCACCAGACTCAGAGGGCTGAATTTTTACTTCCTTGTCAAGAGAAACAAAAGGCTGATTTATGGAAAGACAAGGAAAATAAACATTTGTGAAGTCCTTAAAGACATTTCACAGAGTTGATACAGCTAAAAAAACCCCATAACACCGCAACTTCTGCAGCCTCAAAGACTCCAACATATACCATATGCTGGCAGGGCAGGACACAGATATCTTCAAATAATTTTGTATTAAAAGCCTTCCCCACAGGAAAACTTTGTTTTCATTAATGAAATTTAAAAAAAAAAAAAAGAAAAAAAAGAAAAGGTAACTTGTGCAAGCTCTTGCCTCTGTACTTACAAAGCACTTAAAACTCCCCCAGTCCCATGTGTGCCCCTGATCCTGCAGAGCAGAAGAGGCAGCCCAGGTCACCCAGGGCCTGGCAGTGCCGTGTTTTTTGCCATGGGCCAGTTCTCTTACACCTCCAGGGTCCGTGACAGAGAGAACAACTGTTCAACAACAAGAGCAGGTTATTGTCTTGCACAGCTTTCAGGACAAGCACAAGCAGGAAGCCACCTTCAGAATAAATTCTTGAGAGGCAACGTGCAAAGGAGAGATGTTAGAGGACTGTATTAACAAAAGGCTGCTGTGTGAAATCCATCTATTTAAAATACTGTTTATTTGTGATTTAACATTAATTAGCATTACATCTATGAGCAATTTCAGGTAACATTTATATAATTTCCACAGGACACAAGAGTTGGCTGGCTCATTCTTTATGCCAAAGCAAGTAAATAGAGGCATTAGCAAAAGGTGCAAATAGTTCACGGTTGCATTTTAAAAAATATTTATGCACATTGCATTCATTTAGATATATTTTTAAAAAAGTTATGAAAAGCGTAGTTCACAGGTTACTGTTTCTACATATGTTGTAATACAACACAAATAATGTAGAACATAAAAAACAAAGTAAGCAACTGAAAGTTTCCACTATGATTTAAAACACTGATTCCAGTATTTAGTGATAGCTAGAAAATTGTTTCCAGGATCCATTCCAACATTGCATTATCACACTTACACGGTCAAAGCTAACCAGCCCCGAACATGCTATAATCAACATTTTTGCATGCCAAACCACTCTCCAGCCATATTTAACAATTATATATTGTATAATATTTCAACCGGCAGTTTGGGAATCACATGGATCTTAAAAATGTACGTCCTATTGCGATGACTGATTTACAGACATTGGACACAGCGAAGAAACCCCTACGTTAATTTCTATGTTTAGTTTGTATTTACAATACAGTAAAAGTACTAAAATGACAATACAAGTAAAAATGAGTAAGTGGCAGTACCACCCTTACCCATGGCACTAGGCTCTGATTTGCGCTGGGTTCATCCAAAGGACAACACAGACTCACGAGACCCTTTTACAATTTGAGTAAAACTGAAGAGAAAACCCAAAGTGTTGCACTCTGTATGAATCCATACAAATTATTTAAAACATCTAATATGGAAATGACACTCTGCTGATTTAATAAAAATATCCCGCAATCCATATCATCTATTAAAAAAAATAATCACCAAACTTTTACTTTCTTTGTCTCCTCCTATTTTCTTACTATTTCACTTTCCCTTTTAACAGTTTTGTTTCCTTCATTTGGTTATGTTAAGAGATTTTTTTTCTTCATTCATTAGCAATACCATGAGAGAAAAAGAGAACAACCCAAACTAATTTTTAAACATGAATCCAGTTCAATTTTATATGCTTTTATCCTTTGATTTCTAAGTCCCTGGATTCCTGAATTATATTTAAGTATACTCTAACCAAGCATTCTTAAATACACTCTAACTATTAAATGCTTGGTTCACATGCTTATAATACCTTTATACTGAATGGTATACAAACATTTGAACATATAAAATCTTCTTTTTGTTTTGCCAGTTAAACTAAATTATCAATGTTAAGTGTATAAAATCCCCCTTCTTGAAAAATAAGGGTTTCCCCCACCCCAACTGATAGAATAAAAAAGAAGTCTTCAAAAATTATATTTCACTAAAATGAAATATTTGGCAAAAAAGTTATTGAATAATGGAATTCTTTAGACATTTTGTATAATTCCAAATAAACTTTCTCTTACACAGTTTTTCCCCTAATATTATGTGCCAGTGTATAATATTTCTATATGAGCTAATCTTAAAAAAGATTTAAAGGTGTGCTGTTAATATGTACCCACTCAAACAGGGGTACAGAAACATAAAATATATGGTCAAAAAATCACAATACAAAATAGTATGATCTGGTTTCCAAATGAGACAGCAGTTTTAAAAAGTCATATGATCACTCCACAGTAACTTTATTAAACACTTTAACTGTACTGAAAATTTTAAGGTCTGCAAAATACTCCAAGCAGAACTCGCTGCCGCATACTGTGATGGTATTTGACCTTGCTATGATGGTAATTGAGCACCTGCCAGTGTAGTTCTACATGAAACTAATCAATGTTTCCAGCCCTCATAGCAATTTTGGACACAGTTATGTGAGAGATGAATTAATTTTCAATTAACATGAAAAGCTTTTTTTTGTTTGTCTCTTCGTTTGGTTTTTTTTAAAGCAAAACCTCTTCCAGTTTCTTTATGTTTCGGTTAAAAGTCCAGTTACTGCACACCCTAACACTACGCTGTTAATGGTCAACTTAAACGTTTTTAATGTGCAATGTCTCCTCACCACACAACTGCACTTATGCTTCTACCTTCTCCTTCTTCTTGCTCTTCTTCAGGAAGGATGGGGTGCGGAATTTCTTCTTCTTCTTTGATGGGGATTTGGAAGGTGACCCTTCAGGGGACAGGGCCTCTTCTATCTTTTCAGAGCTTTTAATGGTAATCTCTACGCTCTCCACAGTACTCGTGGTTAACTGACTGACCCTCTTGGTGAGATCTTCTTCTACATCACGAGCATCTTCCTTCCCGTTCACCACCACAACTGGCATCTCCACGGAGATGAGGTTTGCATTCTGGGTATAGAAATCCTCATGGTTTTCTGAAAGAGCAAGTAATTTTGCAATTATTTACATACATCATCATGCAACAAACCCAGCACTGAAACAAAGCCTATGAGTCTGGACTGTGAATGAAAGAATGAAATCCAAAGTGCTTAAGTGTGGGTTTTTTATCCTTTTACCCACACTCTTAGTTGCTCAATGAGCTGTTGCAAGCAGACAACACAGTGAAAATGTCATTAAAGGAAAGAAGGCTGAAAAATCTAACCTTATCTCTGCTAAGTGCATCCACAGCTCAAGCTGTACAGAGTGTGTACAACTACAGGGTACACAGTATACCTGTACAGTCTCAAGCACATTCAGAATTACACTTTACTGCCAGAGACTAACACTGTGTATGAAAATGGAGCTGTTCCATGCAGAAGTCTTTGGAAAACTTCCCTTTCAACATGCCTACTTAAGACTTCACTAGAAAAGTCTTGGGCAAAACCCCCTAATCTGAACATTTTTGGTATAATAAAAGTATATCTATTTCCTTCACCTTATTAATATCTAAATTTCAACATGCCCTGTGTTGTTTTCTGTTTATGAGAATTATATATTAGAAAAAAATTGAGGTAAAGAGTTTTCTGGACAGCGTCCCATCCAGTCTTTGTGCAAGAGGGCTCTTTTTGGCTCAGTTGACTTCATGCAAGTGTAAGAATGCAGCAGAAGTATGGATGACTCAGGCTACTGGAGCCATTGGCATTGTACAGAAATTGCATGGAATACCTTCTAATTTTTCTGGGACATTTTGCGGGGATTGAGTTTGTGACTGAATTTGTGACACAGATGAACCGTCATCTGAGAATAATTCCTGTTCAGCATCTGCAGGACAAGATTTGAGTTAGTAGCCAAGCAAAAGTGAAGATCAAGCAAGAGTGTCAGTGCTAGTGCTACAAGATTTACAGCTCTGCTATAGCATTGTGTTGCTCATGCTGACAACATCACCAGGTTACAATACACAGTTGAAACTCTACAGAATAATTATTCACATTTTATCTGCTAAAAATCAGTATATATTAGTTGTTTAATAGAAAGGATTAAAAAGGGTGGCAGAGTTGCATTTCAAGTAGCATGCCCCGTGGTTTTATACAGTCATAAATCACAGGGTGCTGTTACAGTAAGCTACTATACTATGTCCTGAATGTGCCATATAGCAAAATTGTTTATTACACAGGATTAGTGAAGAAGAATACATAGTGTTGTTGTTAACAAACAAACAAACAAATAACCCTGGATTATTAATTCTCTATGGAACAGTAGCATTGATAGTATTCTAAGAAGATGTAAAAAAGTGAAAGCAGATGAGTCTTGCACACTGGGAGAAGAAAAATTAAAGACAATACTAAATAAAGAAAATACCAAACATCTCAGTAAACTTCTGCTCAGTTGGGCACTTGAGCAACTTGTACTAACTTAAATATCAACTCTGAGGAGGAGGTTGGACTAAGGACGTAAGGACTAATGCTATTGGACTCTCCCACCTGAAGTTATTCTATGATTCTGATAAAAAAAAATCACCATGCTAAAGTGTGTCTTTGTTAACCCCATTTCTGTGCAAACCCTTCATTGCTTTAATTTTAGCACTAACTAAAGCAGAAGTTAAATGTTAAATAACATTTAACAAAAGAATGATACCATCTCAACAAACAGTGAGTTCTAACGTTAGCAGTATATGCTAACAATTGATGTGTACCATATTATAAGTAGATATTTTCACACTCATTATTAAAATGTAAAGC
Organism: Pitta sordida; assembly: GCA_013390025.1. Taxonomy (NCBI): domain Eukaryota; kingdom Metazoa; phylum Chordata; class Aves; order Passeriformes; family Pittidae; genus Pitta; species Pitta sordida. The sequence continues at coordinate 377,570 of WEKX01022731.1, read as the reverse complement.
CCAACAATTTAAACCACACTTCTGACCTTCCAGCCCTTGCTGCTTGCGTTCAATTGTTTTCTTGTACTCTTCCAGTTCCTTCTCAGTGAGATGGCTGAAGGGGTTGGGTGGTGCTGGTGGCGCGTGCTCATCATCAAACTGAATCGGCTGGGAAAGAGAAAACCACAGAATTTGGCAGTTAAAAACAGATGCAACAAGCAAGATGTACAGGGCTGATGTCTCTTTTCTTTCCACCCTACGTTTGATGACACTAAATTGGTCAGGAATATAGAATTATAACACAGATGCATCCAGACAAAAATTACCCCATCTGTTGGGTATTGAGATAGTAATGAATACTGACTGCTGAGCTGTAAATCACTGTCCTTTGGCAGCAGCACAACCATTACTTGGGGTTTTTTCATTTGGTTGTTGTTACGTTGGTTTTTTTTTTTAATCAAGAGGGGACCCTTCAGAGTAGAGACCTGTCTCAAGAGCTTACACTTCAGGTACTCTTCAGAAACATGGAAGTCCTTTCACAAAGTTGATCCTAACAGGGATTCAAAAATAAGGTTTCCCTATTTTCTACAAAAGCCTCAAGTTCTAGGATTTTTTCTTCGGAAGATCTCCAAGATGAATCTTACAATGCCAAAATTAAGATTATTCTCATGTTAAAAGAAAATGAATTTGCAAAATACTCTTTTTGTCTGAAATAAATAAGCAAGCTCACTGTTATGGTTTAGGGGTTTTTTCTGCTGCTCTGGTAGCGAGGGGGTTAACAGCTCAGCTCTTGCCTGAGCTGTCCGTGCTGCCATGGCCTTCAAAGT
>WEKX01022731.1:292280-376486 GCA_013390025.1 Pitta sordida | reverse complement strand
ATCTGGAACCCAAATAAGATGTACTAACTCACGGATGGTTGGAAACTCTTAGATGTATGAAATTTCAATTACAATTCATCACAGTTTGTTGGATGACCTTATTAGGGATGTCTGTACTATTTGTAAGTAAGTATATTCTGTTCAAAAAAAGACTAGTATGTAGAGGTAAGAAACTGGAAACCCTCCCTCCATATCCGAAGCTTGTTTCTAATGATAGCTGTGTCTTCTACATGGTCACGTCCCATCTTTTACACTCTGCTTTTTCTGGGCCTCAACTGTTACCTTTAGCATTGGTTCCACAGATTAATGAAGATTATTTTTGGTTCCATGCATTGTGAAGTTCATCCTTGTTCATTTAAATAATCTTAAGACAGGGGTCCTACTTCATCAATATCAATAGAGGCAAACCTAACATGCATAACTCAATTCGAAATGAGCACTTTAAGCCTCTCAAATGAAACATGAAGAAAATGTATCACACCTCTGAAATCTGGCATTTAAATAACCATTTCTGACAAGGCATTTAAAAAGAAAATATCCCAAACTAACATTTGAAAGACAAGCAGCCAAATAAGCCAAACAGTTGTAAATTAGTGAATTATGTTGTACTTACTGAGCTTGGCTTTTTATCCACAACTATCCCTGCAAGCAGCTGAGACTGTGGTCCTGCTGTCTTCAGGTCATATCGGTTTTGCTCCCTTATCTGAACAGAGAAAACAAACCAGGTTAGAAACAGGCATTTCTCTTTAACAAATCCTCTGCCCATCAGCTTTGCAAAGGCACTAACACAGGCAGCAGTGGGTGGCTGGAGGATCAAGCTGTATGCTGCTGCACCTAAAAATTAAGAACTCTTCTTCCACCTCTGAAGACACAATATATGTTGTTTAGTTCCAGTACTCACAAATATCCACACCCTAGTCCCAGCTCCTGCAATTCATGTAAGCAAATATTTAGAAATAAGTAACAGGAATCGTCTCTGAATCTGTCCACTCCACCCCATAAATCACACATGTACAGAACACTGTACAGAACTCTGAGCTCACAAATGTTGGTAAAGTTTTTCCTCCTGTGAATAGCTTATTATTTCCCCTAAACTAACAGCCCTAGCTTCAAATTGGCAGCGCTTAAGAGCTTGACAGGTCAGATATAAATATCAATACAGATCATGTTAAAAAAATATACAGCAGAAAATGAGGAATAAACTATCTATGAGACAGTGATGTGCATGAATTTAAAAATCATTGCCTAGGACATGTATTACTAATCTCTAGATGATTAGAAGGTGCCTTTCCAGTTCTGAGGAAGGGAGTTGCTCTTTCTAACTCCACAACAGTCCCCAAGGATACTGATACAGTGCTTTCCAGGAAATTAAAAAATATGTAATCAAATGAAAAATGTTCTGAATGTCTGTTAATGTAGTTACGCTGAGGGTGGAGTATTTAGTCAGTCTGATAGTCAGTGTCTTACAGGCTGGAAAGGAAGAGCAGCGAAATATTCCTGTTTACAGAGAGGTCCAACAATAATCCCTCATTTTCCTTTTTTTTTATTGCCATTAGAAAGAGGACTGGACCACAGAAACTCCAGCTTAATAAGCACTAGGCAAATTAAAGCAGAGCAGAGCAAGATTAGAGTCCGAGATTGAATCACGCTGTAGATGACGCACGGCCAACTCGGCTCGTGTTGACACCTAATTATCCGCTAAATATAACACTAAATAGCAGGGACTACCATTCCAAATCTATAATTTCCAGAGTTAATACTCATCCTTCATCAGATTATTGCACTCACAATTTAAATATATATACATTGCGTATGTATCTACAGACTTTATGTGTATCACCCATTTAAATACGTGCCTCCTAGTGCCAAAAATTGCATATAACGTAAGAAACCTCTTAATAAAATCAGAACATCTGAAAATGTTATTTCACTGCTCTGCTGAATCACTTCTTGAACATATAATTTTACTTGGAAAAGTTACAATTTTCAGTTCATTAAAATTCTTTTACCTTATTTCTCTTTTCCAACACTTCACTCGGGTTTGTGTTTAGAGGGACAAATTGGTTTGGATCTTCAATTTTGATTGGCGTTCCTCCACTAGTCTTGGAGGAGTCATCAGCTTTCATCCACTTAAAGAGAGGGAAAAGAAAAAAGAAAGACGCTAAAACTCCCATCATGACAGAGAGGAACAATTCTCAGTGTTCTCTTACCGTTAAAGAAGAGAAGTAAAGGAAGGACTTTCTGACTTAATTCTGAATTCCACATGACACCCACAAAATAACTGCAACTCCTTACAGGTTTATGTGTTTGCCCAAGAGGATTTAAGTTGCCTTGAACATGTATAATTAATATTACTTTTTGTAAACACTCAAATACAGTTAGTCCTGCAAAATGCATTATTATTGTGTACTACTGATGCCGAGTTTAGGAAGGATTTGTGCTTCCCAGTAACTGGCACTTGGATCCAGAACCCTTGCTCACACAATCAGCTTCCACCTCTGCACATTTCGACTGAAGATTTTTTCCCTTTGTAAGGAGGATTTCCAAGGGTGTTTCTCCCCAAAGTTAAGTTTAGAAACCCGCCAGCCTGCCAGCAGGAGGAGCTGATGCTTTTCACAGCTGTACTGTGCAACTGGGAGTAACCAAATAGCAAATCGTGGTCCCTTGAGAGCCACCTCTCTGCAGGAGGGGAACTAAGTGGAAGCATCTCGGTGAGCTGCAGGAGGGGGAAGATCATCACTAAAAGCCATTGCACGAACAGACTCTGCCAAAGGCTCACAAACGGGAAAGGGAGAGCCAGAGATGAATTAAGGCTTGTGTCTCCCTCATGTGAAAAAGAGTGATTTAAAAACTTGCTATGTTTGGTGGATAACTAAGAGTGCAAAACCATCCAGTAGTAAAACTGTTTTCTACTTCAGGAATCAGAAAAGCTAGCAACAACAGGGAAACCATTGTTAAATTTTATCATAAACTGTTACTTTTCCAAACAATTAATCTCCCTCCCCAAACAGAGGGGACCCTTAGTAGCAATGTCATTACGTTTCTGAAAAGCCCATTTCAATTTGCCCAATAAACTTATTTGCTAATCTTATTAAAGATTTCCTCATATAAATTGTGAATACTTCACTTACAAGTAGGGCAAAACCTGAGTGACTGCCCCAACTATCTACCTACCGTGATCTTAGTCCTAGGACTGGTTTCCCCATTCCAGGACTCCTCAGGCACATTAACTTTCAAGTATGTGTTTGGAGAGTTCAGCCATCTTGTCTTTTCCCTCTGTTGCCTCTGTGCAAGGAATTTCAGGGGGGAAAGTGGGACTGTATCATCTTCAAAGGAAAAGGCAGTCACAGTGGCTGGGATCTCGACGTCACTCTTATGTCTGGGTTTTTCCCTGACTAATGGTTGCCTATAGGCATAGCCAGTTCTGTATCCCTATGGAGAAAGAGGAGAAAAAGAATATTTTTTAAAAAATAAAAATACAATTATTTATTAAAAATCAGAAAAAAGGTATCCAGAGAAGTCGTGGATTTTTTCATGCTGCCCTACATGCACTCAGCAGCTCCACTGAGTTCTTCAGAGAACTGGCTCTTGGTGTTGTCCACCATTCAATCACACTATTTACAACACAGTACAGCAGCAGTTTGACAAGATCCCACTTTCCTTCCTCGTTTGCAAATGTGTGGCCACCAAATGACTCCCTGCTCAGCTTATGACCCAGGCAGCTTTCATGAGGACATTCATCTGTCTTGCACAATGGCACATCCCAGCTCACGACACTCCCCCACTCCTCACTCCATTGCTATGGAAGGCTGTTCCAGAGCAGTGAAATGGACACTTTGAAACACAATGAATGATCATCTTATTTCCTATTCATAGAATGGTTTGGGTTGGAAGTGACCTTAAAAGATCATTTAGTTCCAACCCACCCTGACACAGGCAGGGATGCCATTCACTAGATCTGGTTGCTCAAAACCTCATCCAGCCTGCCCTTGAAAACTTCCAGGGATGTGGCATCTACAACTTCTCTGGGAAACCTGTGCCAGTAAGGGATTTCCTCACAGTAAGGAATTTCTTCCTAATATCTAATCTAAACCTGCCCTCTTGTCAGTCTGAAACCGTTGCCCCTTGTCTTGCCATTATTTGCCTGTATAAAAAGTCCCTTTGCCAACTTTTTATAAGCCCCTTTAAGGTACTTCAAAGGCCTCAGTGAGGTTTCCCTGCAGCCTTCTCTTCTAATAGTAGAGTTAATAACAAAAGATAGAGGGAATCTGCCATGTCTATTTGCTGTGTGGTAACTACAATATATTTTTTCTATTAAGCTTCTGTGAAGTGCAAATTATGTTTGTAAGATGGTTGGACAAAACTGAAGTTCAAAGCACCATAAATTCTTATCATGGCAGAATACCACTGCCAGAAACAGTGACATATGAAAAGCCAAACCACGCAGATGAGATTTTATAGGCACTTAAAGTTACTCTGTCTTCATTTTAAAACTCACAAATAAACCAGAAAAAGTTGTTTGCTTTACAGAAGCTAATCCTACACTCAAAAGCTTACAGGGACTGTATGGACACCACTATCAACGTGTTCTCACCAGGTTGTCCAGCATCCTCATGAGTGCTTCAAATTCTTGCTCCCCAACTTTCCACTTCTGTTGTGAAGCCATATTGACTCCACCTCCTCCCATTGCTGCCACAGCGTGTGTTGAAGGCTTGAACTTCTGCAGATCCAGTAGCAGGAGATTGTCTATCCCACCTGCTCCAGCTAATGCATGGACCTGGAGACATCAATGATTATTTCATTTGGGGAAAACCTTTTGTATTCTCTGCTTTTCTGAATTCACAGTAGGTCATGCTTAAGTACATGCTGCAGTTATTTCTCAGGCTAGTTTTCTACTGTCCAAAAAAGGATGTATTAAAATACATACTGAGTGGCTGTTATGGAAAGGATTACATAATCTGCTAATAACTGTACTTCAAAAGGAGTAGATTAAAATTTTGCTTTCCGAGTACCTTAAAAGCATCTTTCTTTATCACAAGAATAAAACTTTTTTCATTTTTATATCTGTTTATAATGAACGAGTAACTGAACTCAAAATTAATCGCCGGGCAAGGGAGAAAAAGGAAGGACTGTGAGACTGTAACGTGCACCTTGAATGCCTTCCTTGGGAGGACGGGATCATTAGAGAACAAGATAAAACAGGGAGAAAGATTCTGGGGATGAGTTTAAAAGCTATGGAAGGACAGGACACTTTCAGTGAGCTCTCTCCACAGGTTACAGATAACATCTATGTATCTAACTATGTAGGCAGACAAAATGGAAATGAATTATTCTGGGACTCCAGTTATTTTTAAGTATGGCCCTCCTACTGTTGCCCTAAAGACCTTCTTTTAATTTGGTTTTACAAATCTCTGTAATCACAGAGAGCAGCTTTTTTTCTTGTCACAACATCCAGCTTCAATAAGCGAGCTGGCTCTCGAGAGACCTTCAGTCACACTTCCACATGCAGCGAGTGCCACCAAATCTACTGTGTGACAGATTCTCTGCATGAAGCTCACTCTGCACAGCATGGAACAAAACCCTTCCCCTTCAGAGAGTAACATCACTGAGACTGTGTCACTCTTCCTAGAAAGAGTATCTGTGCCATTCCCTCTGTGTTTCCTGATTATTCCCATTTCTCTGACTTTGACCTGGCATACATGATTACTGAAATCCACAACTCCAAATATTGTGCAGCATTAGAGATTCTCCCATTTGGCATGCAATCTATAATTCTGCAGCATAAATATTTCAAATTAAACACAGACAGAGTTTCTCTTACCTGTGTTTCACAGGCCAGTTGCACATTGAAAATATAGTGGAATGCTTCTTCCAGTGTCTCTCCTAGTGCTACCACACCATGGTTTCTCAAGACTAACACCTAGTAAATGAAGACACTAATGTTAAATGGTAGAAACTGGCACAGGACATGAAAATTTTTCATGAAGAGGATGAATGAGGTTGAATACCTTGCAACTGGGTCCAAGAACTTTTTGAAGCTGAATTCTCTCTTCCTGTTCATCAAGAGATCCCTGGTAGTTGTAATAAGCAACATCTCCAAGAATCAGAGCCTCTTGTGATATGGGAAGGATGCCACACTTCATAGAGGAAACCTGTTTCGTGAAAATGAAGTGCTGATGACTAGGAAAACATGAAACTCTTCAAACTCACATCGCAACCATCCGAACCTTAGCAGGGTGTACTTTGTATCTTTGCCAGAAGAAAGACAAACTCTCCCTGGTGAACGTTTAGAAACAATCCCCCCATCACCAGTCTGTCACCCAATTTGCAATAGGGTGACAGGTGCTGCAACCCAGCCTAGGGACAGATTCATTAGAGGAAAAGACAAATTATCCAAACTGAGTTAATTTTTGTGAGTTTTATCCATGTTTAATTCTCAGCATAAGCTTACTTAATGGGTTTTTTTCCTTCTCCTCCACACTTATAACCTCTAAAAGCTAGTATGAAAGAAATTATTAATTCCTTTGTTTTGTCTGTAGTCAGAGTTCCTATATATTTATAGATAAAATAAGATTAATTTATTTATTTTAAACTAATTCTTTCAAGTCACCTTACATCTTCATCATTCTAATACAGACCACATTAAATTTATGTTAACTACAACATTTTAATAGTGAGGTAAATCCAAACTGAACATAACTACTAATTAAGCCACTTAAAAGATGGAGCTGCATAATGCAAATGATGATGTATACAGCTCAATATATTGTCTAGGATATTGCAAATGACGCATGTGTAAACTACATACTTTACAACCTACTCCATCTAAGTACCCAAGCATCAGTTTATCCCTAACCCATTTCCCTGCAGTGGCCCAGACCTCTTTCTCTTCTTATTTGATAACCTCAGACCTTTCTTTACCAATGTAGAGACAGTACTAGACACAAAAGTACAACTGCTACAGGCAGAAATACACTCTAAGTTCACAAGGTAAAGCTGTTTTCTTTAACTCTTTGTGGCAGTGGGAAGACTCACAGCTGCTGTCGCAGGGGTGTGTATGTGAATCACACATCTGACGTCGGGGCGTGTGGAGTAGATGGCCACGTGTGGACTGAACCCTACACTGTCAATGCTGAGAGCTGTACTGCCCTGGTCCACTACATCTCCCAGGATGTTGACTTTAACCTGAAAAAGTCAAACAAAGAAAAGATATTCAAAAAATTCGCTACAATTTCAATTGCTTAGCAACTACCCTCCCTTCCTTATTTAGTACCAAATTTCCCCCTACATATTTAGGCTCTGAGGATGAAAGAAATAAACCATCCTGCTGTACAAGCCCTTTATATTTGATGGAATTTGGGCCATGGAAGAAGTAAGGATAAGACCCAGATACAACACATATTTTACTTCAGTATAGTTGACCTGTCCTAGCTTCTGACTTTCAAAGATGAGTCATTAACATTTCATACATTTTAAATATGAAGATTCAGCCTCTGAGAAATTTCCAGTGAGAACATTAAAACACAGAAAGAATTTCCAATTTTATGGGAACATTAGAATTCCTAGATCAACAAAAAACAACAGCAGAGTCACATATCAAGGTATTTTGGTTCTTTGTTTGCTATGTAACACTCTCAATCTCAATCTGGTAGCCCTTTCACCTGGAGGTAGTTTCTTCACAGATGTGTACTGACATGAAGAACATATGGCAGGTTCTGCACCAGAAGATGTCTCAGTTAGCAGCTACCACTACCTAAATACCAGCCTGTAGCTTCACTCAGCTAATTTGTTGGGCCTGGGGAAGATTATTCAACTTTTCTCCTCCACTTGAAAAGATAAGAGCTGATTCTACTGACAGTACTCCTACAAAGTAATTTCATATGTATTAACACACTGTCATGTTATAAAAGGTTGCTGCAACACTGAGGGTATTTGATGAGCTTCATCAGACAGGAAAACAAAACTTTGTTGCTCCACCTTGAAGCTGAAAACAAAGCAACAGAGAGTAAAGCTAAACACAAGAAGAAATGCTGAGAACAAAGGATGCTAGTATCTAAACAGTTGATCAGCTATTCATCTGATAGGTAAGTATTAAAACCAAAAATAACAGCATGATTAGAGATTAGAAGTTCATTTTAGCAGTCACAAAAGTATTTTAGAAAACAGGTTGAGCCTTGTTGGTTATTACAGCAGGTGAATCACGTACCAAATTAGAAGCTGAAGCTTCAGAAAAGGACAGACCTCTTGGAATGATTAGAATATGGTCATGTTCTTTGCTTACTCTTACCTGCAAAGGAAGAAGAAAATGAATTACTGACCTAATTTTTTATTCAGGGGGGAAAATAATCTGAATGAATAAGTAAGATTCTAAACAAAACTTTTTATTCTCTGAAACACTTACAGTGATATAGGCATTTGGTAAATGTGCCCACCCAAACAAGTCAGCCAATCTATATAAACTGGCTAACTTGCAGCGAGTAAGTTTTTCTCCCTTAACAAACGAGGAGGTATCTATCCCAGGTAGGTCATTGATGGGTGTAATCATTCCATGGCCTGAAAAAACACACAAAAAAATAGATGACGGTCAGTTGGACAACTAAATAACTTCTAGCTATGCCATGATCTTCCAGAAGTAGTATATTTAAATAGTTAGACTAGCAGTGCCAGCAACAATTAGGCTGGAACTTCACCCTTGGGATTTCTAAAGTCATTACTGAAACATCTGTTACTTTAAGACAGTAGGAACCATACCCGAATTTAAGTCTTCATCTCTTTTTCAAATGTAAGAGATGTGAAATAAAGGTTTTTCTGAGCTCTTTCCTGAATCAATACCCTATATTGGATTAGAATTGTACTTTAAGACATTTGTCATTAATGAAATATCTTAACTTTAGGATTCTTTTTGTTACAGGAAAACACATCTCTTATGGACTTCTGACACTAGCATAGCTAATTTGAAGAGATATCTCAGTCTTAGCACTTTATTTCAGTCCTAATGAAGAAATTAGTATTAGTGCAAGAGTTCTCAAACCCTCAGACAGAAGGGTTCACTTTGTAACAGAGAAATCATAAAGGTCAGTTTTTCTCTTTGACTTGTGACTACACAAACGCACCTCTCTCCCTTCACGAATGCACGGTATCTTTTTGACAGCTTACAACCTTTGCTTACAGGGAGACTTACAACCAGAAGAGGTAAAAGCCATGATAGTTTTCATCAAAAAGAGTGCACTTCAGATCAGTCACTACTGTCTCCGGGCAAACCCAGCAGAGACAACAGATGGATGCAGAGTCTCAGGAACCAACCAGAGATGTGAAGGTGAGACTGTTTGGGCTCTCTGTTGTTCTCTTCCACTCATTCTGTTAAATGAACTCTGAAGCATCATTTTGGGACCGATTCTCAAAAAATTATGAATGCTGACAGCTGCCACTGTACTTCAGGCTTGTAAGCTCCCATATGATGTCCACCCACAGAACTTCAATTGACTTGAATGTTTCAGTGCTTCATGACTTGGAAAGAAGAGCTTGGGTGTGAACTGAAAGATCCCAGCAATCTCTCTATAACTAGAGTACAGACTACAGGCTGTTTTTAACTGTGGGAGCTGTTTGTGTAATGACTCAGTTTGCCAGGTTATTCTTTCCCCCTCAGGTTTTTTTTTAGTAATAATTTGTATGCAACAGTAGAAAAATAAACAATCTAAATGGCGATGTACTTCACATCTCAATTTATGCCTATGTTAATCATAACAACATTTTGTTCCCCATCCAAGTTAAACTTTTATTAGGAAATTATAGAATAACTGAGCATGAGGATTCCAACCATTTTGGGTATCATTATGGAAATCAAAGAATTTGAGAGAAAGAAGCCTAAAAAGGCAACTTAAGGCCACCACCTGCATTACTTCACAACTGAGGCAAGCTCTGACAGAATTTTTATTCAAAGGAAGTAGAGATCCCAGCATCGCTAGTGACAACAAAAAACAAAGGAAAAGTGCAACTGTATGTATAATTCACTTACTGAGTGCAGACGAGGAAAAACCTGTAAAAGTGCTCCCTGTGATGTATTCAGCAATCTGCTGTAACGCAAGCAGTCCAGTGGGGTTATTGCCCTTCTTCATCTGTTCTTGAATAAGGCATTCCAGATCTTCTCTAAAAGCCTGTAGAAACATTTGAGAATCATCAAGGAAACCTGGCTTTGGTAATCATGTTTCTATAATAGGTGGGGCTGGTAGCTTTGCCTCTTACTAATGTTACATGAAACTTCCCCTTACACCTTGTTTTTAGCTGCTTATAACTTTGCCAGACTTGAACCATCCAACCTAAACTTCGTGTGCAAAGCATTGGCATAATTAAAGTGTTGTCCATATTTTGGAAGAGATACTTGAAATTCGATCAGGATGTGTTGCTTTTAGTGCTGGATAGTTTTTAATAATGTAATCCCCCTGAAAAGCCATCCAAATTTGATAAACAACTGGAAAACTGGAGCCCATCCATGCTCACGTAATATCACAGACACACAAAAACTAGAAAGAATGCTGGGATGCTACCTCCTCTCTATTTCTTTCCTCCTCCAAAAGGGAAAACCCCTCCCTTCTTTTCCTAAATAAAATGTCTGCAAGCCCAAGAGATAAACTCTTGCGGAAAATATAGTGAAAAGGTTTTCATAGCATCAAGTTTAATACACTGTGCACTGTGGACAAGCCTGTTCCTTTGAGCTGATGGGCAGATTATCCCCTATCCACAATAAATGCCTGTCCTAAGACTACTGCAGTCCTGACATTTCCAGACTAAGTACATTCTATTCCTTCAAACTTCTAATATAGGTTACATTTTCTACCCTCTCATTATTTCTTGGCAGCATCTTCCAGCTTTTGTCCAACCAAAGGTGCACACAACACGAGCTGAGGTGTATTGCAAACACTCCTGCCAGTTCCTTCCAAAAAGACATTCAGTGTCTTTACCACACAGCTGGCTCCCATTATAACTCCAGGCTATGTGTAATTCCCTGTATGTAATGGCTTCTTTTGGTTTGCTTTCCTTAGCAGAGTACTTGCTCTTAATTAAAAAAAGAAAATAGTTCTGTATGACAAATGTAATTTCTTCACTGAATTTTAATTCAGTTCTTCAAAACACCCACTTTGTTGGGTAAAATCCACCAATCTCACAACAGTCTGGTACAGACCCCCAAGAAACACCCTGAACAGCTGAGCCTCCATTAACTGTACTTTAACTCCCAAGTCTTCAGACACCCATGCTCTCCTTAGAATCATTTTGTCAGAATAGTGTGTACCTGACATTTGCCAGATTTCCACTAAAGATTCACAGTGACTGACTCCACAGCAACTGTTCAGGAATCACAGAATCACAGAATTAGTAAGGTTGGAAAAGACCATAGAGATCACTGGATCTCTCAGTACAGGCCAGAACACGTTTGTGGCATCCCCCACCACCAGCCTGAAGGCACACAGGCAAAGTCAGATTTTTCTCTTCAGTGGCTGCTGCAGGTAAGATCTGTGCAGCTGGGGAAAAGAGCAGATGAGGAAAAGGAAAGAAAACCCAGGGAGTCAAGTGAGGAAAGGAACCCAACAGGGAGAAAAGTGGAAGTACGTGAGGTGCACCAGCACTGAGAGCCTGTTAGGACCTGACGGGAGGCAGTTATGGGCAGGCAGCTTCCAGAAGGGTGAACTAGTATTTGTGTAGAACAGCAAGTGGTTGGAGAAAACATGCTGACTTTCATCCTTCGTCTGTCAGCACCTGATGTGAAACCCACTCCCTTCAATCCGATTCAGCTTTGAGGATGGCCATCATCCTCACATGGCTGCTGGAACTTAAAACACACAAGGGACCGTATCTTTCACCCTGTTGCACATAGATAATAATCTTTAAGCACAGATACCTTGTCCCTATGCCTCATTTGGCACACAGTGGCTCATTCTCACTAGAAAACCAAATCAGTACTTTTTTCTCTTCTCATGGCTCAGCATGAGAAGAGATTTGCCTTCTGTGCCTTTGCCTTTTGTGCAGGCTGCTCATATTCTGATGAGGTGACAATTATTATTTATCCAGGCAGATAATTACTGTAAATCCAAGTGCTTCACAAACTCACTAATTCCCAAAATGTGCCTTTAAGATGCAGCAAGGCCCTGTTGTCATTTCCACAGAATGCCAGCAAGGAGGTCAAGGTAAGGTGCTTCCACCAATTTAGGATGTTCATTCTGAAAGGCCCAGAGCCCCATTTGCAAAGCACTGAACAATAAGTAGCTTCTTACATACACAAAGCATAACTCTCAGTGAAAATACAAGTGCAGCACTGAGTGTCTAATGCACTGCTGTTCCTCAGGGTATCAAGGGGGATACATGGAAAATCAGTCCGAAAAATGGGAACCAGATGATTCAGCATCACCCACGACAGCCTGGTTTAAATCCTTGAGATTGGTTGGTATCTGAATCGAATATCTCTCACCAAAGTGGTTTTGAATGAAAATCAGATGCACACAATTTATACAATCCCCTGTAGAAGACAAGGATTTTTCACGTAACTAGAAGAAGCGTTTTCATGGTCAAACAGCTCAGAGGGCATAGAAAAAGGAGCCAAGGTTCAACCTTCATGTTCTACCAAAGAGTTTGAAAGTTTGGGCAACTTTTGATAGAAAGGTATTTTAGTTTATTTCTTATTGTATTTTTAATTCTTTCGCTTTTTGATCATGTTATTTTCATTCCTCTGAGCTTAGTTTTGCTTTGATGCTAAGAATAGTATGGTGCACACTGGCTGAGATTACTACAAATGAGGATTTAGTGTTGTATCAAAAATTTTGATAAACCAAACAAGCAGCTTCCCTTCAAGATACGTCTAGAAATAACAGAAGATAGGAAAGAGCCAGGAAAGTAGGAAATATGGAGGTTTGGGGTGAGCTGTAAACCAGAGGTGAGAATATGCATGAAGTGCATAAAATCAAATATGCAATTTATCCACACACCACTGAGTGAGTTTTCTAGTGCCCACGCCAGTGGCTCAGCAAGGCTGTTGGCTGGATAACCCATCCTGCCATAGCTAAGATCCTGTTTGCACAAGCATCCTTCTGCTTTTAGGGCGTTCACCTGCCCAGTCAAGCACCCATGTCCCTCCTTGCTTGTTCTGAAACACCACAGTAAGCACCCTGCTGAAAGCTGGCACAGGGGGCAGAGCCGTGGTGTGAAAACTGGGCCCATGACAGCTACTGGAAAAGAGGTAAAGCAACGTTTCCCACAAGATGCACAACTGGGAGGATGCTGAGCAGAGCTTTTATTCACCTGGCAGCAGCAGGCACTCAAATAAGCAGCTTGACCTCGGTAAGCTGCAGGCTGCTGCTCTGCTCCCATCTCACCCACCTTCTCTATGCCACTTGACCGCCTTGCTGAATTTCCCCACAACTCACCAGTCAAGATAAACAGGGCAGCTCAGCCTGTTTTAAAAACTGTTTCTCGAACTCCACTCTTTCCAAAACTGCAGTCAGCTATTTTACACCAGCCTTACACAGTACTGCAGGGGCAGAACAGACACAGCTTTTCTTGATGGAGTCACTAGTAGCATGATTAAGTCAAAGTCTTTCTAATATGATAAAACTATTTCTCCAGAAATATTTGCAATCATCTTCTAAATACACATCATAAACTCAGGCAGCTGAGATGCAAGCATCTTTCAGCTTAGATCTCTGAAAACTCTTTGCTCTCTGAAACTCGAGTGAAGTTACAAGCCTTGGTTCTGATTAATTTACTTCCATTTTCTTTCAGAAGGAAGTCAAAGTGTGAGCTGACAGTGTAAAATTGGCCTTTTAAGAATCAAAGCAGTATTTGCACATACCAATTGACAACTGGCATTTTTCAGTCAACATATGCAGAAAAACTAGAACAACCAACTCACTAAAAACCCTATTTTACATGGATACTCACATATATAGCACAGAATAATGATGTTGCTAAAAGATTTCATATTAATCTCTTCATCTTGGTAGGCAGCTCTCTAAGGATGCTAAATAGTACACAGGCTCATAAGAATTTTGACTGTCTGTACTATTTCTTCTTTGTTGACCACTGATTTCTCCATGTATCCACTCAAAAGAAGCAGAAATAAAACAATAAGGAAAACCCCAATGGTATACACCTCATCTACAAATATTCCACACCATAACAAGCCTTTAAGAGGAGAAAGCATCTGCTCCAAACAGTTTGATACACCATTCTACAGGAAAGTAGCTAAAAAACATATGTGAGGCCCCTACACTTCACAGCAGTGCTTAGAAGCTGCAGAACCAGACACGAAACCCCTTCATCCATTTTCACTTTTGCCCATTCTGATCGGAGTTTATACATCTTAAAGCCATTTTTAAAAAATGTATAATTCCACATATCTATGCTACGTATCAACGCGCCCACACGAGAGTCTCCAAGCCAAATCACCATTGAAGAAAAGTTTCAAAACTTAACTGGTATTTTGTTCTCGAGAGCGAAGAGACGTTAATTTTAACTCCTGTGCTGTAAACACAGCTGCCTGTGGAGAGGAAGACCTTCACCGAAACAGCCCATACGGCTCCTGGCAGGCTGTTTCAAGAGTGGAGTTTAGATACAAACAACTGGTGCCCTAAGTGGAAAAGGGTGGAGCTGGCCACAAAAAAACCGCCAGTGAGTTAAGGCTGGCGGGGAGAAGATAAGAGTCACAAAAAGTGTTTGTTAACTCCGTGAAAAAGGAAAAGGAGGAGGGGCTTTCTGTTAAGACAGAAAAAATTGGCCTCAGTAATAAATACGGGGAATCAGCTAAAGTTATAATAATCTCTTCACTTTCAGGGAAGCATGAGTTACCTGGGCTGGATTTAGTGTCTCAGCTGACAGCAAAGCCTGTCCCCACACAGAGCTCAGCCTGTGCCAGTTTTTCCGGCTCCTCTAACCTGGTACACGCTGGTTTTCCTCTGTGAGCTGAAGTGCCATGTTTACTCCTGTGATAAGCAGCCTAGAGATACCCTATGATTACAGCCAAACCCGTAATCTGCACCCAACTCCTTTGCAAAGCCCATCTCCAGCACACCCAGCTCCCGAAGTCCCAGCACCAGCCATCCCCACGCTCACACAACTGCTGCTGTGAACTGGAGTTTGGGTCCTTCCCTTGTGTCTTCTCATGGAGTAAAGCCACACTATGCATTTGCTGGATGGAATATAGCCACTGAAATTCAAAATGCTGGAATAAGATTTCAGCTTGTCAAGGGTCTCACAAGTTTCTGAGCATAATAAACCATTTTTTTTCAGTAAGCACGGGAGGAGGAAGGGTGAGAGCACATATGGTGTTGACGCATGAGGAGGGATGGCAGGCAGGGCTCTTGCAGGGCATTCTGGATGCCTATGTTCCTGCAGCCAGGGAGGAAAGTCATCAGCCATGACTCTCCATGATTTTCTAGGCACTGGTAAGAGTCGGTTAAGGACTACTGTATTTCAAACAAAACAAAATCAAAACCAGAAACTTAGCTAGGAAAGGCCTTTTATCGTTACTCTTTATTTGACTGCTGTCAAAACCCCTCTTCTTGCTCTCATCAGAACAAGCTTATGCCTTTATTGGACAGAATCTAAGAGACTAGTAAACGAAAGAAAAAGAGTGGACTGACTTACAGTGCATTTTATATCTCCCTGTCACTTACTTATGAAAATAATTCAGATCACAGTGCTATTTACAATTAATAACTTCAACTGCACACAGGATTACAGAAGAGTCAGCACACAAAGGAGTATGGACTCTATCATTTAATGAATTCAATAATCTAAAGAACATGGCACCAGAAGTACAAGAGAACTGGTAGATATCCCCCAAGATGACAAGAACACAAACCCAAGCAGTTAACAACCAGCAGGAAGATCAGAAATATGGCTGTGAGGGAAAAAAATGTCAATTTGGAAACTGTTGACATTTTTATCTAATGAAAACCACAGTTCAAACTAAATGGAAAGCAGCAATATGGAAATAAGAGAGGAGGGAAAGTAACCCATTTTTAATGTAAGGAAGGAGGGAAATACTGCGCCTGCGATGAAGGACATGGGTGTGAATTGACCACAAACTGTCACAGCTATAGAAATGGAAATTAGGCTGTGGAATTTCCTGGGTCCTCACTGGGATCTAGTGGCTGGCATTGATTTAAGACAACATTACCCTAAGCATAAATTCCCTCTCACTGAAAACGTTACCACAGTTAAGAGGGGATCTTTAAGGGACGTTTTTTGATACATCTTAAATGATACGACAAGTCGAGCTCATGTCTCCCAGTGAGCAAAATGCTGCACAGGTTGTATGACAAATGCATGTAACTAAATGAGGTATTGTAATGAGAGGAGAGCCATGACTCCCCAGTAGGAAACCAGCAAGACGCCAGAGAACACAAAAGCCAGAGGAAGGAGCTGCAAGGTGAGAGGCCTGCCCAGTGAGGAGGTCCCCAGGTGATGTACAAGCTCATGAGCCCTTAGTGGCCAAAGGGTGAGGCTTCTGAAGGATCTGAAAGGCTTTTGAACTTGTGAGAAAAGAGCAGCAGAAGCCAAAACATATGAGGAACTGAAAGGACTTTGATATTTTTAAGAAAATAAACTGCCCCAAAAGGGAGTGGTATTACAAAAATACTGGATGTTCACTCGATACAAACAAAGTAAGCTAAACAACTGCAAAAGCTGGAGAAAAAATAAATCAAATCATCCTTCATCTCTGTCCTGATAGTTCGAAATTAACATGGTTAGGGAAAAAAATTCAAGTGTGGGTGGGCTTGCTTGTTTTTGAAGAGAAAAATCTGCCTGCATGCTAAGGCAGACCTCTGAATAGATGTGTTGCTGAGCTGGATAGTTACCTCCCCACTTCTTTGGGCAAGGCCGAGGCAGGGGTGTGTGTGCATGTACAAGGCAGGAAGGAAGAGAGGCACAGGAGAGAAGTACATTTTTAACCTCAGCATAAACCCTCCTGATTTAGCAATCCGGATGGATAGACCTGAGCCAGTGCCTTCATGTAATAACAGTGACAAGCCAGAATTGCCCCAAACACCCAGCAGTCATGACAGGTTGCTAGACACTCTATATATCCAACACGAAATTAAAGCAGAGCATGATGAGATCCTGCCAACACAGTGCTCAGCTTAAGGGAAAAAAAGCTCCAAATAGCTGTGTTTTGCATGCAAAAATAGCAAGTGCACACTCAATGGATCTCAACAAGCCACTCAAAATTTTCACTGGTAAATTCAAAACATAAACTGGGCATTAAAATTCCAATAATCAGGCACTTTTCTGTTTATATAAAAACAGCTGTTCAACTCATCACTTCATACTCAAATTTGACTACTCCAATTTCTCCTTATGTCAGTAAAAATAATGAAGTGTATCTCACACAACAGCTCATGGATAACAATGCATCCTTCGCCATTACACCCTGACTTGTCGCTTTCCTTTAAATACAGAGATATAAAGGGCACGTAAGGTACTCCTCAGTGCAGTTTAAGCCATGATCCTAATTTCCTGTCAGGTTACACACACTGTCCTGTTAGTTGAAGTCTTTAGTTGGCTTTCCTATTGTTTGGATATTTGTTTCACATGGTCTCACTGCAGGGGAAGCAGTGTGGCACTGCTGCCTGCCTGCACAAACACACACCTTCCCTGGATGCTCCAGGAGTGCTTTGGGCATTCTCTCCCTTCTGTACGTCCGTTCAGCTCCTCAGTGCTGAGCTGACTGTTCACTTTTCACACACACCATAACTGCACAATCACTGCCTCTTGGGTTTGGGATTTTTTTTAAAGTTTATTTTTCTTTGTGCTTTTTTAAAGTGTTTTAAGAGTTTCTGGTTGCTATGGTGAGGGCATCAGAGAAATGCTAGAAAGAAATGAAGGCCAGAAGGACTTGTAAACCACAGCTGAAATTATGGTACCATCCATAAAGGACTTTTAAGGACAAAGTTACTCTATCAAGCAACATACGACTGTTTAGCATACAGATAAAACTGCTTTACTTGCTAAATTGGAAAAGATACACCTCCCCACCAAAAAAAAAGCTCACAACCAACAACCAACCCATCTTTAAAAAGTTTGGATCCATTATAGGGCAAGTATCTTGGACCCAATAAGCAATAAAATTATTCTACTGCAGAAATGTAGTACCTTTCCTTTAAAAACAAGAACATGCTACATGAATCTCCTGAAAGACATTACTAAAATGAACCTAGATGGCTTTATCCTAAAGATTGACCAGCAGTACCTCTGGATGCTTTCAGGCTGCTCAGACCCAGCTGACATTAATTTCTTTCCACCTCTCTAACAGACACAGAACAGCAAACATGTGCTATCAGCTTCTCCAGGCTCTCAGATGCTCATGGGCTTCATGCAGTATTAGGCAAACACATCTGAGAACTCACTGATAATGTCAGGACATTCTCCGTGGGCAATGGTTGTAAAACTCTATGATTTGTTTAAGGCTTATTATGAACAAACTCTAAGACATTAGCAAACATCAGAGGTAATGGAAATAGCTTCTCAGTAGCTTTAAAATTATTTAATTTAGAAAAGGGAAATTGCACATCAGAGGGGAGTAGTCAGACTGCACAACAGTATGTGCACTAAGCACATCAGAGAGATGCAGCAGTTTGATGTCTGAAGATGTCTGGTCAGGGCTGTGGCCCCTACCACAACACGCACTGAACAAAATATACTGTGGTTCCTGAAATATATTCTCTAATTTATTTTCTTGCTAGAGGATTTAGATTTTCCTACTTGAAAGAAAGAAAAAGGCCTGTTAATAAATACAGATTAAATCAGTACCTAAGCTTCCTACTGTATGACAGTGATTAACCCTTTATTTTGCAACTTTGCTTGGAAAAAAATACACATTCAAAGCTCACTTCAAGTTCATACCTGCCTGTGTATTTTTAAGACAGCTACTTCTTTGCTACATACACCTCATATTTACTAATACTTGCCAGAAGATGAGTCAATGTCTATTTCTCTGATCTGAATCCATTTATCAAGACTTGGTGAAGATATGAGTGCACGTATCAAAGACTGGGTGAAGATTTACCAGTGAGCAAGCTCTTGTTTAAAATGTGCCTGATAACCTCTGTTTCTCTTCTTCTAAACACCTTTGAACTATGTACATCCTCCTTGTCAACTGGAATAATCCAGAAAAGCAACAAAGTTCTATGAAAACGTCCAAAGCAATGTAATTCTGCAGCTATAGAACAAAGACACTATGCACAATACTCATCAATCAATCCTGAAGCAGTGTTACACAGACTGGGAACAGGAAAAACACTTTCTGAACATTTTGTGATGATTTTTAAATGCAGCAGATCAATGTAATTGTTTTCAGTCTCGAATCTCAAGAACAGTATGGCACAGGGTAAATACTGTACCTTCCACCCCCAAATCACTTATGAAATTTGTTTGATGGACTTTTGGTCACAGATACTGTATGAAAAATGCTTTTATTTTCTCACACAAGAGAAAACAGCAGGGTTCCTCCAAATTTTTTATATCAAGAGAGAATAAAAGAAGATACTGGAGGGGAAATTGCAGCTCAGACAACTCCTCTTTGTGCCTGATCACACACTCAGCTCCCACGTTCCTGTTTCTCCCTGAGCCAAGCAGGCAGCAGGCCTCTGGCTTATTTGGACAACTGCTCCCTTACACAACAAAAAACTTGCAACTTATTGACAGCTCAAACAGTCACTTTCCAAAAAGTGCTGGGCTCAGCTTCTCTTGCAGCAGGACACTAACAGCAGCCCAGCAGCATTTTGTCTCCCTGTGTTCTATTAAAACAGTTACCTGTAAACTCAGGGGTTGCCCCTCTTCATACTCCTTCCTAAAATCTGCATGCTGACAGGGCATCTACTTAAAAAAAAACACCACAGAGGCGGCAGCAAAGGGACATTAATTACATCTGGCAGACTTGGCAAAAGGTGTCCCAAAATGCTAATGAAATAGTAATGCTCATCAGATTCAATACTGACATCAAAAGGACCAAAAAAAATAACACACAATACAAATCCAAACAAGATCTTTCTAATTTATTTTTTTCTCCTAAGCTGAAGATTTAGCCTTTGCTGTGAGTCCTGACTATTTGTAATGTGAATATTTTAATGGGAAGGCATAGAATCTGATCACATTTTACAACTGAGTGTTTAACATAAAATCATCATGATTGAAGCATAATGCAATACCTCCTTAGAGCATTTTCTTTTTAAAAGAGCCTGCCTGCAAACCCAAGCTTGCACAAATTGACTTGAAAAATAATAAATTCCTTAGTCAACAGGTTCACATTATACTCAAAGCAACACAGATCCAAGAGACACTCCAGGACAACACTTTAGCAAACAATCCTGTTATTCATGGATGACTATAATAGAGTGATTACTAACAGCTGTTTGCAATTGTATTACATATGGAAAAGCTTCAAAAAGTTACAGAAGCAGCACTCCAACTTACAGAGGAACTGAAAGATCTGTAAAGGTACTTAATCCCTTCCTAGTCCCCATTATCCTCATTACTTGACACCCCCAAAAGCTCACCCTTACACAGGCCTTACATGCTCCCTATGGCTTCAAAATACTCAAGGCAACAGTATTACTTTCTAGTGTATTCATCAGGTTAAACCCAAAGAATGCAGGTATTAAAACATAAATTAGAACTACTGGGAGTGTGGTTCAAAAGATGTAATAGTATTACTCTATGTAGCCTACACAGGTACTGAACTTACACAACCAGTAGATGAGTGCTAATACGGCCAAGTACAGGTATGATCACCCCCAGGAACATACAAAACATGTAGTCTAGCTTTTAAATAAACTTAACCCAATTATAAATTTAGTAAAAGCATTCCTGATGCAAATGTTAGGTTAATATTCAACCTCAGAAAGCAGAACACCAAGTAATGCCCTAATTTGTTCCTATTTGACCGATGACTCCTTCACTCTCTTCCTTGCCCCTAAGTTTTAATTAAGTGCCCTGCAGCCAGTTACATCTTTTTGTAATACTGCAATGAAGCATAAGAATAAAGCACCAGGAGAAAAAACAACACAATAAAGGCTGCTTGTTCACAGACAAAACACTATGCAAACAAAATTCTGGATAATCAGTTTAGTGACTCTTCTTAGGAGGTGGTCCAGAGATATTCTATCTAGCTGTGACAAAGATTTCTTTTTCTAGGGTTCCAAAAATAACACCCTTTCCTTTTTATTCCCCCTTAATGGTACTCACAGGGCTCTGCAGTATCTGAGTGACCCTCTTCCTTTGCTCCATCATATTGAAGTCCTGTCTGAGGTCAGGAGACATGTTTCTCTCCCGGATATACTCTGGGTCGTTCTCATTGATGCGATCGAAGTACCGCTCTTTGTGAGGCATCGTGGCTGGGGGGGGAGTAGTGATCACCACCTGACTGGCATCAGAATTCATGCTTCAGCACTGTGGAGGGCAGGCTTCACCTGAAACAAAGGAAAAAGAGGGAAGAATGATTAACAATTCAAAGGACGGCATTAATTGCATATAATTCCAAGTCTGGACACAATTAATATCGTTTTGCACCTCTGCAGAACATAATCTGAAATAAAGACAGAACGAGTGAATAACTTGTTCATAATCAGAAAACTAAAATAAAAAATCTAGAAAACTGTTTAAAAAGCATCAGTAAGTTCTCTGATAGTACATAACCACCTCTATCCAAGTTAAAATAAAACCCCAAGAGCACAAAATTAAGAGTGAAATTTGAAATGACCATTATATATTTTATGGCAAACTTTCCTGTATCATTTTAGACGGCACTCACCACTCCCCAAGTTTTTTAATAGCTCCCCTTCCTGTGCTGTTCAAGCAAATACACTCAGAAGACAAGGCCTCTGTTTAATATCTGCTCAGAGTTCATCTCCCAACTCGAAGGAAGACATTCCTCAATTACAGCATTTCCAAAGCATCTCATAACACCGGCTTAAAGACAAGGCATCAGGCTACTCAAAGACCACCAGGGAATTTCTGCAGAGCTCCAGCTGGTGCCTGCACTTCCAGAAGACCCTTGGAGACAACTGCAGAGAAGACTGTTGTACCTTGAGTTACACAGGACTGAGGCTACATCCAAGCCAAATAGCTGAGTTTTCTCCTTTCGAGAGCAATTCCGTGCAAAGAGTCTCACTGAGGCTCATTACCTTAGGAAAAAACCCCCCTCCACCCCAAAAACTTTCATGTCTTGGTAGAAAGCTCAAAACATCATTAAAACAACCTGCTAAGCATTTGTAAACACAAACAGAACTGGATCAAAAGCAAAGGAGCAGACATCTGAATCTTCACACAAAGACTCAGGCTCAGACGCACACTCAGGAACACCATTCCTCAAAAGGCCACTGAAGACGGACCCTTTCTCAGGTTTGATGAACAAAGAGGAGCAAGATTTGAATGAAGATAAAGAGCATTATGAAAATACACATTCTAACATGCAAATATCTACATTCAATAGTATGTGTAATATAAAAATATTTGCATGCAGATATGTTTGGTATGTAGATAATTCACATCTTCAACAGCGTGGTTTGACATTATGATATCCGTGGTTTAAAGTGCCCTTGCTCCATGACACAGTTCACCCATTCTTTGTTTGGGTCACTGCAAATACTGTTTGGGGTACTCTGCAGTGAACCGACGTGGAGCATCCGAACTGCTTCAACCACGATCTCAGGTGTTTCCCAGAGGAGCCACTGGGGAGCCCCGTCAGTTCCAGCAGCCCCAGCCCTCCTCCTGCCCGCAGCAAGTCCTTTTGGTCCTTGTGCTGCACCCTGTGCTGCTCAGCCACACCACAAACGAGGCTGGCAAGGAGGATGCAAATTGGTTTTCAGCCAGTTTCCCACAGTGATTCCCAAACGGCTTTGCTGACACACTGCAAGGGAGAGTGCAAAGATGAAATCCTGGGGCACTGCAGCCCTGCAACCAAGTGTGAAGCCCCAGACAGAAAACAAGACACTTACCACCTGCAGAGCTGGGAAAGCACTAGCAGGTAAGAGCCAACTAAACCATGTCTATGATTTTCTTGTCAATTTGGGATTGAGATGAAATACAACAGGTTGAAAAATCCACTTTAGTACAGTGGTGAGGGTCCCCACCTCTCACGTGGGAGTCTGGGGGTTCAATTCCCCACCAGGGAGGCAGTGGTGCTGTTTAAGAGTTGGACTCGATGATCCTTGTGAGCCCCTTCCAACTCAGAATATTCTATGCTTCTGTTGTAATTGGTTTTATTCTTTCTGCCCTCTTTTTTTTGGAGGGGTGGGTGGGTGGGTGAGGGGTTGGTTTTGAGAGAGAGACATACACACATGACCTGGGATGCAATGTTATCCAGCTGCACACACACAGCTCCCAAGAGGTACCTGGATGAACATACCATGTTCTGGGATGTATAATTCGCGTCCTGGAGACAAACTCCATGAACTCTGATGGATTCATTCCAGAGGCTGTGGAAACATAGCGGTGAGTTTTGCATTTGCTGCTTGGGTGCAATATGAGTTCATGCAGCATTTGCTGACTGACCACTGAGAAGCCTGGTATGTGCCATCCCTTTGGGGATGCTGGGGAGAAGACAAGGGGCTTGCTTCAAGGAGGGGAGGGTTTGGGAAAAATCTAGTAGAGGTATAAAAGGAGCTTAAGTTTTTTTTTTTTAAATTAACTATTGTCTTTCCCAAGTGGGAGCACTGAAACAGAAGTTCAAGCCTGTTGGGATAGTGTCTAGGGATACGATCACTGCTCAGCTTAGAAAAGATACCTTAAAAATGTAATCACACACCTATTATAACTCCACTCTCATAACCCTTTCCCCCTCACCCCCACCAAAATGGTGAGGTTTGAGAAGAAAAAGAAAAAAGCATCAGGAGTGAACACAAGACCGTGAGCTCACTCGACAAATGCCACAAGGTATGAAAAGCTTGAGACTAGGCCCATCAGCCTACACTGTTCTCCTTCTGTGCTGGGCTACAAACCTCCATCTGAGCACCTGCAGGTAACTGAAAGCAGCCTAGAAACGCAGACAGCAAGAACCTCGCTTGAACTGGTGCCCTGCTGTGACTCCTGCTCTATTCTTACTTTCCAGGAGTTGTCTTATCTGACTGGGTTTTTTCCCTAAAATGCTCCTGAATCTTCTTAACCCCAAGTAGCAGAGTTGCTGCTGATGCACTCAGTTGACTGGACCAACTACACACATGTCCGAACTTCAAAACACACTTGTTGTTATCGTTGTAGGTTTACAGGGCATAATCAGTACAAGCCCTTAATTTTACAATTCACTCTTACAGTGACAGAAAAGCCCATTCATCTGTAAAAATGACATAAAAGTGGCTGGCAATACCAAAAATCCATAAAAGAGATTTTTCTAATTGCTCTGGACTTTATTTTTTTCTCTTTCCTTTCAGCGTGGCTTGTTACCTCCAGCCATTAAGATTACAACATTAAAATCCTTGTACTACAAAACCTTCCCCATTACTGAACATAATATGGGTATTGGGTCCAGTTGTTCTTATTAGGTCTGGTTCAATGCCCGCTCTCTTGGGCTCAGCCTGACTCTCATATAACCCCTACTGTTTCCAGGAAAATTTTCAAACAAATCAGCCATTCTTTTATTATTTATTTACATCTTCCACTGAATTTTTTTTTTTTTAAGAAAGAGGACATTTGTTAAAAATGCCATTAGCTTTTAGGGATCAAAAAATCAGTACCTCCTTCTCAGCATAGAACTGGCAATGACATAAAAGTCAGTACTGCAGAAAATCCAGGTCTCAAAATCTATGAATTTTCACAGAGGGATCCTCTTTCCTCTCCTCTCCTCATATTTTTAGGGTTTTTTTCCCCACAGACACTTCTGCCTAGGAGAAAATCCAGTTTTGCTGCAAGGCTACTTTTGGCTTCCACACCTTCAAGTTACTGAATTACAGAAAATGAGGGCCCACCTTTCTCAGCAGTTCTAGCTAATGTTTCTTCTGCATGCTCCAGAGTGATTCCAGAGATTGAGGCACAGGCAGAAATGAGACCCCCTATAGCAACAAGACACTTCAACTGTACTGGTCAGAAAGACAAACATACACACATAAATCAAACATAAACTAGGATCTGATTCTATCCAAGTGAGAGACATCACTCCTGTTCAGCTGAGATAACATTTTGGCCTAAGGTGCACGTGCTGACATGCTAAAAAGTGACTCAAAGCATACAGAAGAGAAATTTTCCCACCTATGGTTCAACTGCTCCAATGAGGAGCAAAAGAAACTAAGAGCAGGTCAGCATGGATAAATTTTTGTTACACAGAACCCTCATCTCTGCTGAAAACACTTTTAGTGACCTGTGAAACACAGAGGCCCAAAAGCTCTTCCTACAATGGACCTTGTTAATCTAACTCTGCTTTCCCCTTCCAGTTCTGCCCTCCTGGCTCATGCTGAACTCAATTCTGTTACAAAAGAAAACAGGTCGTGTCCTCCCCGTGCTTTGATGCCTTATATAGCTGATGGGTTTGGCTTCCATATCCGAAACTGGGCTACAGAGAGAAAGTAGAACATTCCCCCCCTCCCTCAGGAAGCTGTGTATCTTTCTACTTAGGAGTGAGTTCCATTCAACACAAGCTTCCCATTTATTCCAGCAACTTGGAACCGTTGATTTTAGGTTGCAACATTACATCCTGAGCATTCCCATTTGACACTTTGTAAAGTCTCAGTAAGGTGCTGTGCTGCTTTTGTTGCAATAACTATTTTCACTGTCAAATCACAAAACCAGCTCAAAAATAATGACGAGGTCAGAGAAACAAGGAGTACTGAAGGGAAAAAAAAAGTGCATGAGACCAAATGCAAGGAAAATTTATCTTGCCAAAGAACCCCCCAGAAAGCAGTGACTTGATATATTCGTATCTTTCATAATATACTGAGTGCATATAAAAATAAACACCACCATAAGACAGAGTAACAGAAAAGGGATCAAATCATTACATCACCTAGCAACGGAACATTAACCTACCTTTTATGCTGATTTTTTATGGCTGGTTTCAGACAACTCCATTTTCTCTATGCAGTACAATCCATCTTATTGAGAGTTTCCAGCACTGCAAACCTGCAGTGTGTGCGCCGCATCATTAACCAGCGCAGCTGATTCCAGGTCTGAGCGCTCGGGTGAGACTGCACTGCATGTGAGCAGCTCTTTTTTAAGGAGCTGTCCTGCTCTTGCTATTTCTCGCCTGCTTGTTTGTAAGGAACAGTCTGCTCTTCCTTCCCACCCCTCCCGTATCTTGTCTGCCAGGAGACTTGTTGGAAGCAAACTGGGTGTCTCTTGATCTCAGTTCCAGCCTCCCTACGGAACAGGCAGGTTCCGTCGGAATCAAAGACTTGGCTTTAGCGAACACCACCAGCTGTGCAAGGGAGCTGGCAGAAACACACCCACGTAGGGAATATGAGGGAATGGTTAAGAGGGACAGCGAAATATGTAGGAGAATATGGACTGAGAAAAGTGTCACCAATGCTATTTTCTGGAATTAGAACGTCGACTGTTCATCCTCCCACTACAGATTTTAGCAACGACATCGAATCGAATTCCATCTCTTCTAGGGAAAAAAAAGTAATTTGGATAAACGCCTCAGAATGAAATTAATTTCTTTTAAGTCTCCCGATCAGGACATCAAATACCATAAATATCCGACAATGAGTTGACAGAAATTTTCTTTATTATTTATGTTACAGTGGGTTTGGTTTTCATTTATACATCTTACTTTACACACTATTCGAGTGAGTAAATGTGTGTTCAGACATCAGCATTTCCTAAATGCGATTTGTGGAACTGAAAATTAATAGATAGGTACCATTTGCTCAAAATCATATATATATATATTAAAAATATAACTGATTTTACCAATATACAGTGATTTTGTACACTGGCACTGAAGTCAAACTATACCCTTAAATTAACACAATATAGTATTTATATTAAAAAAAATAAAGCAGTCACACCTTCTCCCAAGCTTCCCAAACATTCAACCTTTCTCTCTTTATCCCACCTTCACATTCATACCAGCAAATGCTTGCAAGGTCAGATGGTGGAATGTGTAGGAAAAACTAATCCATGGCTGAGTTTCAGGGGGTTTTTTGTTGTTTGGGGGAGGGTGTTGTTTTGTTTCTTGTTTGTTTGGTTTGGGCTGGGTGTTTTGGTTTTTTTTTTTCAATGGATTTATTTTTCAGCTGTATCAGTTCCCTTGCCAGTCAACTGCATATCCACACAAATGTTTGTTCTGAAACAAAGATAATGATGACACAGGAGTGTCTAATACCGCTTCTTCCAGTAGAAATGCAGCCATAAACAATTTGTCACACCAGCCCAAACTGGTTACTAATCAAATATTTTAATCCAGCACTGCATATTTAAGTCCTTCCACTTTTAAACAGAGCAAGCTAATAATTTTATTAATCTCTTTTCAGACACTACATTAAAGAGACTATATGGCAGCAAGACACTTTTCCAGAAAAAGAGGAACTGTAGTGTATTCAAACGCTGGCTTTGTGCTGCTGTGTTAACTCTAAAGCATTATTTTTGCCCAGTTACAGAGTACAATGTTAAAGTCAGCATAAATATTCAAGCTGTGCAACTCACACTTTACTCAGTGTAAACTGGAACTGAGCCAAATACTCTTTATTGTCAGAGAAGTGAGAACCAAGTGGGTTGCTGACAACCACTGAGAATATGAAAGCTATACCTGTACCTTTAACTGAAGATGTGACATTTTTCCCCATTACAGAAATCTCCTTATAATGCACCCAGCCTGTAGCAGGTGCAGTTTGCATCTCCACATTTGCAGGCCAGCCTGCCAACATTTTGCAGCACAAGCAGCAGGGGAAAAAGAACTTCCCAAGTCTAGAATGATGGTTTGATGTATCCAATATGCTCTACCACATGGCCATAAATGCTATTTGCATGTGTTGAGTCTCATAATTGAACTTACATGCTTAACCCTGGAGACCCAAACTACTTCAGTTATTCACATTTTGGTATTCCTTCCTGGCTGTGTGAGTTTTCCCTGATGGAGAGAACCCTTGAGGAGTGAGTTACCCAGTTGCCCTTTTCCGAGTGACAGTAAAACAAAAAAAGCAAACAGCTCTCAAAAGCACAACCTCTCGAATCCAGATCCAAGGTCCATCCTGCCCACTCTCAAATCTCTTGTGCCAAGGAAAGGCTGTTTCCTTTGCTGTGTTGTGTGACACTTGAGCACTCAGCAGCGTAAGGGCTTCCTTGCTGCACTACATAAAATACTTCATTCTTGTTCTACAAGCAAATTGTTACGGTTACGAAGACAATAAGAAACTTTTGAGATTATGGTGCTTTGTACACAAAACATTCAAGTCAGAACGAACACAGTCACACAAGCAAACTGGTGACTGAGAAGCAGCAGAGGAGAAATGCAGAGTTTGTTGGTGAAACAATTCACACAGGTACTCCTGCATTGCAGCACGAACCATGGCTGAGCCATGAGAAAGCACTGAAATGTGAGAGTGGTAAAGGGGGATTCACCACATGCTGATTATTCACTATAAATCCTCTTTACAGCTGGACAGTCTGCCACACCAGTTCTCTACAACAATATGATACAAGCAAGTAAGAACTGTTCATTTGTAACACACAATAGATTGATCCTCACTTTTAAGAGGATGTCAGTCACCCACAAATATCCACACTGGTTTGTTTTTCCCCTTTCTCTAAACTTGTTCCTTTAAATTTTCTTTTTGATAGTTGCATTTCCTCTTTTTTTTTTTTTTATTTTTTAAATTATTTAATAACTGCCTGGGTCACTGGAATTTACCAGAAACAGTTTGAAAGCTGATTAATATTTTGCTCATATGTAAATTTTATTTAGTCATATAGATGTACGCCTGTATTTTGAAACAACACCAAGCTGCACTTTTAAGTGCTGATATTTGCCACCTCTGCTTGGGCACACAGGGTCCTATGAAATAGCCCGGACAGAGACTACTTCTAAAGCAATTAAAGAAAAAGCACTTCCTTCCATTGAATAAAACCACCAGAGCAGCTGATATATTAAATCAGTAAACTGTAAAATAGTTTCTGTACTCACTAGACTTGAAAAGCATGTCAGTCCTACCTCACACCCACTTCTGTGCTGTGGTTCTCTTATCTTCAATGTTATACCAAAGTTCATGAAAAGGCACAGCAAAAAATGAGTTCTACGATGAGAATGTATGTTACTCTTTATTTTCATACAGCAACACAAAATTAAAATTTCATACACAGGATATGGGATTACTCAAAAATATCTGGACATCGAGCTTAAATAACCTGCTCCTATCCAAAGGCAAGACTGCTGTTTGTAAAGAGTATCCTCAGTGTGGCAGAAAGCTAAGGACATGCACAGGAGCTGCCAGGGAAAACAAAACTTCTCCCTACAGTACATGCAAAAAGCTGCTCTCACACAAAGCACAGATGCACCAAATGGCAACAATGGAAATGAAGTGACTTCCCCTCCTCTAACACTTTTCACCTTGCTCCGACTTCACTCCGGGATAAAAATCTATCCGTCATTTGCAGAACACCCCCTCCTCATCTAGACTTGGAGATACCTGAAACCTTCATAATGAAAAAGGTAGTATTTCCCAAAATATTGCAACTTTAAGGTAATAAGAAGCATTGTTTTTCTAATTTTTAAAGACTTATCTCTGCTTATCTACATAATCACTTGTGCTTAAGTTACCTAAAAATAATTTCACAAGTCATTAGACAACGGAGAGCTAAATTAAAAGATTACATCCTGGTAGTACTTATCCTAATTAAGCTGCACAAATGTATCCCCCACACACAGACAGTGGCTGGAATATCTTCTTAAATCTTAAGAAAAGATGAAACCTGGGTTCCTCCACAGTGCAAACTAAGAATTTCTCAGTGAGCAAAAACACGCAACTGGAAAAGCTGGTTGCAGTTGAAACCTCTCATATTTTGTAACACTCTTCCTCTCTTGCAAAGTCTCCAACTTCCTGTAGTGACTTTTTTCTTGGGCTGTCCCCGAACTGCACAGATGCAGAAGGAAATAATTTCACTCTTTATGCAGATATACATAGAGTTATGGAGTAGAATAATCAAATTTGTTACATAAATAATTTTAAAATCCCATTGGATTTAAAAATCCCAACTTGGAAAGCACCATTTGGAGTAACAAGGGCAACCTGCAAGGGCCCTTCTCAGTCACTGGTACAACATGTAGCAGCAAGTGAAAACTCTTATTGATCCCAGGGCACATGAAAAGCTGTTGTGATTTACGGCAGTTTGATTATCCTGAGAAATGTCATGGCCAAAGCAGCTGCCTCCCGGGCTTGGCTGGAGGGTCAGAGTCTGCACTGGTGGGCAATCCAGATGATGGACACAGGGCAACTGCTGGATTGTACAAATATTTACATGAACAACTGATCTCATGTATGGCAGCACGCAGCCAGACCTTTTTATAGCCCAAACCCCTGGAGTTCCTCTCTCTCCACATCAAATCCTGACCTTTACCACCACTGATAGCTCAGTGTAGACCCCACTTGGGACCACCACCACACACTGACCATGCAGAATCACAGCTCAACACCCTCTGGAACTCAGAAGTGAGGAATGGGAAATCTGGCCAACAGCTAATCTCAGTAGGACATCTGTAACTGGAGACTGGGGGTAAAGATGAAATTGTGCCAGGTCTTCGATCATAAAGTCTTCAGGACAAACTGTATCTTTATTTATATTATGCACCACACCCTGCACAATTCCCCCCAGTTCATCTTGGGACCTCTGAATCATGCTGACATAAATTTTAAATACAAGGCAATAACACAAGTCACAACAATATACCAATATCAGCTTGACCATGTCAAAGTAAGTTGGCTAGCCTCTCAAAATACGAATTCTAACATTTTACCAAGTTATACATCATTCTCACGTTAAACAGAAAACAACAGCATTTCAAAACAGCTGATTTATGATAGTTACAGTCAAAAACTCAGAATATTTTAAATAAAATAATGCAATTGCATATATACATTTCACACACGAAGTAGAGGCTTACCAGGAATGTTATGGGTGTCTTAAGGTTCTTAATTGCAATTTAAAAATAGTCATTTTAGAGACTGATGGAAGTGTGATACAAATGATGCCAAGCTCAGGTTTGATCATGCAGCAGGCACATTGCCACTCATCTGCCATGGGAAGCATGGAAAAGAACTAGGCATTGTAAGAAAACACGTACACCTTTACTCTAGTAAAAGCTCAAAACCAAGCAAACTCATATTGAGATGCAGAAGGAAAGCTGTTGAGAAAATTTTAACAGATTATATCAGCCTTGGGGCAGCATAAGAGAAAAATAACTTTAAATCACTATTCCCAAATTATTCTGAGAAGTGCCTTCCATCACCCCATTCAAGACTCCAAAGGATCTTGATTTTTTCCTCCATTACGAGAATCGGTTTTGCCTTAATATATAGGACAATTTTCCCCCTCCCTGGTCCATTTACAAACATAAATGTTCATGAATGTCAAAACATAACATGGAAAAAGTTAACATGCAGAATTTGATTGTTATGGTCGTATCCCCAACACTTCCAAAATTATCACGTTTAGAGGACTTAAGTTAAGCACACCTCCTGCTACAGATTTTCGTGTTTTCCTGCCAGGCATGAGGTGATCCTGCCCCTCCCAATCCCCGTGTTTCAGTCCCCTACCTCTCCAAATGCCACCTCCTGGCTGTGCTAGCACACCCCTCCATGAAGCTTGAGTCTACACTGGCTGCACAAAGGGATCAGGGTTAAAAATAATCTGGGCAAGAAGGGCAGGGAAAGTGGAGCAGAGAAGGGCTACAAGGGCCTGGCTGCCCTCACTCAAAGTTCAAAAGGCAGCTACTTTATTAGCTGTGTTCAAAGCACATTGCTTTAATTATCCTTCCCAGGGAAATCCCTAGGATTTGCAGTGGTGCAGAAACAATTTTTCTGGCTATAGTAACATGGTTAATACTGTCTTCATCTTGCCTGAAAATACTTTAAAAAACCTCAACCAACTACCTAACTAGTAAATACAAGTTTCATTTGCATTCAAAGTTTAACCTATATCATTACGTACATCAATCTCAATTGACTTAGCCTGAATTTGACCCGGATCTTGCCTCTGCCACCTTTTGCTTACAGTACCAGAAAAGCAAATTGAGTTCAGACAGCCAAAGTCTGAAAGCACTTTCAGGAATGGAAAATCATCCACTGAGTTTCAAGCAAGGCTGTCTGAAGGCAGAGGGTCATTCTGGATTTAACCACAGCACTGAACAGAGAAGCAGATGTGCCCAGAGCAGGAGCCAGCACATCTCTGAAGAAGTGCTGAAGATTTACCAACAAAAGCTTTGGTAGGATGTACAGTGAGGGGTATGGTGAGTCACCATCAAGCCCAGTAGTAAGAGTAGTAGTTCAAAACTCAAAAGCAGAATATATAAATATTTCATCATTAGGTTACTATTATTTTCCAGTGCAAGAAGGCAATTATCTAGTGCTATGTCATATTTCTCCTTCTCCATTGTTACTCATAAGCACTGAAAACTTGGATAAAATAAAAAACACTCCACAACAAACTACTCTGGTATCACAAATCATGGACACATCCTGACATGCTACGCAAAATCCTGGAGACTTGCAAACATCTGTCACTATTGTTTCTAGAACGCAAAACCAGCTGACACTGAACACTTATCTTACAGATTGAAACCACCCTCTCTTTTGTCCTAAGCAGTTCACAGAGTGAGAATATTTTCCTGTCTAAAGAGGAGAACAGAACTTCCTGGCAGCCAAGGCAGCACAGGCAAACACCATCCACCACAGATTGCTTCAGAAGACACTTACTTTACACTACCGCACTGCCACGCAACTGAAGAAAAGCTTCTTCAGGATTTCTCCTCAAACCACGGACTTGAATGAGCTGCAGTGCCAGCAACTCAGAATCCCAATTGCAAAGACCTCAGTTCTAATTTTGAAGGTACATACAGTATTGATCACACATGCATCAGGAAAGACTCTTCCTCAAGTCCTTTCCCAAACAATTCTTCCAGTTTTGACTTCTGCTGGGTTTTGTTTGTAATTTCAAGAATATTCTGAAGCCAACAAATACATTAGATGGATCTCTCTCCTAGATAAAACTAAAAACGTAAGAGTTATTTTAGTTGAGTTTCCAAAGCTTATTTGCAAACTTGGTCTAAAAATGCTATTTGTTTGTTTGCACTTGAACTTGTTTATGTTTATATCAAATGCAAGTATCATGGGCTGGAGTTCAGGCATTGAGTGCAGAGAGATGAGGGGGGAAATTTTTCTCTCAACTATAATGCTATGTCTTAAAAGGAACAAATTTAAAAATCGATTAACAAATGTAAAAATTACATCATTTTCTGAGCTATGGTAATGTTTATCTTTGAATATTTGAATATCTCAAGGAAATCATCCTATGTTAATGGTATTTCAGTTTATGCCATAAGAAAATTAGTGACGAGACAACAAAATGTCTGATCCTACACAGATTGCATCTGTTTGAGGAGTGAAGTAACATCTTTTCTAGGTCTTCTAGTTACTTTTTTCACTTATGTGTTGGGTATTTCGAGGGTTTTTTTTAAAACATCTGTAAAAACCTAACACTGTTCAAACCATTAAAGATCTCCATACTAATGCAAGAATATGCCAAAAAATACCACAAAACTTAATTAATCAAGTGCTGAATAATAGGTGATTAGATGCTTGCCAAAGGCTCACTCACGACAGCTCTCACAGTCACGCCGGAATGCTGGGGGGGATGACACTGACCCAGGGCAGCCAGAGCTCTGCCTCAACCACAGTGGTGATGTGGAGGAACCACATCTTTTTGTGGGACTCTTTTCTTAATCCAAAGAGGAAAAAAGGGATCTGCAGGAATAATCTGGTCTCAGGAGTCTGATGTCAAAGGTTTCTGGAAGCGAAGGAGTGGGTGCTACTTTTAGAGTTGGACAGGATTTAGAATTTTTTTTTTTCCCTTTAAAATGCATTGCTCTAACTTGCTAATTTATTGCACTATTTTGGGCAGGGAGATAGCTGGATTTCTCTTTTTTTTAATCTCAGTTATTAGTGATGCTTCCAGTGTGCACTGAAATAAGCATGTCAGATGCCATTTGTGGGTTGCTATGGGTTTCTCGTTTTGTCCTTTTTAATTGTCTGGCAAATTGCTAAGGAATTTTGATTTCAGCCTGTCTCATCAGTATTGTGTTCCCTCCCAGTGATAAATTATCAACACTGATCAGAGTTTGTACTGCAAAGCAGTCCGGACAAAGTGATGAAAAGCATGCAAAGTTTTGTGCTACATGAACACTTTTTCTTGAGACTTTTGGCTTCAAATTCAGAAAATTGGAACTCATAATGAGAAACACTCCTACCTGGCACAACCCCCGTCCTCGCAGAGTGCAATTATACAATTATGCTACATGAAACTTTAAGAAAGGTTTTTATTACATCTATCCTGTGTTCATTTTCATGTCATATTCACATGTTGTTTATAATCACGGGATACTGGACTACAAGAGGGTGGTTTTTAGAAGGCTAAAATGGATGGTTTATTTTCTGGAGTTATTTTTAACCATCACATTCATGAGGCACTGGATATAAAGCTTTTAATATTTATACACTGGATGTCTAAATAAGAAAACATGAGAAATAAGTAAACAAAGAAACCCGTCCCTTCCTGTCCCCTCCTGGCGTGGTGCACCAGGTCATGGGTACGCCAAGATGTCCAAAATTAAGTCAGCAGATATTCAGAACTAACAGAGCATTTCACCTTTTCAGTCTGTCCTGGAAATTCTGCCCATAACAGTAAGTACTCCAAGTTGGCCATTTCATGCTTGCATGGGATATCCACAAAATTACTAAATGCTACTTTATGTAATTGTGAGAGCACTTTCACAAGTTCAGAAACACAATTAATGCCTTTAGGTTACTTGTCTATATTAGATGAGAATCATTTATACACGTAAGAGGCTTTTGCACTTTTTGCCGCAAAGTATTATTTATCCTTTAAAACTAGGAATTTAAACTGTCTCAAGTCTGCAAACTTGATCATAAGTTTAGCAAAGAAACACTAGGTCTGGAGGTTTTTCTTTAGTCACTGCCCTATAATCAAATGGAATGAGCAACTTGTACCTCTGTTCAACCTCAGCATCAAAATCCTACCTCTCTGTCTTCAAATCCCGTAATCCACAGGTGAATTATGTTTTTACCTTTGTACCAAGGTTGGCTTAAAGTAACCAACAAGTTCAAATGTTAAGTGGCAGGAATGAACACATGCACAGCATGATCAGGTAAGATCTCATTTTCATAGAGCAGCAGGTGAACATGCAGGTACCTGGACCTCTCTCTAGCCTGCAGCAGGAGCCTAAACAAGAGTTCGGTCATTCCAAATAACCTCCCATAATTAAGCTGAAGCTGTGAACAAACACAATCTTGCAGACATGGACAGTGAAATGGGAACTTGGATAATCCTACAAAAGTGCCAATACTTCTCTTTCTTCTAATACGCTGTGTTTGTGCCCACGGTGGAGTACTGCCTGAAACATGAACAAAGCAATAGATGTGTTTGGAAATTTAAATTCGTAGGATAAACTTAACACCAGCATGAACTCTCAAAGCATACTAAAGGCTCCCACTGTTAAAACTGGTATCTATAAATAGTATAGATTCAACTTCTGAGAGGAGACAAGCACTCAAAATTCTCCAAGTGCCAGTGAGAGACAACACGAGTTAGTGTTACCTGAGCAATAAAAGCACTCAACAGACATGAGAATTGTACTAGTAGGGACAGAATAGGTTGATTTTTTGTGCCCCGTTCTTTCATTTCCAATTGCATCCTTATCTCTAACAAAAAATAAATCAATGCAAATAATGACATTCAAGTGATCCTATGTAACAAAAAAAAAAAGATATCTGAAGCCCACATTTTCATTGTTACTCTTGCATCTTATCTGATCTCCTCAGTACAACCATGACAAAGCTTAGACAAAGGGAGGGGAAAAAAAGACCAAACCAAAAATCTGAACAATTTGTTTCACAGGCTCAGAGTTTTAGTTAAGAAATATAGCTGCTCTGAAACATTTAAAGAGGACACAAAGGGGCCTCTACAATAGTATAACCTTTGGCTCTGTCTGCTAGCATCACAGTTTACACGGTTTCCATGGAAACCCTCTGCAAACATATGAATGTGCTTGTTGCGTTAGATGTCGAACAGAAAATCCTTTGTGGCAACTCTGGAGGGCCATGGCCAGTGCCAACCTCCCAGTGGAATAATGCCCTTCACTATGCCTTGCCCAGCAGGCTCATGACACACTCGCTCACGTGGCACAGCTGCTCCCATCACTTGTTTTTCCTCAACTGACATGAAAAAAAAAAAAAAAAAGGAAAAAAAGTGCACATCATAACTAATAAATATTTCTTCCCTCATGGAGTGCCCATTTTACCTCCATTATAGTGATGGCAAAGTCTGTGGTTCTGGGCTCTTGGATGCAACCCAGGAACTGCACAGTGAGGACTGACTGGGAGGCTTCCAGTCAGGACATCGGGGAATACATTTGCACATTGAGTAGGTAACTACCCAAGGAAGGGGATGTCACAATTCTTATTACATGCTTAGAGAAAAATACATTAAAAAAACACACGTAAAATCTCAGTATGCAACTGGTACACCTGTCCAGAAGACAAAACTAGTTTCATCACCTTGTTACTCCATCACAGAAAGACTAACTGACCTACAAATGACTCACTGAATGGGCTCCTCCTTCAGCCAGGGAGGCAGGAAAATTTTACCCGACTACAGCCTGAAATGTCATCAAAAGGGATGGTTTCTCTTTCTGTTGTTGAGGATCTGTAGTTAAGGGCAAGTGAAGGCTGAGGGATTAAGAAACTGTATTTCTGCTTTACAAAACAGCAGCTACTGGCAAACATCAGATTGTAGTGTCCTTTCTGAATTTACTCAAAATGCATGTCCATCCTGCAGCTCTACATATTTTACCAGCATTGAAATATGACTGCTTCTAATAAAAACGCACCTTTAATGGCACACAGAGCTGAAACATACCCTGTTTGTAGATTAAAATGCTCCCCTACATCCTTATTCCTCTGAAAAAAACAAATTCTTAGTACAGCAGGTTAGATATTAGAAAAAGGTTCTTCACTCGGAGAGTGGTTGGGCACTTGGAGAGAAGAGGCTCCCCAGGGATGTGGACACAGCATCAAACCCCAGAGAGTTCAACAAGTGTTTGGACAACACTCTCAGGCACATGGTGTGACTCTTGGGGATGATCCTGTGCAGGGTTAAGAGCTGGACTTGATGGTCCTTGTGGGTCTGTTCCAACTCAGAATATTCTGCGGTTCTAATTTCTGAGATATCAATGGCATAATTTCTCTAATTGCTTGCAGATGTGTGGTCTCAGAAGGATGTCATCTCCAAAGGCTACATTTTAGATCAATTCTGTGGACGCTGCATGGGATGTGACAGCCTGCCTCTGTCATTTCATGTGGAACTGTGGAACCAGCACCTTTTTGATTGTGACCAGGCACTTCACCCGCATTTCAGCCATTTCCATCCACTCTTAGAGTCACAGGGTCAAAAACCAGCAATGTAACAGTTTTTTCTCAAGAAGCTGAAGAATGAAGGAAAACAGATTTCATACCAGAAAGGAAAATCAAACCACTTTCAACTCTGTCAGCTCTCTCTTTCTATGTTTACTTCTTTCCCAGGGGCAGCCCTGATGGGAAGCCCTCCATGCTCCCTCATGGCCACCCTCACTTCACACCCACCACCAGCCCAGGCCCCCATGTACTGGCTGCCAAATTAACTCTGAGGGCAGCCAATCTCCTCTTTTAGCCTCGTCTGCCCAACACAGTAATGCAGGGATCACTCAAAGCCCACGTTGTTCCAATGCTCTAATAACCAATTGTTCTGCCACAGTTGCCTTGGTGAGATAACACGACAGGCAGCATTTACTGAGGATAAGCGAATTCCCACTGTCGGCCAAGGGCTCGGCCTCACGTCAGGCTTGGCCCATCCTGTGGCTCGGCGGGGAGATGGTGGGTTTGTTTTTGCAGGAACATCTGCTCTGGGAAGCGCTGGTGAGGCTCTCGCTATCATCACCCGCAGGCCCTTCCCGTGGATCTGTGCAAACCCGTGTTTGCTCCCTCCACACGTGGCTATCACTATAAAGATACCACACTGACCAGCCCATGGCTAAAATCTGGCTCCTACCTGATGGACATTTATGATCCGCTCCCTGCCTTAGGGAAGACTGAAAGGATTGAAAAATATAATAGTTGCTGCTGAGCTGCAATAAATTTTCAAGGAGAGGGGAGTGTGGGCTCAGTGCAGAGAGACCCAACAGTGGGGCTGAAGCACCTCTGGCATCACATCCACCAGGTTACAGGTAACAATGTTTAAGTACTAGGACGGGAGAAAGGATACAACAGGCAGAAATTAATCCAACAATGCAGGAAATTGTAAGATTGAGAAGTCACTCATTTTATATTTTCACCACATACTCCCGCCCAATAATGAAGTTCACTGAACATCATTAATGTCCCGCTAATGAGACATCCAACTGCCCAGAACACAGCAATAACGAACACGAGCTCTGTTTCCAACAAATCTACCAGAAAGATTTCTAAGGGTCTGCTTTCCCACTGACACGAACACATGACTCCCATTAGCCTTAACAAAGGAAGAGAGCATTCAGTGGGAGAGAAATTTCCCAAGGTTGCATAACTGAACTGTGGCATGCTGAAGACAGTATAGACTGCTGAGAGAAGTTAGCAGTCCCAAAACTACACTGACAGGGCAAATTCTTTCATTACTTTCCCATTAACTTGTTCAACTTTTGTAATAGTTCAGAATTCCTTGCTTTAGGCCAGAAAAAGTACTCAAAATATTTTTACGCCAAAAAATTGGAAAAGCAAGTTTTTTTACGGAAAGCAAATCAGGTAGTGGGATGTTTCACTCCTATTTTTAGGCTCAACCCCTCCCCCCCCCAATTTCAGATATGCACTTTCTTTATCTTACTGCATTGTTCCTACATACTATTCTTGACTCCATGATATATAAATTCTTACTTGTGTAACAATGCAAATTTGTTGACAGGATGACAGGTTAAAGTTTATCTTTCAGGCTGCTTCCCTTGCCCCAGTCACAAAATTCTAGTTATGTCAATTTATGTCCCTTTCAGTGCTCAGTGAGGCGAGGAAATGAAGTGGAGTGCCAGAATGTGGAAACAATGCAAAAAACCTAATGCCAGAACTGAGTATCTGCCTCCTAGGCTAAGCTCTGCATGCCCTCACAGAGCTTTGGGATTAATATTGCATATCTCAAAACTGTGTTCAAGAAAAACCTTAATTCCAGATGTTGAAAGCATGATTAATCTACTGAAAGCTAGATGCCTTTTCTTCATCTTTTCTCCCCAGTTAATGTATTTTTAAAATTCTTGGGTGCTTTGTCTTTTTCTTTCTTCATGGATGAGGGGAGTAGGAGTGGGTTTGAACATTAGAAAACTGAATTTCATAGAAAATTTAAAAATTGTTGGTCATGTGCTTATCATAGGAATCTCTCTGATGTAATCCAAGACATTCAGTGTTATCACAGTACACATTAATGAAGGCTGCCTCATGCACTCCACTATAGCTTTAAATGAAACAGACTTCTCCGTTATCTATCACAGAGCAATGATTTATACAGGAGAATATCTAGTCTGCTACAAATCACACACGTGATAATAATCCATTAGCACACATATCCACAGAGGTTGAACTACTTTGATACAGTAAGTAGAGAGGATGAACTACAGTGCACCCATCACTGTAACTGTATGAGCAGTGATGTGCTGGGTTTTAGAGCCATCTGTTAAAACATATCTGACAAACTGAATCAAGATTACCTACCTATTTGTACTCAGCTATAAAAACACCCCAAAACTACCAATGACAAAAATCCCCCAAGCCAAAGCCAAACTCAACCACAAAACAAAACCAAAC
Source organism: Pitta sordida (assembly GCA_013390025.1). Classification (NCBI taxonomy): domain Eukaryota; kingdom Metazoa; phylum Chordata; class Aves; order Passeriformes; family Pittidae; genus Pitta; species Pitta sordida. The sequence continues at coordinate 336,428 of WEKX01022731.1, read as the reverse complement.
ATATTTGATTTATTTTATTTCACAGACTTAAAATTAAAACCTCAAAGGTTAGTATAGCAAACCATGGTACTGCACCACAGCAGAATCAGCCCTGTGCCCCACGTGGCTGCGCTCAATTTAGATGTCAACATATACTCAAACCTCTGAGCCCAGTCCTATCAAGGCTGGCATTCTTGACTTAAGCAGAAGGAAAATTACATTTCCTAAAAAAACTCCCAAACACCCCATAATATGCAGAATAACCAATGCTAATGGAGTCACTGATTTGTGGATACATAGACACTAACTACAGTGGAAAGCTTCATTCAAACAGAGAAATTGTAACTCACCAGTCATCTCACGACACTGAAGATAAAAATCATGCAGGTCTCAAACAGAAGACACTCAAAATACGACACAACTTTCTGCATCATCCATCCCCAACCATTCTGTCGAATACACAACTGCAATGGCACAAAGCATCTTTATGACAGGAATAAAAGCTCTTTAAATGCTCCTTTTATTTTTTATTGAATGAACCCACTCTTACACAAAGTTCACTCAACGATGTCTCGAGCTTTAGTACTGCCAAATCCTGTATTTCATTAGTCAACTATGGCTTGTAAGTCACATATAGAACAATCTGAAATATTTATTAATTGCATACAATTTCTTCATGTAGCAAGTCAGATGGTTGATTAAGACACTGGTATTATTACTACACTGATATATGTAGTTGTCAAGATGATTAACATCTTTTCAGTGTTTTACCGTAACTGACCAAACACTCCTCTGCTCCAAGTCACTGGCAAAACCCAAAGGGAATTAAGAACTAAAGCCACAGACCCCTCCCAGCTGCAGTGTTAGTTTCAGCATTTTGCGTGGTTTTCTCTTCTCACATAATTAGTAATCTTTACTAACAGTGTTCCTCCCTCCAAGGAAGCACACTGCACCACACCTCCCAATTGTTTTAGAAGTGCATATATACAAAGACCACAGTTGAAAAAGATATCAACAGATGTGGTGAGTCCAGAGGAATCTTGTCCTAAATATTTTTCAAGATTATTCATGAGAAAAGGGTGGAGAAAAACCACAGCTAAAAGATTCACAAACATGAACACATTCACAGGTTTGCAAAGCAAATCATGCCACCAACCTGTCATGTAACCCATATGAAAACACAGTGCTAACACTTTAGATCAAAATATTTGACACTAAATAGCCCTGCTACTATATGAGTTCCTTAAAACTGGTTGGGTTTTTTGCCTCTTAATCTCTCTGTCAGACAGGCACTAGATTAAAGTGAAGGCAGAGCACAGAACAACCAGTTTCTTAACTTTAACAACTTCTTGCAGTCTGAGGCAGTTAAGAACACTGTTCTCATACACTCTTTAGTGACTTGAAATGAACACAGTTGGTGACTGGCCAAAAAAACCAACCGCAGCTCTGTAATATCTTACGTATTTACTAACAAGATACGCCAGAGTACAAACCCCAGAACTGTATTCCTGATACTCAGACCTTTCTGTCAAAACACAAATAGACGAAAAGACCTTCTGGCAAAACCACTCCAGAATGCTTTTACACTTTGGTTTTGAAGTACAGATCTGCCTTTTTTTCCCCTCCCTATAACACCACCCACTCTTCCAAACAAATAAGTAATCCAGTGTTGCACAGGAATTTTAATTGTTTCCATGACTTCTGTTACCTGCCAAAAAAGTACTTAGTATGACAGATATGGGACAGGGTGCCTATGATACATGAATATTTGTAACAAAATATGAACATATACATAAAGACATATGCATATATATAACATGGGACTTATGTAATAGTTAACTTTTATAAAGCTATAAAAACTAGCAGCCTTTCAAAGGGGCAATCTTCATACTTTGAAGTAACAGCCATGATTTGAATATATTGACTCTCTGGCTCAGATTTACAATTGAATTACTACAGCTGAACTTCCTGCATGCAATGCGAGCCAGACCCAGATTGGGGTCCCCGTATGTGCTATTGGCTCTGACAGACACAAGGTCACAGTGGAAATTCCTTGCATGGAAGGCTGAAAAACTAGGATGCACTTTCGTGTATTTGTTGCCAGGACAGTCCCACAGATATCTGCTGCAGTGTCTGCTAGAGTTTGGCTGATGCGGTTGCTGTGACAAAGTCTGGCTCCTTTCAAGAGTTGTGTAATTTTTATTTATTTATTTATTAAGATTTTGGTCTGTCAACCCTTCCTCACTCTGCGCAGTATTTACCACAAATAATGGCCCTGGTTTCAGTGGGACCTTTGAAATACTCATCTTGTGGTACAAGGAATTGCACAACACAAGCTGGTGGGGATGTTTTCAGCTTATTTTTACAACTTCATTTATGTAGTTATTAGGACCAGGTCTTAAAAGAACAAAAGAGTTTTTTAGCATTTGTTTCAACAATCCATTCTATGTATGAGACTGCTTAAAAACATACAGCATGCAAATACTGTGTACTAGTAAAATACCTCGGAGAGCTGTAATTATTTTGGCAAAGGAGCTTATAGATCTTCCCCTGAGTAAACTGCATGGCATCATAAGCCTGCTAGTAGGGCATGTCTAACAATTCTGAAAAACAAAAGTTCATTTAAAGCCGTTTAATAAACAAGGGGAAAAATATCTGTGGGACTCAAAGGGGGGGAAGCTCACAAAATATTATCTTCAACAATAGGTACTACACATTTTTCCACTGATTTTACAACTAAACCCAGCACGCTGCAGCTTCTGACAACATCAGCGCTCAGAATCTACTTTTGACAGCATTTTTTGATTTGTGATGGGTGGTTTGTTTTTTCATTGTTATGGGCTGGGTGAAGCCTCGAGGCAGACACGCAGGCCTGCTGATAACATATGTATTTTCCAACCCCGTGATAAATTTCCCATAACTGCTGGCCTGGAACATGACTTTCAGCAACTTGACTGTTTCACATTTGGCTAAAGCAGCTCAGTCCACTTTATATAATAGCTCTAAGACTATAGAGGGAAGACAACCATTTTCATAACAGATTGCTTTCAGCGCTCAACTTCAGCCTCCTCTTTTCAGAAAACTACGACTACCGCATTCAGAAATACAAATCTCCCCAAACAGACTTTTTCTCAAGCTGGAAATCAGAAGTCAGAAATTAGTTTGGGAAGGTGCCCTCAGAATTTGAGTATCAACATCAACAGTGCTGGTTGTTTCAGCTCAGGAGAGGTTTTATTTCATATGCAAATCCTACTCTGCATATATATTTCTGTACTTCTACGTCACTACCACCGAGAAGGTCTGTGCTGTTTTCAAAGTCTAAAGAGCTTGCCTTTCACAGCTGCAAAGGAAATGACAAGAGAAGAAAAGCACAGGCAGTGTGTATCAGCAATTAATTCCATGCACAACTGCCCAGCTGTTTGTGCATGGAGGAGCCAGCCTGTTTCCCCTCCGAGCTTTTGCCACTGAAAGCTGATCCGATGCTTTCAGAGACGTGGGCTGTGGGTAACGCGCTAGGAATGTACACGAGATCACACGGAGCTGAAGAAGAAGAAATGAAATCCAGACCGGAGCGCTGAGTATCTGTGTTATGAGGATAAAGTTATCTAGGGGAGAGGGCGGAGGAGGGGGAGGATGGGGAGCTGCCAGTAAAGCCAGGCTTAGCTTGCAGGATGGACATGACTGAGAAGAGACAGAGAAAAGGTGGGATGGCCTCAGAAACCCCCGTCGGCTCTGCCGAGATGGTTTTACACTGGCTGATGTCAGACAGGTAGATTTGGGGGCACTTGACAAATGTTACTTTTACTTGGGATCATGCTTTCCCAACAAAGTTGCTATAGAGACTTGGCTCCATCTATGTTAGAGTGAGACTTACTGGTAAGTAATTACTACTTATTGGCAATTATTGCTTCTTAGTAAGCAATCCTACCAATGCTTGCAGCCCTGAAGCTCCAGAAGTTCAGGCAGATTTCAGCCGTTTCTTTCCTACAAATGAAATCCCTTGGGATTTTGGGAAAGGCACAGAGTATATAAAAGGAGGATGCTATTGGTAACATCAACAAACCCCACCCTGCTGAGCACCTGGAAATATCATCCCACTCAAATAAACTCACCAGGTTACACAAATAGTTAATTTTTTCCTCTAATTACTCAAAACCCCAAAACAACATGTATTTTTTTCCTCCCTTAACGCAAGCCAACCTCCATTTAAAAATTCCAAACTATCCATATGGATTCCCTCTTGCTGTGTAAAGCCACACACAGCAAGACTCTTGCAATATGTATGTATTACTGGCATTTTTTAGTTCAGCTCCAACACCACCAGTCGAAAGGAGCTCCTTGAACTCCTTTGATATTTAGTAGCATCAGGTCACCTTTTCATTGGCTGGACCATCTCAAACTGTACAGGTATCCAGAAGAACTACACCAGTAGAAAACACTTTCCCTTGATCATTTTCAATTCCAGAGGTTAGAAGTAACTAGAATCACAGGGCTCTTCCCTTTACAGAGAGGCACGCTGAACTACCAGCTTGTGTGCTTTGCTGAATGAATTGAGACTGCTAAAACTACAAGCTTGTGTCTCAGTGTGTGAAAACAAAAACATTCTACAGAAATAAGACTGCGATATTGTGTCCATGCAGTAATGAAAAAAATGTGAGAATATCCTTCTAGCGAACAAGATTGATGAAATATTTAAACATTATCTTTTTCAAAAAGAATCTCTAAAATTTAAAGTTATGCTTCTGGAAGATTGGTATCATCTCCACAACACCTATACAAGCATGCAGTGTTATCACTCAAAGCACAAAAGTAGAGGACTTTCAGTAATTTACACTTTCCCAAGGAACGTAAATCTAAATCCTTTGGTTGACTGGAAAGTATGAATTTGTTCAAATGGCTTCACATGGTCTTTTTTTCTCCCTTGGAACAAATGACTCAATAATGGGTAAACAGAAGTAGCAAATTTTTTTTTAAATCAGAAGCATAGCACAATTTAGACTACAAGCAAACTCACTATATAACAGCATGAACAGTTCCACTGCTTCTTGAAAGCAGGAACAGAATTCATCATTCTTCCCACAATTTCACTTCTAGCTGCTCAACACAGGGCAATCCACTGGGGGATGATTTCTTACACTGCTTATTGTCTGCCACAATAAACCCTGACTTTCTCACATATTAGAAACATTCACAGAACTTTTCTGTAGGTGATCAATCCCTCACAACACACTGAGCAATGCCAATACCTCCAAGGTACACAGACCACATCTCCAAGACCATTAGTTCTTTTCACATGAAGTGCTGCAGTATAAATAATTATATTACATATGCCAAATATTGGACTATACAAGGTAAAATTATTCTTAAACAGCAGAGTACAGAGCAGTATTTATCTAAAAATCCCAGAAGGATTAAAGGCTTTATTATACCTACCTCAAAATAGAAGATATTTGAGCAAAGGAATGGTAACAGTGCTGTAGATACCTTTAAAAAATGACATACCTTAGAAATGACTCTCACTCCACCCATATTTATTAGATGAGTACCAGTTATTAGTTTCAAAATTGTTTTTCAGGCTATCAGCAATATTTTGATAGAAAGCTACAAAAATACTGATAGATGTTAGAAGTGATAATAGAGTAAGTTCCACTGCATCAGTAAAACTCAGCTGAGCACTACAAACAGAAACCGTTCAAGTGAATCCTGCAAGTGTACATTTGCCAACTGGTTAACTAAACACAACTCTTCGCTGACTCGTCTCTTCTCTGTTTGCTACTTCTCCAGAGCAAAATTCTCCCTTGTTCAGCAAAGCTATCCAGGATCTATGTGTTGCTTAAAAGCACAGAAGATGTGTCCCAGAAATAAATACAACAATTTTTCTGCTCTTAAGGATTTACTGTTTAAATTTAGGCATGATGGAGATAAACTTAAGTGACCAAGGCCAAGATTCAGATGAAGAGAGGTCTCTAAGCCTGTACACCACTTATATTCTAAAATAGACTCAAAGTTGAGTAGTAGTGAGGTTTTAAGTGGTGCACAGCTATCAGATTTGCTACACAGCAAAAAAAATCACACTAAAAGAATGCAGAAGGGGTTTAGAAAGTCCCTAGTTTTCACATCCAGCCGTAACACAAGAAGTTGCTGTATTCATGCTGAACACGAACACATATGTTGGAATAATCACTAAAATATGGAAGTTGCTTGATAGAGCTTAGAAATGCCTACATTACATAATGGTTAAGGATAAATAGCACCATCTGAACTTGCAAAGAGGAGTTCATACATTATGGTTAAATAATTTGTGACTCACTTGGGATGACTTAAAAGTTTTTCTCTCTCCAAAATTTGAATCAGGAACAAAATTGCTCAATGTCTAAAAGTTCCCAGCCTGAAAGGAAAATACCTAAGTTCTAAAGTAACAGTTTTCATTTATGACCCATATTATGTACTAACTACTGAAACTTAACATCTTCATGTTCAACACTTATGTTTGTGAATTCATTAGGTCCTAGATTGAAATTCTTTTTTCCTAACTTTCCAACTTCCATGATATCTGAATTCACTTCATAACCAAGCTCTCATTCTAAGATGAAGTGAGTAATTCTATAGACTTCACTGGCTGCCCCATAGGCTTAGAGTGGCACATAACCCACAAGCAGACATCCATATTACAGACATCTCAAAATATGCAAGACGTGCTGCTGTAAAACACTAACAAGCAACACGCAAAACCAAGGAAACAAGTAAGAAGAAATCACTTCACTATTTTAATAACCAAACGAGAAAGAACGGCAAGTGGCAGACTTAAAAACAAGAGCCCACTCATTAAATTCTCATAACTCATGTGCACAGTGGGTAGAACACTTTTTTATGCATCTTGCTAATCAGAGGCAAAGAGGTCTTCTACATTGCCCAAGTCAGCAATAACCATTACAGACTAATTCCTGGCACTGGGATACAACACAGCATAAAACAAGAACCTCATGGTGCCAAGTAAATACCAAGATCTGGCAACAATGTGAGTGTAGAGTAAAATATGCTGTGAGAAACTGTCACCAAGCACAAATAGGCTTCCAGAATAGCAAGTGCAGAAGCTGCTAATGTAACAATCATTAAGTGAAAATATATGTCCAATTTCTTTAAAAGTATACAGAAATAAAACGTCAACATGTAAGGAATGGATCAGGAGGAAAAGTGAATGAAGGAGGAATGAGGAAAACATAGCAGAAAAATATTATTGGATTTGTGATCAAAATACAAATTTACTTGATTAGGAAAACGTTCATCCATGGGGGCTACTACAAAGCAAACAAGTTTAATAGAAAATAGTATTTAACAAGTTCCATATAAGATTTTTAACATAAAAATAATGCTTTCTCTCCCAATCTCAGTAAGTTTCTGAAGTTAATGTACGCCTCAAAGGCTGTCTTCTGTATTGTATTATTGCTGTCAAGAAAATAAAATTAGCCAAAAAAGTTAGCAAATGCATTACAAAACTCACACTTCTGGTCATCATCTTGGTACTGGAGTCTTTACATTTCAATGTTAGAATAACATGTAAATGAATAAAGTATTCCTTTCCACTAGAAATCCTTTAGCCATTCACATTGAAAGTTCAGCTAAAGTAACAAAAAACCTCTTACATCCATCATCCATAAGCACCTTGCTGTATTCATGGCAATAAAGAGTTTATGGCGGTGAAATGGAATGAATGTATTGCACTGAAATATATTTGGTCAAAGCTAATTTAAGCTCACCTCATATGACAGCTAGATGATCTGGGCTTGAATCAGCATGATTCATGGCAAACACGCAACACTAAGTTATGGTGAAGATGAAAGTATTTTTTAACTCTTTTCTAAGTCATACAAGTTTATCAGTACCCACCTACAAACATCTGTTTTCTTCCATATGACACAACATGTGCAAAATAACAATGGTGCCAACTTGGTATGTTATGCTTTAAGGAGAACAGCATGAATTTATCTGCAGTGTATATTCCCAAAGCCTGAAGGACAGATTTGGTCAAAGAAAATATTTCCATGGAAGTAACCTGACCTTTCTGGTAACCTTTGCTCATTTGGTACAAAACTGGCAGATAGATGACAGATGCAGGAAAAGGCCTTTTGGCTGCTCTAGTCGATCTGCTTCACTTTGAAGTTATTTCACCATCATTAAGGCATTAAATTCACAAATCTCTATTACGGGGGGGGTTTACCCCCCCCAGTTACTTATCTTTCCAAATATTCACAGGTCATCTGCAACTTTCTACACTTGGTGAAATGCAAATTCTTTCTGCTTAGGATGACAAGTAGGAGAAAAAAGAAAATCGTATTCAGTCTACATGCAAAATTAGACACCTTAAAGAGGCTGTACCCACAGAACAGCTTGAAGCCACTATTAGTCCAAAGAATCTTTTTCTCCTGAAGCCTGGTATCTGATGTCAACATGACACTTTCCATTATTTATTTTGTAACTTCTTACCCAGGGGTGTGTATTATCAGCAATTTAAAAAAGTCACACACGTCCAGTCTCACATGTGCTGATCACACATGAAGGAGAAAATTCAGACTTGGCAGCTTTTGTAGAACCCTACTTTATGTCCATGCCACATTTACCACAAATTAAGATTCACCTACATTTTGTGGCCAGAGGTTGACCAAAACTGAACAAACATTCACATCTAAATTACTGTAGGCCAGCAGTGACAGATTTTGACTACACACAGGTCATTGATGCCAGACAGTTCATTTAAGTCCACTAATTCCTATGATCCAGTTATGTATTGACATCTGTCCAATTTAACACCAAGTTACACTGTGGTATAGTGTACCATTTCTGGCTGTTAACTAAGTGTATTTTTCACAAAGTTATAATGATTACAGAACACATGAGTGGGATTTTATGCATTCGACACCAACAGCAAGTTCATTTCTGGAAGCTGAAGAGAGGAAAAAGAAGAGACGTACATAACTGCATGTCCCAGCCCAAGGCCAGAGGCCATCTATGTGAAATGCACGAGTACTTCCTTCAAATCATGAGATAAACTGTATTTGACCATGTGTTTACCAGTTCTTTGTTCCTAATGAAAGGGACCAACTTGCCTGTACAGACCTGCTGCTCTGTGATACCCTGACTATTTCTGGAATGCTTTTAATATATTGAAACTGTGTTCACCTCCTTTCCTGCCTCTGATCTAGCGGTCGTTTTAAGTAACAGATCACAGTTGCCAGATCCGTGTTGTCACAGGCAGTTACCATAAGATCTCTTGGGCCAGTGTTATCTACTCCAGACAATTTGCTACTTTTTTTTTTTTAATGTTCTAAAAATCTTTTCTACCAAGATTTCAATTTCAGACCAATTATCAAAATATCACCTATGAAGCGAAGTTCCTGCATTAAAATTTCTCAGGAAATTCACCTGGGATAAAAATTATTCAGCTTTTGTTCTGTGCCCTATCTCCACAGTGCATTTCTTCTGCACTTCAGTCATCTATAAGCTCTCCAGTCTGTCTGACGGGATGTCCATTTCTGATGTACTTGAAATGATTCAATTTAAATGATTTATTGTAGGCTCTGGTATCTTTAGCAAATTGTTTCTCAGAATATCTTTTGGCCAGACTTATTATACTTTAAAATTTAATTTGTGACAGTGGGTTTTTTTCTTTCTATTTCCTTCGGATGAAACTTCAACTTCTGAAAGATGGTTCCTTGTTGCTAAGAGATTCCTTAACCCTGCTATAAACCCCTTCTTACCCTTTAAAAATAAAAAAGTAGCAACAATAAAAAGTTTTAAGTCTTTGATAGATAGGTATACATTTTATCCGACTTCTAATTCAGTCTTTGAAGAGTCACTTTTCTACCTGCAAGCTTCAACTTCCTTAAAACAGGCATTCTCAGTTTCATGAGTAGCAAAGGCAGAAGGCTGGCAGGGAAATCACAGCGTTCAGTTCACCTGCTCAGATGTGACCAGTGAACCTCAACCATTCAAATGTATTATTGGCAGCTTTGCTATCCCAGACCCCAGATGCCAACGCATCTAAAGGGGCACTGATGCTTTCTGCAGCCACTGCCTTCTACAAGCTTATGACTTCTAACAGCAAAATTCCCTCCTTCCATACCTTCATGGGAGCAGGCCACTGCTCCAGACATCAAGGTGATTTGTTCAACTTATTACAACCAGATTCTTTTGAGCTACAATGTTTCATAATACCATGTGTTTCATAATTTTTTTTAAGGAACACATATTCAAAGACTGCAAACAGAATGCAAAGGGGTTTGTTTTGTTGTTGTTAAATTGTAATATTTGGGGGTTTGTTTGCTTTAGCTTATTAGAAGAACTAACTCAATCTAACTCTAAGCAGAATTAGGATCATCAGCTGCAAAGAACTTGACTGACATTGTTTTAACCTGACACGCTAAGGTACGAAGGCAATTTTGAATAGCATTTTCCAGCTTTAATTCCAGTATCACAAAGTAAAATCTGAAAACCTGATCACCATGTCACAAACAACTGAATAATTACATCAACTCTTCTTTGCAGATCTGCAACTGTTAATTCATAGTTAACAGGATTTGGGATCATAATCTGTACTACTACTACTTTTAAGGGCCTGTTTGCATCAACTGCAAAAGGACAAGTTTTTGATGGTGAACTCCAGAGCTCCAGTGTTTCTCCCCCATGCTCAGCAACACGTACTCCCTACAATTCCTTCTGGAGGTGCCCACCAAACTCCTCTGCCGCTGCTGCACTCACAGACCTCACATGAATACTGTCCTCTTCCTCCTCCAGCCTCTCACGAAACTCCTTTATCACAAGGACCGAGGAATTTGACAAGCCATGAGATAGTATATGGACTTATCTGCTGCCAGCAAACTGTTTCCATGAATGGGGCATGAGAAAGGGAAAATAGCAAAGAGCAATCCAACTCTCTTCAACACATTCCAGGCACTCTTAGGGGGGAAAAAAAAATAGCAGCTCCACTTATTCAAGACTTTAACATAACACCTTCAAAAACTGTGCTGTCTGGGAAAGGCTGAATGCCTCTTTCCTAAATCCACATCAGAAGTAATAGCTACAGAAATTCTGTAGAAACACAAGGATTAGCAGCATGCCTGAGGAAGCAGGATCTTCGCTTCAAGCACCCTATTCACATTTGAAAGGTTGCATGAATTTGGATAAGCCTTCCTTACTGCTATGGATCATAGAAGGAGCAGCAATTCTGAAAGTATCCTAGGGTGATGTTTTCCTGTTTTACTTATAAAATTTCCTTATCCTCAACTACTAAGAGGCTCCAGCTTCCCACCGCAGTGAGACAAGCAGTGCACGTGCTCAAACTTAAGCCTGATTATGTCTGAGAAACTTTTGGGACAAGACATTCATTGGCATTCATTGAGGCTACAGAAAACCAGGTTCTATTTTGTAACAGCAATCTATGCTGAAAATCATGGTGTTATTAAAATAATAATTCAAACCACAATCAACAACCCCACAGCTCTTTTACATGTGTGCTAATGCAAGAGGAGCTACACACAAAGCAAGTGCTCTTTCAGGGGAAAGATAACAACTGTAGAAATGTTGAATAGGACCTCTTTTTTTTTTTTTTTTTAATATTCATTTGATTACTTTAGCTTGCACAATATATATCCCACACTGTATTTCATTTGTTTATGAGTATCTGGGCAGAGCTCCAGCCCTTTGATGCGAGTGGTCACAGTGAGCACTTCAGGCCAGCACAAGCACCATCGCCAGCAGGGGAAGATGGAGAAGCGGAGAGAGAGCACTGCTGTCATGTCCATACTGGAAAAGGTTGAGACCAGCCAAGCAAACAACAACTGAGTTCCAGAAAGTTTCTTCACCACAACAGGAAAGAAAAAGTCCAACAAGTGAAGGACTCCAGAAAAATACAATCACCCTCCTGAAGAATGTGGTTACCCTTTTCCAATCAGAATGAGAAAAATGTAGAGTGTAGATATGAACAAATATTACTGTCTGCAACTACACATATTCAGTGAGAAGATTAAGTCAAAGACTCAGACTTTTATGTATTGAAACATACTAGGAATAAAAAAGCTTCAAACTGATTCACTGTAGAGAAGGAGGTATCAGATTTCATGATTTTATGAAATGTGCATGAGCTCAACTCGGTGTTTAATCTTGATTTTGTCATCACACTGCAAGACCAACTTCTTTTTATGAATATTACTGCAAACAGGCATTTAAGGCAGAAATACACTTGTATCACATATTCTGCTTCATCATTCCTGCAGACAGAATTATCTACAGTCACTGCCATTTGAAGAGCCCCACCGGGGGGACTCAAACAGCTGCAATTAAAAAACTGACTAAAACAAGGAAGTTCACTCTGTTAATGCAGCTCAGAGGGGACAATAAAGCCACATTTAGCAGGCGGACACCAGGCCTCTAGGATGCTGAAATACAGTTCCATCAGGACTGGTAGCTTCTTTGTCTTCTTCAAACTTACTAAACAGTTTCCCTTGCTCAAACCTAGGAAGTAGTGTGCTCTTAAATGGATTTCAAACCAATGTTAATCCCAATTCCTCCTTGCTGGACAGGAAGGGTGAGGGCTGGTAGGAAAATGGAGATGGACGTGTTGAAAGACACACTGGGTAGGGTGGGGGGAAAGCACTCAAGAGCACGCTTAAAATAGCTCCACAAACAGCATCTAGCCTCTCTCAAGGATTAGAAAGCTCAGGGGCTCAAAAGCACCAAAATTACAGCAAACTAATTACAAACATGAGCTTCACCAGAGCTGCTACAGCCACCCTGCAAAACAGGTATGCCCCTGTACCACAGGTGTGTGCAGCTGAGGGGGAACGGCACATTACAGGCTGACACTCCAAGTAGGGCACAGACAAAAGTTTTGATCAACTCTACATTGATAATGTGCAAAAATACTTTGGTAACTGTCCTGCTCTGACTTACCTTAACCTCTTCCTCATTACTATGTGTAAGGGGGTTTTAAAAGTCTAATTTCTAGCAAATTAGACTTTGCAATTTCTAGCGAGTAGAGCAATGTTACTTGGGGCTTAGAAATGTGCTTCATATTAGAGACTTTAAAAACATCAACTTTACAAACTTGCTAAATCTTAGAGTTTTGTGAGATGGTTTCAGAAAACAACCCCAACAAATCCCTTGAAAGTTTTAATAGTTCAAGGTCTGAGCTCTCACCACACACACCAGGCAGTACAACAGAAGCTGAAAGAAGTACAGCTTGCCCAAAGGCTAAGAGGTAACACTGAATTTACTTAACCAGGTTAAATGATATGGGGTAATGCAGCCAGATTATCTGTATTTCAGGGAGGGCTTGGGGGGTTTATTATTATTTTTTAAGGAAAAATCAACTCAGGTTTTAGTTTTGAAAAATATTTAGATTAATCGTGCATCTTACTGTATTTTTACTTTTATGCTGTTCATTAGACAGAGCAGGAAATAAAAAGCCAATTGTTTTACGATGTTCTCCCATCATTATAATGGGATGCCATGGATTGGAATTATTGAATAAGCTCACAACCCCTGAAGTTACATTCTTCCTCATCTCCATCCTTGCCTTTCAAGTGAGCTCTACTCTTATTAAAAGGACCAGAACCTGTCCTCAGGCATATTCTGTCTTTGAAGATGAAGCCCCAGCCACATTTTATGGAAAGACCTCTCAGTTTGTACCTTTGCCAAACTGCATAGCAGGTTTAAACAATTATGCAAGACAGTAGATTTTGATTCCAGGCTCCTCATACTCAGTCTCAAGTTTTAAAAATAATATTTTTCTTTCTGCTAGGGCACTTCCAAACAATGATGATCCAAAGGCATTAAGGAGAAAAAAAGTTACAGCTTAAACAGCGTGACACAGATTATGAATACAGAAACCCTTCCCATATGGAAAAAGTTTTAAAAATTTGACATTTCTTTTCAATATGCGTTAATCAGAAAGACAGTAGTGAATTCTGACTGCTCCAGACAGAAAATAATAAAAACTCTTGGGATTCATTACACAAAAGAGCAATTGCAAAGAGAGAAGAACAATCCTATAGTTTCTTTTAAAACTGAACTCCTAACAGTGTTTTCTTAAATGGCTGGGAAAGTCAGCAGTTTGGAGCCAGCCACATGTTACTTATCAATGCTTCAAATGCAGGGTGAGTAAGAAAGGCCATGTCTGGTTCCTTTTGCAATTGGGAAAAATCTCTTTTGAAGTCTTTCTGAGGAACTGACCAGGGAGAAAGTGTCAGGAAAAGGATTTGACAGGTTCTGCACAGTGAGGGGCAAAAAAATGTCTAGAGTAAAATCTCTTGTCTAAAATAAGCAAAGAGATAGAAACCTCGCCTTCAGCACTGGAGAGGCCAGATAAAATGTCTGAGACTCCCTTGTATCTTTTTTCCAGCCACACATTAATTCTTTTCTATGCTTTTTGCCAGCTTCTCATCTTACCAGGAGCCTACAGGAGAGGCCAGTCCAGCACTGCAGGGAACGCAGCCACACTGGGGCTCCGTGTACAGCAGTCTCCCAAGATCCTAGCAAAACATCTTGTATTTTAAATACCCCAAATATCACAGAAGTCTTCAATTTAAAGGTGGAACAAATCATCTCAGTGATCTTAAAGTAAAAGTCAAAGGACCAAGAAATTAACCTGTTTCTTGAAATTAAAGGCATTATTGATGAACAGGCCAATGCCAACATGGCTGGTTTTGCTCTTGGACCTGATTTGTCTCCTGATTTGTCTCCTGTCCAAATCATAGACTCGAGTAGTTCTCCACTGCCTGTAATGCAATGCAAGTTTTTTTGGTCAAGAACTGAACACATTTCATTTTTACCAGCATTTTAAGTTTCTCTGCCCTCTCTTTTAAATTCCCATTCTTCAAGATACAAAACAAATCACACATATTTTTCCCCCTCAATAACAAAGATGAATACTTAATACGTATAACCGGTCTCTAAAGCAGTACTAGTAGTAGAAATTTGAGAAATTAATTCCATATAAACTGTCCTCTTACCTGTAGCAAACTGCTTTTGCATGTGTGGCACAAGCAACCTACACAGCTATAAATATGCAAACTTAGCATTAACAGGACAGAAAGTGCCAGAGTCCACAAGAGCATTCCTCACAAATAACAATTTGATGCACTCTCAGTGGAAGAAGGCAGCTCAGCACCTCTCAGGTTGAAGTGCACAGAAGTATAAAGACAGCTTTTATTAATCAAAGCCACTGCCTTTGCATTTTGATGCATTGATAATATTTTGAATCCTCCCTTGCATCTGCTTCAGTGTTCCATTTGCAAGGTGCATGTAGCATTTCACAGCAAATAAAGGAGAGAAGTTTCCTCCAGCTAAAAAAAATCCCCCCTCTCCCATCCTATCCAAGTGCTAACAACAGGATTATTTTACTATAGTCTTCTTAGTTATGTAACAGGCATGAAAATGTCTTATTTTAACCAAGGCCTGGGGAGCTATAGACAAGGGTGGTAGGCAAAAAATACTTCAGATAAGAGATTAGGCACCCAAATCCCTAAAAGACAGCACTGTAAGAACGTTTGCTGCCTATTATTATAAAAATGAAGATGTCAACACATTATGTGCTGTCTGTGCCACAGAAACACTTGTAAGACATGGTAGTCAGAAGTGTATAAGAAAATCCCCAGTTCCTCACTAGCAAGATACAGGCTGCTGCTTAGGTTCTGCCATCTTCATACTCCTCCTTTTGCATCTTTAGGATCAGTACACGTAACAGTTACCTGACGTGCAAAGTCTGCTAATTACTGTGAAGACTGTCAGAGCCACAAGTACCACGTTCACTCATCTTTGATGATACTTAGCATCAACTGGTCCCTGTACTCAGTTGTACAAATAGGGAATATCCACCACACTGTGGCTGTAACTTGCAGGACACTTTATTATCCTCATGCATATGGAGCTTCATTACATATTGAGAGCAAATATTATGCAGTATTGTTCAGACTCCTGCACACACACCAAAGCTCAGGTACAATTTCATCCCACAAAAGTATTCCGTGCAACATTAATGAGATTATTGTGAAGGGGTTTTTTTGTCTGTGCTTTTTCATAAAATCACTTTAAAAGTGGCACTTTGCTGATTCACATCCCTCTTCCCCTTTAGGATCTTTACATTAAACGATGAGCAAAAACATAGCAAAGAATTCAGACTGGTTTTAAAATGTTTTAGGTACCTTGATTTTTTCCACAGATCTCCTCCTTTCTAGTAATATAGTTGACCTGTAAAACAGAAGAAAGAGATGACATTAATACAAAGTTTAGTTTCTTCAACCCTTTCTCAGAATTTTTCATTGAATTACATTTTACTTTGCTATCATTTTTCATACACAAAAATCTCAAAGGGAGCTCTCATTTAAGAGGGCCTAGCTGGGAATTTTGCCATTTACCAGGTTACAAATTGGAAAGTCAAGTCCAGACTATCTGCTGCATTTTAAAAATAGAGCATAACAGCCATAACCTGCAATTCCTCCTCCAGCCCAGCAGAAGTTGAACTGCAGAGCAGTAACTGCTGTGGAGTGGGCAGGGAGCTGGGACTGGAACACAATACCCTCCTTTGAAGGCTGGTGCGCAAAGTTCATACGGAAACAACCGCCTTGCTCTGACCCTTTCCCACCACTGAGCAGGGATGGGGTTTCCTTTTGCCTTCATCTTCCAACATGAAAGTAAATTAATAAATAAAATAGCAATTGTTTATTTCTATTATCTTCTGTCTTCTCAGCCTTTGAGCACAAGTTACGTTCAGTCAAACCTAACAAATTACTTTCCACCACCCTCCCTTTTTCCCCATAACCACTCAGTCAAGGAAAACCAGTTTTATTTCCCGGGTGACAGGGCCCAGACTCCTTGATTTCATACATACATTCAAAACATATGTCACATTTTCTTTTTTTAAGATCTATACATTGCAAATTAGACATTTTATGCACTGTGAAAACACTGAGCTCAGCCTACCATCAGGCCCGGCTGCTACTTTTCACCAACCTGTTAACCCATTTTTATTCATCAGATTGTAAGAGTCTTTTTAAACCATCCCAAGCTTTTCATTTTTAATCTTTTATGACTTCACTGTAGTATCCTCAAGCATTCCTGCTTAGGCCTTCTCAGTACATCATACTACAAATACTTCACCAATTTCAATATTTCAGCAGCCTGGCTATCCCACTCCCCATCACCACTAAAGGCAGGAATATTCAATGTTCTCTATGAATTTCAGGAGTAAAGAACTGATTTCCAATAAAAATTAGTGTGCACAGAAATAATGCAACCAGAATTGTACAAAATTACCCAAAGACATTATTGTCACAAGATACTCTGAGGCAAAAAACCCCAGTCTTCCATAAGAAGTTAAAATGTTATTGCATGTGTGGTCAGTTTGTCTATTTTTCCTGAATTATTTAGTTACAAACAGTCAATTCCTTGCCCCCTTGAAAACTAAATTCCTGGCATAAATATGGCATTATTTTCAACAAGTTTGCATTTAGGAAGGAACAATATACTCATACAGAGTATTAATAGAGGTAATCAGCCACAAAACTATTTCATCTGCTTTTAGACCTGACAGGAATACAGACTTACGGGACAGAATTTTCTCTGTCCAGGTGTTCTGTGCGGGACTTGGGCATATTTGCTTATTTTGCAGTCCTGACAATGCTCCCTGGGAAAGCACACAAAGCAATGGCAGCGAGGAGGAAAGAGGAGGAAGTGAATTGGCATTAAAATGCCGTGTTAGAGCAGGAGTACTCCACAGCATCATGAATTTAAACACTTTAACGTGACTGTTTATTCTTGGCATGAGTACAGTTTATTTTTCATCTACTTCACACTGCTAGAGATAAGGGAACGCTATTTTTATTTAAGTTCCTGATATGTTATTTTAAGGAGAGCCGTCACTGGCAAGGAGAGACCCCGTCTTGCAGGCTACTAGCAGCTACTGTTTCCAGTGGGCATCAGTAGACCACCCTTAGACACGAATATTTAATAGTCTATCGAATTTTGCCAGCCCCAGGTGTCACAGCTGGTTGGCAGAGTGCAGAGGTGCCCATATCTGATGGTGTTTAGCCTCCCTGGAGTTGCACAGCCCCATTCACTCATGGGCAGCTTGTTCAGCTGCATCCCCACCCCTCACCTGGAGCTCCCACAGCTCTCAGCAAAAGGAGGCAGTGTGGGAATCTGCTGAAGTCAGAAACCGTGACACCTCAAACATCAGATGCTTCTGAGCAAGTTTTTTTCCTGCCCTTTGTCACAAGCTCTTTGCCACAATCCCCTTCTTCACCTTGTCCTTTCTCTCTAGTACTCTGCACTTTTACAAGTTCTCCCTCCCTCCCTCATTCAAAGTTCTCATTATAAAATCAACAACAAACCCACTCACCAATGGTGAAACTATCTGCCATTTGGTGCCACGACCTAATTCACTGGGCTTAATCCACTGGGCTGTTTTCATGCCAGTCTATCCACCCCTGGAGTATGGGCAAGAAACTCTTTGGAGTAGGCACTGGCCAGGAGTTACCTTCACTGCACTTTGCATTGTTTAGGCTGTTATTGTCAGCTCTTACTCCTCAGTTAATGCCTCTATGGCCCAAATAAAATTATACAATCAGTAACAAGGAATGTAGGTCACATCAAGAATGGGGAAAAGAAAATCGGGAAAGGACTAACAGTCAAACACTAAAGAACCAACTCAGAGTCAGCTGTCAGATCAGGGAAATTAATAACTGAAATACATTCTTGGATGAATAAATTAGGAAGAAGGATGGATTTTAACTCAAGACATAACAGTGGTAAGACAAATATTGAATATGAGCAGCTTCAAAAAAACTTGCAACACATCCGTATAACTGTCAGAAATCAGACATATTACACGAATCCCAACAGGATATTGAAAATGCAAGAACAAATGAAATGTTAAATGAGAGTTTCAGCCTATAAGACAAACGGATTTGTGTGTCAGAGATATCATTTATCTTCTTCAGAATTAAAGTGCAAAAGCCACTTGGTTACTTGAGAGTTACCTCTTCCTCGGTCACAGAAGCAACATTTTAGAGCTGCATCCAGAAACCATGAGTAATCACAATGATGGATAGTCCAGGAACTGATGGGATATCCCAAAGAAATATGTCCCAGAATGAAATTATAATCTCCCTCAACTACTCATATTATAATGGCTGATCATTGTGCATTAGTAAAATACACCTCTGGTTTGAATCCAAACCTTGAGTATAAAAGCAAAGCTCTAGTAAATATTTAAGAGAATTTTGAGTTCCAAACCAAAGGGCTGGCAACTAAGTTCTTTTCTTTTTTCTTTTTTTTTTTAACAAACAGAACCATCAAAAGATTGTGCAACTCTAAGAGCCCTTAAGGAAACAATTGGGAATTTTTCATAACATGGTATTTCCTTATACCACTGACCACAGGAATGCAAACAGTTCCACCAAACAGAGATTTGTTCATTGGAAACAACTGACAATCTAACCATGTTTCCATCTTTTCCACTCTCAGCACTCAGCATACAAAACAGATGATATAATAGAATAGAGAATTGTCATACCAGGGCCACAAGACATCTTTACTGTAACTCAGCACCTGAGAGATTTAACAAGAATACATTTTCTCAGGGCTGGAGAGAGAACATACATGCAATTATTTAGCATCTTTGTCCAAACAAAATTTATTTTTCTACTGCAATTTCTATTTATTTGTTGGATTTCCCCTATATAATGTTATGTCCCTATTAACAAGAAACAGATCCCTAGGGCCAGCCACAACTCAGCACATCAGTAACTAGACTCATTCCCGCAGCCTTCCCTGATACCAAGGCAGGTGAGGCTGGCAAGGAGTACTGGCACTAAAGCATGGCTTGATACTCAATGCTGCTAGTGAAGAAAAAGCAATGCTACTGGTAGTACATTTTGTGCCTTATACAATATACCCCGTGTAAATCCAATGAATAGAATTCCTCACCACCTTCTCCATTTGGGATTAACCATTGGTGCAATGGCAACTGACACTGTGAGTCCCTGCAAAGGAAACTGGAAGTGTTCCTGTATCTGTACTGGCATTAGCACTCAGTACCCACAGTCTACCAGTCTTCACATCCTACATGAGGAGATGAAGCATCAGAGACACCTCAAGGGAAAGGCGAGACAGGACTGACAAAGGGACTTAATTTTCTTGACAGCTAATTAACAAATCACTATCACGGAGAAAGCAATTTACACTCTGTGCTGAGCTTCATGCACTGAAGAGGGGAAAAGAGAATAAATGAATGTATGCAACTGTAAAAACAGCTGTCAGGAGGGCACCAGGAACGCTAAAAGGTGCTACATCAGCACCCTGACCAGTATCTGTCATTGCAAATTTGCAACTCAATTAAGGCAAGATTTCAATCAGAGCTACAACTGTGCTTAATTCTCTCCATTCAAGCTGAAGGAAAGCAAGGGGAACAAGTCATAAAAACAGAACAAAACCAAAATGTGCTACAAAGAGACCAAATTGTTTTCAAAAAGAAAAACCAAAACAAACAAAGCCCATGAAAGACAGAGCTTTATGGAGTTAGTCTGCCAAACAAGTCAAGAATTTTGGATGGTAGAAAAGACACACAAATGTCTTAACTTCAAATAGAGATGTAAAAAGACTTTTCTTGTGTGGAAGTGTTTACAATCCATGCCAGAGAGATTATTTCCCCTGTAGTTAAGGAAACTACTCTTACAACTACAAGATTTCAAATTTTGGATTTCCCTTTTCAGAAAGGGAACACGGGAAAATTGTCTATGCCCTTCAAAAAGTAGAATGGGACACGGTTCTGGTGTCCCACGTGTGGATAAACACGGCCACAAGGCTCTGACCACAAACTTGTCCCAATGGCATTGCAGCGGAAGAGGTCACTGTCAGAAACTAAACATGTCTATACTGTACTTCAGTCTTCCAAGATCATCATGATAAAATAGCCATTGCAAGCCTCCCATAACATTCCCACATAAAAAACAATCTACCAGGAGTTACTGAACAGGAAGTTATAAATTTCAAGCCATGCTCTATTTTAACTGTTGCATCTCATGATCTTTTCCAGGAAAAAGAGCTGAACTCCTGAATGCTGACCTTTCATCACAGCACGCTCATGGTTTTGGAGAATTCAACTTTTCTGAAGTTACAAACACATGAACCCTCCCCTTCTTTTGAGATTATTCTGAAGAGCTAAACATAAATCCTACAAAGAAGCAGCTTGGTTTAATTACAATAGTAGAGAAAAAAATCATTTTTCCAGTTATTATCTTTACTAGATAACCAAAAGCCCACATCAGCTGATGTGCTGAAGTGTGCTGAGACTTAGAACACTACTCAAAACCTTTTTTTTATTACTGTCAGCATCCTAGGAAAAAAAACCACAGCCAAACATGCACAAAACACTTTTCAATTTAATCCCACTGATGATGGTACAGAGAACCACCCAAACTCTGCAGACTAAGGCAAGGAGTAATTAGAGCACACCATGTATTTCCATAATTAGAACATAGTAATACCAAGCTACACAAGAAATTATTTGCTAGTTTTCATTAAAATCCACAGTTGATTTTTATTTTTCCTACAGTCATGGCATCAAGATGCATGTTCAGAAAGACAAGAAACTACTGGGCAAAGTCTATACAACATTCCTACTCAGGTCGAACTAGCACCACAATCAGTGGAAGCTTTGGTATTGATAAGGAAGTAGAGATTGATTTTAGAAAAAATATTATAAACCAAAGCCATTGAAGAATAACCCAAAAGCTTTAATTATTATTTCTGGATGAAATAAATACCAATGAAAATGAAGGTGTTAATTCACACTTACCTTATGGGTTATAGTTTATTAGACTTGTTATTTCATTTTACCTTTGCCATCTGATAAATCCCACTAATAAAGGCCTAGTGCTCAGCAATTCAGTGCTATAAAGAACAGAGCTGCTGTCTGGTACCTATCTTAATGACTTTCTCAGTAAGACTGTAAAATTAGTTTCAGGCAAGGTATTTTAAGTACTGCATTATTAAATACAGTCCAAGCACTGGGAAATGGCTTTCTCAGAATAGCTTCTCAACTGAATAGCCTTAAGGATCCTGATGCTGGGCAGAGTTCTGCAATGGGTCTTTTAACTGGTCTCAAGAAAATAATTTCTACATTATATATTTCTGTTCCCCTTGGTCTCTTAAAATGAGGTGAAGTCCCTAGTGAGATCGGCATGTGCAAAGTGTGTGCTAATATACTGCATCTCTTTCAGGAACAGGCAATTCAAACCAGACAACACACAAGTGCTAATTGTGGCTTCAAAAACCTGCCAAAGGGAGGTGGACAGTGCTCCTTTAGACTTCATGATGGAAAATGAAAAAGCATAGGCTAAAGCTACACGAAATGCATTTAAGCAAAATAATGTTTAAGCTATGTCCAAGGTTTGGGCAATTGTGAAGAAAAAGACACCTGGCATTTTCCTGCTGCTATGTAATACCCCTGAACTTGCATCCTAATATTTTTTCCTCTTTACTTTTTTGTCTCACTTCTCACGTATTCTGCATTCAGACTTCAAATCCCTACCAAAAGAAAAAAAAAATCTTACACTCCTTTCTAAAAAGAAAATGATATGTGAAAGCCTGGCATGACTCCTTTCTCACCTTTTGTTAACTCAGGTCTCCTGCTTTCTTCTTGTCCCTGGGAAAAAAAAAAACCAAATCCTCTCTTATTTCTTACCAGTGTCAACTTCAACTCATTAACTTTTACTGCAGTCTCATTACTGTCCTCTGATTTCATCTACCAATGTGTCCTGGTCATTTTAAAAGTTGCCCTAAGCTTCTCATCAGAAAACATCCACTCCAATCACTCCTACCTTGCAGTTTGCTGGATACCACCCTGAGCAACATGTACTCCTTCAAAAACACCGAGACCACGAATGGCTGTAAGAAATGCTACCCTGCACTCATTAGAGCTCCTTCCTTTCATGCTTCACTCCTACTTCAGCATTCCATTTTCAGCACCATCTTTGGCCCACAGCTCCCCTTCCATTGCCATGTGAGGTCTTGGTATGAGAACTGCCCCTAAGCATTGCTTTGGCCAAACACCTCAAATACACAATTGGAAGCAACTTCTTGGTGTTGTAGACAGAGCATGCACCTTCTACCCTGCCCAAAACACTCCAGCATCAAAGCTTCAAGAAAGGAATTGGCACTTCAGGGAGCAAGATCTCTGCTCCCTTGGGATCCATCTCTCAATCCAGGAAGCAAGACCAACTTTCCAATTTGCTCAGGCCTGTGCATTTGAGACACCATTCTCATCAGATTTGCTTGTACAAAATATAGTACATTTGCAGTTATAGTACAGGTATTACAGTAGCGGTCTGCCTAAGAATATAAAGCAAAGCAAGATTCTCAGAGACTCTTTGCAAACTTTTTCACATAAAGTAACAATAAGACCTAGCATATTCTCCCACTACATTTCATTTCACAGTAATTTTTCCCCCCAAACTGTCTTTGCTGTATCAGCACTAAAATAAAATGTCCATTCAGGATGTTTTCACTCAGAATTGGTTTTTGCTAACCTGATACTTGAACTATCTGAGAAGCCAATGATTCTTTTCCAATCTCACCTTTACCTTTAATACTATAGTGGTTTCATTTCTAAACCATCATATCCACAGCACCTCTAGTCCTGCACTCACACAGTTTTGTCTGTCAGCTCTGGAGCTCTGATTCTACTGCAGCACTATGACTTCTGAGCATTGCCAGCAAGGTTACTGGCATTCTGCAGCTCTTTCTGAAACTGTTGAAACTTGCCTCATACTGTGTCTGCAAACAAGAAGATAAAAGTGGAAATAAAAACGATGGCCAGCAGCTGAAGTTACAAGGGGCTGGAGAGGATTTTCCCCCACACTCCCAATAGCAATTGGGACAAGCAGCCCAATCACATCAAGGCATGACTAAACCTCCCAAGAGGAATCTGTGCCTCACAACAGAGGACTAGAAGATGTTTCACAACATAAACTCCAAGTGCAGGGTATCATTTTGCTCCATGATTAACTTATGGACAACGCCATAAGTTATGCAGTTATCCTGGGATCACTATTGCTGCAAAACTAATAATGTTCAGTGTGTGTACACATCTTAAAATATTTGTCCTCAGCTACAAAGCACCAAACCCCTTATTTATTGGAACAAACTGTACTTGGAAATTAAGATTATCATTTGTTTACAAACTGACCAACTCTGCTGGTGAAACAAAAATACATTTTCATCAGCGTTCTTCCTACTTTATTCTGACATTACGAAGAGAAATGTTGCCTCTTTTAATATTCTTCTATTTAATCATGCTTCTGTAATAGTCAATCGAGCCCCAAACACTGAGAAAGAATAGAAACCAACTTTTTCTTTTTTTTTTTTTAAATCTGTATCTCACTTGTTCACTTTTGACTTCTACACAGCTTAATTCAGCCAACCTCCACCCTAACCCTTGGGAGCATCTTGTACTTTCCAGCCATCTGGACTGTATTTACATTACTAAGAAGAGAGTCAAACTTGTTCATGAACAAAGAAAAATCTCCTTACTATCTTTCTGTCTTGCCTGTGCAGTTATTTTCTGTGTTCTTATTTTCTCCAAAAATTACTGCTCTCTCTGGAGAGGTGACACAATCTTCCTCATAAGCTCTACTGATGTCACACCACTTCTTTGCTTACCACTTCGTAGTGTTGCTGCTCTTAAAAAAAAAAATTAGAAATTACTATTTTTCCCCTCAGTTTTCACCTCCCCTTCACAAAAGCCCTTACAAACAGCATGAAAGTTCATGTATGATGGATTAGAAGTAATTGTACCGAAATGTTTATTTAGACAATAAAAGTGAGAGCTTTGCAAATAAAATGAAGTATTGCCAAATGAGGATCAGAGACAGATTTGTAAAGGGACAAACACTGACTTTTGACTTTGCACCCATTTTGATGATATTCCTCTCCCTGGAAGCGACTGCTGCAACTCTGCTCCTCCAGAAAAGAGGAACGTGCCATTTTCAAAAAACGACATTTTTCCTCAAAATATCGGCGCTGTGACCGCTCTCCCAAAACACTGGATGCTGTGCTGAGGAACACTTGCAGAAAAAGCATGACCTGAGGAAGGCAAGCAACTGCCTCAAACTGGTTTTACTTCCAACCACATGTCCTCAAACCTCACCTAATTTCATCTGTTTTTATCTGAGCTGCTGTATAAGTCGGCCTTTTAGTGCATTTTATAACCCTGCTTTTCAAGGCACACTATCTCTTTCGATCAAAGGTAGTCAACTACAGCTTACCATTAAAAGCTATTTCGCAGATTTACTCTGCTCCACTTGATACGCACCAGAAATCTGCATCAAGTTCAAATGAAAGCCAGATTGGTGCATTTGTTACAGGAACATTCATGAAAGCAATGAGCAATGCTTGACATTTTTACCTCAATGCTAACTTTTTACCTCAGAATTGAAGGTTCCCAATGCTTGGTCCAAATATCCGATTAATTTCAAATATTGATTCAGTTCAAAGAGCTAATTTAATACCTGCATAAGGGAGAAATGCCAATGTAGAACTACAGTGTAACATAAATTAGAAAACACATACTAGGAAGAAAAACACCTTTCTAGAGGGGTGATTGCTTAAAGTGAACTACCTGCTGCTGTTTATTTCCAAGTTGAACCTCTGAATTTAATTCAACAAAGTGACCCTTCAGAAGCACAATGACTTTTAATGATCTTGTCAAGTATCTTCTTGTCTCTTCAGCAACTCTTCTGGAATACCAAGGGGTAGAAGTTCAATTACAGATGTGTGGGAGGCTGCATACCACTGCCACCATCACCACCACCACCACAGTAAATGCATTAGAGCAGGAAATGCACAGTACAGAGGTAACAATGAATTAGAAATGTAATGAATACACCCACATGAAAAAATAACTACTGAAGTAACTCAGCCAAACACTACCACATATAAAATAATGCCAAAGGCCTGTGGCCACACAAATGCTTGACCCAGCACAATGTTAGACTGTGAGGGAACTAGGCTGTGCTACCGCTCTGGGATGAGCTTTCAGTCTCTGCACGGGTGTTAGATGGTGAGTTAGATGATCCTTGTGGGTCCCTTCCAACTCATAATAATATTCTGTGAAAGGGACAAAGCTGGGGCAGAAATACTTCCCTTGCCAACATTCACCTCTTCCATATCTATGAAATGAGGAACTAAAGCAACGCTAACAAAACCAAAATCCAAAAAAGACCATCACTATGAATAAACACTCTTTGTCATTAAAAGCAGCAGAACTGTGGTGAAGATGCAACTCATCTCTGTTGCAGGGAAGCACTGCCAAGTTACTTATCAGAAACAAACCCCCAGGAGATCAGTTATCAGCTGAGCAATACCTCTGCTAACAAGACTCCCCACTCCGTGTGATTTCAAGCTGTTCCAATTTCCCCCAGAATTTGTAATTTTTTTTTTTTCTTTCTGAGGGGAAGACATGGACAATAATCACTTAGGCAACCAAACTTCCTTTTCTTGAGACACAAGCTGAACGTTTCATGCAAGCTACTAAAAATAAGTTTTACTTCCAGCAATGACAACTCCTCGCAGCTTAATCAAAGGAACAGCAATCAGCCTAATGGGCTCTGATCTCTAGAGCATCTGAGTTGGAAAATGATCAGTAAGAGAAGATTCACTGAAGAGAAGAAATTACAGAGAAGTGAGACCAATATATTTGCACTTGGTCTGCATCAATTTGATTTTATACGTTTCTAAGAGAGAGAATGTGAAGCGACTTGATGCTTAATCCACAGTTATATCCACAGCTATATGTAGTATGAAATTAGTTTCTAAGAAAACAGGGCAGAATCTGAGGGACTAAAATTTCTGTGTTTGTGCTGCTTCTGTAGCAAACAGAGGACCAGCTACAGAAGGAGCAAGAAGCAAAATTCCCCCCAAACGACTAAGGAATTGGATCTTGAGCATCCTGAACTAGCAAATTAACTGGCAGTCTCATTGGTGAGGCACATGTATCTATTTGAGGAGGAGAGCACAAAGGTGTAAGCAGGACGCATACCAGCTCACTGCCAGTACCAGCCTACTCCTCTCAACTGCAGTGCAGGAAGAGACACTAAAAATAATACAGCTGGCACTTAATATAGTCTGCTCGTTCATGCGTGCAGAGGCTCCTCTATGACTTCTAAAAAATCTCACTGCCCACATCTCCTGGTTCCTCTCTCAGAGAAAAAACAAATTTATAACAAGTGAGGCAGAAAACTTCTCTGTCCAAGGACTCAGAAAGGGGTCAGGTAAAAGGCACTGATTTTCAAAAGGGGTTCCCACACCATGAATGCCAAGTGGGTTTCCCTGGACTTCAGAGAGTGTCCCTCCAAGTCTGATGGCACCAAGCTGTAAGGGATGCTCTCCCCAGGTGGTGGTGTGCCCTCTGTGCAGGGATTGCACTGAAGGTGCAGACAGACCCAAGGGGCAGCTACACCAGGGAACTCCACACGATGAAATCCTCCAGGCCAAAATAGTCAGAATTCTCTGGAGAATTAAAAACTTTAGAGGTATGTGGTCCACTTCCTAAACTTTGAAATTAAACATTCCTCCTATCAGCCAGCCACGTAACCCACTGCTTAGCAACAGAGCTTGCACATGTGTATGTGTCTGCAAGAGGCAAAATAAGCTTTGCAATCCTTCATTCTCACGACAGACCAAGGCAGTTTCTGGGTAAACACAGGGTTTAAAAAAATTATTTAAAAAAATCTTAAACTCACATATCAAGCTAAATCAAGGTCCCCTTTACATTCAATAAAAACTAGAAGGTGAATTGAAAATAAAACATTTCTAAAGCAGGTTCAATACAGGTATTCAAGTGAGGATAACTTCAGCTCCAGAGAGAACTCTCCTTGGTTTGCATAAGGGCTGTGTCGGTTTGGGCAGTGACAACTCCTTTTGCGCAGCTATCTACTTTTCAATAGAAAAACATTAATGTAACTAGAAATATCAGTGTTAGGAGTCTACTCCTAAAAGTGCCTGCATGGAGGCCAGCAGCCCAGAAGTGACAGCCCAAGCCTGAAATCCCAAATACATTACCACAGGCTGGGATATTATTTCCACTATGCTATTCCACTGCAGAATGCACGTCAATACTCATCTCTATCTATAAATCAACTAAGCCTATTTTAGGCATAAAAGCTTCAAAATAAATCCTTCTGACCAACCTCCCAAATTAATTATGCAAATGCTGTATGAAAGCACACAGATCATTTTTACTTCAAATTTTTAAAACCCTGCACAGATACTCTGAAAGGAAAATAAAGCAAATGCCTAATTATACACATTGAATAATCCAGATAATGGCCTGTCACATGCATGACTCTGAATGCAAATCCGAATGATGGTTTTAGCTGTAAACACAATGTGGAAACGTCACATAACTTTGATCTCGGCTTCAGCAAGAACATGCTTCCTTAAGAAACCATTCTGTATTCAATAGGATATATACACATATATTTAGCATTTTTTCCTGTTGAGTGTCAAAGCCTTTCCTTACAAAATGTACCTTCTGAGATATTCCAATAGAGATGAACACTGATATTTCCCCAAACAGAAGAACGTTGCCTTGCTAGAATGACTCGAAGCAACAATACTTTGTTCACTGCATTGCTTTCATTCAAGCAAAGTGTCATTGGTTTTGTATCCAAAATGTCTGTAAAGGTAGGCTGTACTCAGAAATTCCTGTGCTGAGGGGCACTTAGGGCTTCAGAGAGTGGAAAGTAAGGCATACCCACAGGAAATAACCTAACACACCTGCTGTGGAAATGAGTCCTAACATTCACTCCGGGCACATCCATCAGGCAGGATTTTCTCCATTTCAGCCTATGTCTTTCTTACACAGCAAGCAAATCATGGAGAAATAAAAAGATAGATGAAAGGAGGGGCTAAAACTGAATAGATGAGAACGCCCAGGTTGCCCATGCCAGGGAGGCGGCGTGAACCACTGCTGTTCTCTTTGTGCTTGGTGTCAGGGAAATTCCTTATACCACTGCCCAAACAACTTCAGCATGTGTTAAAACACGTTTCAAGACATTGTTATTAAGGGGAGATTAGGCATTTAATGAGACAGTTCCACAGCTCAAGGAATTTAGGCTATCAGTTGGAAAAGAACAAATAAAGAACTTGAGTGGCAACACGATGACTGGCTATTTCAGGTGTAAGTGCAACAAGAATCTCCATCTGCTGCACGGCACAGCAGCCTTCACTTCTCACCCAGGCTTTGCCTTCTAACACCTTTTGCCACTCACAGGTAAATCACAAGACACTAAACTTCATGTTGAGATTATACTAGTTTTAAGGTATGAAGAAAATCTATGAAAATAACAATACAGGAAAATAAATGCTCAATGTCTCAAATGACAGAAAACTGGGATAGATTTAGTGGTCAGTCCAGTGAAATCACTGCTGCTGCACAGTTTTGCATGGCTGGACAATCATGTCAGATACTGCTGCAATAGGTACTACGTATAACAAAGTTTACTGATGCAATCCTTGTTTGTTTTTCACAATACTGATTCCAGTTTTCCAAAGGGGAAAAGGAAAAAAACCAAAACAGGACCATTAAAACACAGGTGTTAGTTTACCAAAGATAGAAGAACAATACCCAAATTTACTTACATTCAGAAGAAAAATCTCTCCTTTGATGAATGCCTGGGCTGTGCAAAGCTCGAGAAGATTGCTAAATTAGTTTAATCTATTTTGCCAGCAGTAGCAAAAGGAAATTCTCATGACTCTGCTCTGAAAGAGACTTCTTTCCACAATACACAGGTAAAGCTTTCTTCAAAATAGAAACTACCAGGGTATAAGAACAGAACCAGTTAACTTGTCTTTCCCTTTCAGAAATCAAGGGGATTTTTTTTCCTTTTCTCTCGGTTGAGACAAAACATTATTTGCAACTTAGTCAAAGTGACTCACTTCCACAAGCTCTTCCAACACAATTCTGGCAAAGCCCTTCTGGGAGGTAATAGTTTTTCCTCCTTTAAAACCTTAAGTTGAAATGATACTCAAGTGTACAGTTAGAATAGTACAAATAAAAAATTACTGCTATGCAAAAAAGGATGCTATTTAGTTCTGTATGCTCTTCCCTCAAGAAAGGAAGGGTGAGAACTCATTTAGTTTTGATTCCCTCCTCCTAACTCCTGCAAACTTAAAATCAAACCATGCCATCCCCCTCCTCACTCCTCAGTAGCTGCATTTCTAACAACACCCTCAACTTTATTGTACACACTTTGATGCCTTCAACAAAAATTACTTATTAAAAGAAGAGAACGTGCTGATCAAACAGAACGCCACATAAAGTGGTGACGCAAGACTGCATGACATACATGTTGAAGGCCTGCACAATTATGCTAAGTCCAGGTCTAAAATAAAACACTACTACAGAAGTGTAAGAATTCCTGGGCACGTGCACCTCACTCAGTTTACTCAAGCCCTTACTAATCTCTGCAACTCACTTGCTTCCACTGCTAAACCACCTAAAACTGAGAAATGAAATACTCACTTTCATGTGCTGCTTCTACAACACTGTCACACTGAGAAATTGTAGATCAAATTCTCTCAGGAAAATGGAACAAAACTAGGACAGGCATCTTCAACTTGAATGTGTGGAATGTTTTAATAATTCAAGTCTAACCTTAAGGTTTTAGCCAAGCTTTCCTTTTTACTCTTTCTTAGTAATATTTGCCCATTCAGATGAGGTTTGGAAACCTACACAGAGACTTGTTACCTAGTTAGACAGAAATCTTATCTAGAACAACATTTTATCAAGCCAAGACTTAAGAAACCATCTGTGTTCTCCCCTTACTGTCTTCCCAGCCATCCGCTCATTCCCCATTTGCTGTTCCATTCAATGAGCTCTTGTTACGTGCTCCATTTCTTTTCAGCAAGTTTTCAGCACAAGTTTGGGTGTTTGTATGAAAACAACCATAACTGCTGGACAAACACCTTAGGAATTGCAATATCATAACATCTCATGAGTTTTGCCTAAGTTTACATCGGCCTATAGGTTTACAGTCATGCACTCCAATTTCCTGCTTTAATATTCCCCCTCCTCCTTTTTAAAGCAAGATTATTCTCATCCTTAGAAACAGGAAGTCATTAAGTCAAAAATGTTTATACTAAATGAAAACACACATATTGCCATGACTTCTATTCAGTGACTATTGGGTGGTCTCAATCTGAATCCACTTTCTGACCAGCAAGTGCTTCCCTTGGAGAAATTTTCAAAGAACAGCCTCAGACACCCAGGATTGGAAAGATATAAACAATTGGCTATTATAATTAGAGTTCAGGATTTCATTTTTCTTTTAGAAGACTTTAATATATCCCAACAAAACCCCCAAACATCTGTTTTCAGTAACTATTTAAATAAATGTTTCCCCCAAACTGTATCAGAAGTTGGCTAGTGCTGTGTGTTTCTTGGGATGAGGTCAGCAATGTGCACTAGTGCAGGGCCTCTGTTGCAGTAATTACCACGTTTATTTGTGACAGTGTGTGGTTGAAGGGGGAAATCCACAACCCACTGGCATGATCCACTGGTAACCTTCAGAACAGCCCACATCTGCCTGTGATCAGTGTCTCCAACATGTCAACTTCTGGTCATACTGTTCTTATTCATAAACTCCTCACATTTCCTCTTAAACTTGATCAACACTAAAAAAAAAATCTTCAATGTAGTACTTTGATAATAATACATTAATGTATGGCCCATGAAGACTCCCCATACAGAGAGCATCTGACCATTAACTCTCCCCACACTAAAAAATCTGTCACTTGTGATTCAAGGTTAGTGTCAAACTATCCCAAAATGCTACAGTTTGCCTTTTGTGGATACAAGTTACATCCCAGGAAAAATCAAACTTCAGTCAAGCAGCACAAACTTTCATTGCTTTTTCCTTATTACGGGAAAATGTACTTCCTCCCAACCTCAATATTTTAATTATTAAATAATATTTGGAAGAAGTGAAGAACACTTCTCAGAAGAGAGCTGCAAAGCAGCTCCTCAGTAATCATGAGCACTTTCGGGAAACTCGAATGCTCCTGCAGCACACCCACTTGCTTCCTGTGAACAACCAGTGTTCAGAATTATCTGGAGAGGCCTTCCAAAGTGCTGAGAACATGATTTCTGTGCATTTTGGTGCTCTGTGAATCACCAAGAACAGAACACGAAGCCAAGAAACAGTGAGACATGCACACAGAACGGGTAAGAGCTGCTAAGACTAATAATGCCAAACTATATCCTGAATAGAGCAGCAAAAGACCAACAGGAACTCGCACATCATGCCACATCCACCTGAGACTCTTTACTTTTGTTTGGACCCACAGATCAATCTGAGTGTCAGGAATTAATAAGGCTAAGCAGTACAGATCAGCTCTCCAGAGAGCAGCCACATCTGCTCAGCAATGCCAAGCTGCCAGCTGGACAGAGTCCCAAAAGCCTTTAAAGGGTCATCATGCACAGCAAAAGCTTGTACTTGAGTAAAAACCTTTTAGCCTAGCAACTAAAAAGGTAATAGATATTCTGCTAATTACATTAAGTAATTAAGTCATGTTTAGCTCTGTTAATTAGGATGCCTAACTTTAAAAAGTCTCACAGCCACAGTACTTAAATTTTTAGTTTGTTCCTGGAAAACAACAAAAATCTATTCTAAACCACTGCCTTTTTTTCTTTTTAATGAGTTAAAAAAGAAGTTATGCTGTTAACAGATAAGCTAATCAATTGAAACTGAATTGTTGATTACTGCATATTCTAAACAACCCTAGTGTACAAATAATCAATTCAAAAATCCAAAATGAAAGACACCCTGGATCTCAGATGAGATTGTTCACCACACAAGGATACATCATCTGGGTACAATTTGTCAAAATGTCCTTTCCTTGTACATGTTTGATCAGAGCCTGTTCAGCAAAGAAATAAACCCTCCAGTAGATACAACATTTGCCTCTCTCCCCAGTGTGTCCCTCACTGACACACAAGGTCTGGCAGGGCATAAAAGCTCCCATCAAATTTTTCATACATGAAGCTATTTCTAAAATAACTGCTGGCCTACATGGAAACTGCTCTTCCCAAACATCTCAAATTCAGGAGCACAGTACTGCACACGCCCAGTTAAACACAGCTTCAACTACAGCTTCTTCTACAGCTGCAGGCGACTCAACCTTCATGCGCTAAAGACATGGCTTTGAAACTCTGGCAGGCGTGTGAAGAGATCTGTTTAGGATAACAACAAAACCCCCACAGCATAGCTCCCCCTGCTCCAAGGGCATCACCACCCAATACTCTTTCCATTTACAGGATATCAATGCCTCTGGTGTTTGTATGGTATTTCCAATTCTTTCAGCTCGCTCCCAAGAGAAACTCAAAAAGTGAATCCAGAGTGGACCACTTCATAAGCCCCACAGACATCTTGTTTTATAGGCAAAGAAGCCACTTCTACGAGCGTAGATAAGATCAACCTGCTGAAATCAGTCTGAACAATTCATGCAAACAACTGCTGTGCTGTCTATTTTATTAAAAGCAAATCACTGCTCCCAAATTGTACTCATAGCAGTGAACAGGACCAGGGGTTTACCACAAGTCCTAAAAGGCACTGTGTCTGTCAGGTTTTGTCACTGCACAGTATTGCTCTTTCTGACCCCAAGAAAAGCATCGCAGGGCCACAACAGGATGTGGGACACTACCCATGAAGGCACATGGAATTATTAGCACCCATTCAATTAGCAAATTCAGCTACTAATTTTATATCCCCTTAAGCAGGGCTTATAAACTGCACGACACAGTGCCCCTGACCAGCCATCTGGAAATGCAGATGTCATCTGCTCACCTTTGTAATCTGCTGTAAGGTCTTACAGACGAAGACGTATTTCATCTTGTGGTGCTATATAAATAAACAAAGTATTATAAACAATCATTTTATCTGACTGGGGTTATGTCATATGGTTTGCTTTCTCTATGAAAGAAAACACGTACATAAAGTGCAACCAGATGTTGTTGGCAGCGACTCGATTTAATATGGACTCATTTCTAACAACATGATTACAGATGTGGCCTACACCCTGAACCCAGTGTTTAAGGAAAGACTCTATGTATAAGAATTTCACTCATTTTCTATGTTTTCTGTAAGCCTCACAAAAAAATGTTCCTACAGAAAAAAGGTTACATGCCCTCCCCTTCCACACATCCACTACAAAAATAACTCGAGCACACTCTTACCAGAGAAAAGCTGAGCACGTTACTGAGGAAACTCTGCTCTGTAGCAGCTCATGGCTATACCAGTGAGAAGGCAATGATGCAGGATAGAAGTAAGTCTAGACTGAGTTTCTTTGCTACAAACTGTAGCAAAGTCCTTAGCTAGGACTGCACCTGATTGTAACTTGATTTTCAAGTATATCAAGAACTTGATATAACTTACAACTTGATTTTCAAAGTACAAAAAGTTACCATAATTCTGCTTGCAGAGCTGGGGAAACTTCAAATGCTTTAAGCAACTATTTTTAGTGTTTTATACATACCAAGGGTTTTGATCACTAATATCATCCCTCCTCCCAAATTCATAGAGCTCTCAGTAATGTAATTCAAGTGTATGATCAAGACTTAATTGGTGCACTCCAGGATTGCTTAGGATATAGACGGTAGTTGAATTTTAATAAAATCCTGAGCAATCAACAAAAAGAATAAAAATACAGAAGTTTCAAAACCAATATATATAAGGTCTGAATAAGAACTTGGTTCTTTTGTGCTTCCTCATTTATAAAATCCTATCAACTTACCTCAAGAAAATTAGAATAAAACTCAAACTCATTTCAAAACAAGATAGAAATAGCACAGGAAGATTGACTGCATCATTCTACATCTAAACACAAAAGATTTTCACCGTATTGGATATCCAGGTATTGAAGAATAGTCTTCTTAATCACCCTCCTGAGCTAGATCAGACAAGTTCATGTTCACATGAACAGAGAATCCAATGCTTAATAAAAATTCTGTCTATATAGAGTCAGTACTCTCACTCCACATTCATGCTCATACAGAATTAACTAGTAAAACCCACAAATGTTCAATAGTTACTGAGATTATTATCTTGGTAACATATTTATTGAAATAAGTGAAGTACTTGAAGCAAAGTAACTCTTGCAGAGGACACTGTCACTTACGAGCACCTACATTGATTGGTAAAGCTCAGATATTTGTGTCATCCAGATTATCTTTTCCAAGCAAGGTATTAAAAAGGTCATATGAAATGATGAAAAAGTCAAAGAATAAAAATCAAAGCAGGGAAAACTACTCTTTCAACTACAAAATTCCATGTCAGATGATGTGAACGGAGCAGTAATTTACAAATCCTCTCGCTATCAGCCAGTTTCTAATCAGCAGGTACACAACTACTTCCTTTGGGAGGCAGGAACATGGGACAACTGGAATTTTACAACACTACGTAAATTATCCCCAATAACCTTTAACAAGAGCTTTAAACATCTCTTTTGAACACCACTTCCAACAGGATTGAATACATCTATATGTGGTTGTATAAACACTGTCTTTAGTGGGGAATCAGTGATTTAAAGTGCAGTTAGAGCTAAGGACTTGTTCAGAGAGGAAACTTTGGCGATGGATAATCAAGCACCCGGAGCCCAGAGGAGAGCAAAGCACTTGTTTCTGCTCCACAAGGAAAAGGTTATTTTGGTGAGTGGGGCTGCTGAAGTACCCGAGCTCTGAAGCTCAGCTGTGCCTCTCACCCAAGTGTTTCCAGCTACTTTGGTTTGGAGGGGTGATGAAGGTAAACAGCGCTGATAAATGGTAGGCAAAAAAACCCTTCCAAATTTCAACAGCTACAGCCCCTCTTAAAAAGAAGAGTCCTGCTGGGTAGGTGAACTTGCCTATTATTTATAATTCAAGACTTGGTAGCAAAGCCTTCCTATGGCATGGGGATGGGAGAAACAAACCAGGCATGTGCATTTGTTTATTTTCTTAAAAAGGAAGACAAATAAATTGAGAAGCCAAAACACATAGGTGGTTTCTGGACACATACATAAATGAATGGGAAAACTTTCATTCATTTACTAGCTGCCAGCTACATATTTCACATGAAGGGTTTCACTGTCTCAAAAAAGGGTGAACACCAGTAGTTGTCATATCACTATGGGATAAAATATCTTAAAAGGAGAAACAAAACATACTGCAGCATTTACACAGCTTGTGTTAAAAGAGTAAAAAAGAAAAATAATAAAAATCTTATAGCCCAAGTCTTTTCAAAGATTAAGCCAATAGGCTGACAGAATATTAAAATATAACAGCAATTTGAACAATGAGCTGAGAACTAAGGAGAGAATTGTTTTCTGGGTGTTACCTGCCCAGAGCTGAGAGGACCCAAGGACCCAGGCCCCCACAGTACAAAGAATTTGTATGCAGGCATAATAACCCAAGTGTGCTATTCACTGCTCCACTGGGGCACCTTAATTAGTCAGCCAAGGCCGAGTGGCGTTTGCCTTGTTCTAAGGCTTCCGGCATCCTTCGAGAGCTCTCCAAGAAGCAATTCAAGGCAGGAATGTGACTAAGGGGAAAGCCTCAGCTGGCAGTGCAGAGTGGTGTGAATACCTCCGGCCTTTCTGCTCCCTTCAGGGCCGAGCCAAAGAAAGGCTCAAGAGAAACTCTCAGTAGCTGTGGATCCAAGTCCAGTGCGAACTCCTCCCGAAAAGATGCTACAAGGAAATCACTGCGTCTCACAACCAAGACAGTTCTACTTTCTGCCTTTATAACCACCACCCCTCGACTCTGTCAAATACACTAAAGAGTCTGTTTAGAAAGCTGCACCATTGCACACTCTTGGTCATTTTTGTCAGTTCAAGTTACCACAAAGAACAAACAACTAGAAGATCCGATCCTCTTACCCTAAATGCTGTTATTCAGACCTCCCAGCAAACTTAATTTCACACAACTGTAAGGTAAATAAATATGCTGACAATATCAGCTGCAACCTTTTATGTTTTCACACCAAGTTACACAACCTTGTAACCCTCAAAATCCACAGGCTCCTCTAGATGGCCTGGATTTTATAAAACATTCATACTCATCTCACCGCTAGGTAGAAGTGGACACTGCAATAAATTTCTAGACAGAAAGTCCTACTTTTACAAATGTTTAATAACTTAGGCACTTCAGGGCAAACTTTTTTTCTTTCTTATGCAATGCCCGTTGCTGTAATCCACAGAATAATTTCTAAAACTTTCTCCCTTGGGCAATATGCAGTTTTATCCCTTCAGCCAGCTTTCTTTCTTCCATCAAGCAACCCCTCCAATCTAAAAATTCTGTGTCCATTAAATATGACTATAATGTACAGTGCAAGTGTTAACCTCAAATCACATATGGCTTTTTACTTCGTAAGTAATTCAGTTTTCATCTTCCAAAGCGACACATGATTAGCCACTGTAAGAGCTTTTATTTTTACCAGGGTGTGCCCTCTAAGTCACTAAGGGTAGGAAAGATGCAAGAACAGAAGTTAAATTGAAGTTGTATAAGAGAAAAAGCATTAGGAAAGCTTCTCCTAGATTTCTATGAGTAATGAAATTAGTAAGTTCTATTGAAGAGCATGTGCAGAAACAAATGGGGTGCAGAAACAGTTTTATGTACTGGGTATGATTGAATCATTGCACTCAATTTCACCAATGTGCAAAGACACAGAAGTTATTAGAATAAGAGGGGAGAAAAATACCCCAAAATATTAAAACATAATTAAAAGGACATTGAAACATTGACTACAGTTTTGACTTCAGCAGCTTTAGTGTAGTATCTGTTAGTTTGTAAATGTCAAAACTAACACTGTGTTTTTTCCTCCTCCTCTCTCCTTGAGAAGTATCTACAGAAAACTGCAGTACTGCACACTCTCTACCCTGAAAGACCAATTTTCTGGCACAGCAGAGACAGTGAATAACAGATTCAGCATCATTCCCCCTTCTGGCACTCAGCATGAGAAAGAGAGAAAGCTACTGGCATACCCTGCATTCTTGCTTCACACTGTATTTCTGGCTGAGAGGCACAGTCATTTATTAATAGAATCTCTCAAGCAAATTTGCTTGCATACTGAGGTGCATTTTGATTATTCCAACCCTATTCTAGCATATTACAGTTAATAACATTTTATAACTATAGTAAAAAGCAAAAGATACCATTAACAGAAAAGAGTTGCAGCAAGTCAGAGGCAACAGAAATGAAGGTCAGATACTCACTCTGCCAGAAAACAGCACCGCTCCTCACTAAGCACAAGCTCAGTGCTTGGAACCAGCGTCTCAGAAACCCCAGACACAGCCAGGTCTGTCACACTGGCTTTAATGATAGTCCTTTTAGTGAATCTGGATGTCTCCTGTTGAATTTACTGTTCTAATGGCATTATCAAGGCAACTTCCCGAGTAAGACTGAATTGAGAACAAATGCATGAAGATAGGATAGAGTGATTAAAAGTACAGCCCAAATTGTCTGCTATTGGTCTTTCAGTTCCTTCAGGCACTCGAACTGCCTCAGTTTTCATCTTTTTAAAGTAAAATGAATGAATGCCAACAAAAAAGTTGGATGGAAAATGCACCATCAGCCAAATCTAGCATTGTTTGCTTCAGTTATATAGAATCATTGTGTCCGGTCCTCGGATCTTCTTTATTATACTCTCATTTCCCCTGACTGAAGAAACCTCTGTAACAGAAGACCCTCAGGAGCCACAATTTAACAAAGACAGCATCCAAACTTGATACAATGATGTATGAATGAAGACAGTAATCTGGGTATGGTTGGAGTTTTAAAAAAAAGAAAATTTCCAATGGACAAAATGAAAACCTACATTTGACAATAAATCTTCTTTTTATGAGTAGGCTTAATACCCTTCCTCTTGGTACAATAATGTAATACTGACTTCCTTGCCAAGTAACAAAAAAAAGGACAGAAAACCCACTCACAGAACAAGAAACATAAAAACTGGGATAAACATTAGATAGACAAAGTATTTTTTAAAAATTGCACGTTTCTTTCGCATATGGCCTGTATTTCATTAACTAGACTTCTTAGGAATATCAATGTAAAGTAAGTCTTCAGAAAGGCAGCAGAAGCCAGAGGTAAACCAGGGCTGGGGTGAGATGAGACAATCACGTGGGAATTACTAGCAAGCTCCTCCAAATCCTTCATTATTAGGAGAAAGTAACAGCCTACCTGTGTGCAAGCAGGGCAGTCCCACACTGACAGACCTCAGTCTGGAAGGGACACGTAACACCTTTTTCTACAGACATTAAAATGGCTGAGAACCCAAAACTACTGAGTTTAGATGAGGGTGGTGTTTGCACTCAAAACCAGACAACACTGTTTTGACAATGTGAACAAGAGCAAAAACGCTGCTACTCCTGTTCATGCATTTAAAAGATGCTCACTACACCAAGCTCTCTTTGAAGCCATTTGGCTACTCACATTTAAAATTCAGGGACTGTGCTTCAGTTTATTTTACACCAAAATGCTACAGAAAGCAAGTTGACACTGGGGTTGATACGTGCAACAGGCAGAGTAATTTTCAGAAGCTCTTTCTGGTGAAGTCAGTATCAGGTTGTCCAACACGCTGACACAGCCAGAGCTGTTATTTTTAAACACAGCCATAGTCTATTTAACTAAAGCATCTTTACTCTGACTGAGCCAGTATTACTTTGATAAGACTCCTTAAGTATCTACACTGAAGCCTGCATCTTCTATCAAACATACAAAATACAAACTTTTGAAGACAATCCATCATTGCAGCTAGGAAAAAAGAAAAAACTATAAGCAGAGGTCCTGGAGTAAGCTAGGAGGACTCAGCACTGAAGACCATAAAGTGGTATCTGCAGGACAGCTATTCACACTGTGAACTTGTATTACCACCTGCACAGAAACTAACTGGAACAATCTCAGTTCAATTTAAACAGCAAACAGCTTTCTGCTGTTAGAAACTCATCATTACATTTCTAAAACAACTACTCTGCCAAATTTGTTGCTAGCAACACTAGATTTCCTTACACATCATTTAACCTATGAAAACCTGGATAGAAGAAGAGAGGCAATGCCATTGTCAAAGGAATGGCTGCAGGTTAGAGCTACACATTTTGGGAGGCAGGCCGAACTATGCTAAGGAACTAATTTGTATACAGTTTCCACAATGTAATTCTTATTTCTTTATGTAATTCTTATTTCTTTATATATATAAAGTTGTTTTGTAAACATAAGCTCATTACTAGAATGAAGCACAGCCCCATCCTCCTCTCTCCTATACAGACACTGTCTACCAAATGTAATAAAGCTCTCCAACAGCAGTATTAGGCTCCATTTCTGATATACAACTGTGAAATAGAACCAAAAAGGTAAGAGCAGCAGTGGTACACACTGCTCCATAGTGAAAACCTTGTAATTTTACAACAGGAAATTTAGCTGTGCATCCTGTGCTGTGTGTGTACCCTGCAGGCTCCGGAGACAAGGCAAGGCTGCTACAGAAAGCAATCCCAAGCACCCAACACCACCACATCCTGCAGGACTGCCACACACTGGCAGCCTCACAGAGCTGAGATATGGGTACGTGACATGGGAGTCAAAGAACAGCTCAGCCTAGCACGTTGAGATTATGTTCATTAAAATAATTCTGAAGCCTGTGTAGTTTTCCCAAAACACTACATTTATCCCAGAACATCTCCCTTTTAACATGACTGTTCTCCTCCAGATTTTGTGAGCACCTCCTAACCTAGGGGTTGCCACACTCTATTTCAAAGCCTAGAGAAACGGCTTTTTCATTCATACTTTCCTACCAAAGAGTTCCCTTGCAGAAGGCTCGCCTTACCAACGCCCTCCACATACATTTTCATGTTGACTCGCAGTTGCCTCCCAGAGCTGTCACCACTGAAGGATTAAGGGGCTGGAGTGAACCTGAAGCCCGGTGCTGACAGTGCTCCATCTCCTTATTCCCCCTTTTCCCCGCAGGTTCTCACCACGGCCTTCAACACCTCGTACCCACCCTAGTGCTCACTCAACCCTCCCTTGAGCTAATTCAGCTTATTAAAGAGAGTTAATGCAATCAGGGGAGAGAGGAGCTGCAGCAACTCACAGTGAATTGTGCAAGTTCAGAGAACAGCTGGGCTTTCATGGGACAGGATGAGGCAGGACCACAAGGCCAGCAGGGAAGAGCAGGATATCCCCCTTGGCTTGGTTGTTACATACAGACCAACTATTTCAAAAGGATGGACATCAGACTCCTAGAGAGGAGTGACTGTTTCAAAGAGGTGATTATATTTATTGTTACAGTGACCTGAAGACTGCTTATTTGACAAGGCTCTTAAATAGGATTACAGGGCTTTAATTTGGTTCTTTAAGTTGGTTTTGGAGAGAGAGAAACACAAAAAAAGTTTAGAGAGAGGGTGGAATAACCTTGGAGAGAGTACACTGCATTATGCCATGTCAACCATAATAGCTTCCCCTGAACAAATATATGCTAGTACACATTCTTCAAGTTAACTAATAAACAGAACAGCCATAAAAAATAATTACTTGCACCATACATTTGCACATTGCAACCAGTAGTTCTGTAGCTTTAGTTTCATCTTTAAACCATCACTTACATTGACAAGCAACAGTGGCAGCAGTGCATAACACAAAAGGAGTAAACAAACGACCTTTATCTAACTTTATTAAAGTAATAAAGGACAGACTTCTTTTTGGTTTTTTCCACTTACTTCAAAGAGAGTTTTATAGCTAACTACCAGCAGGGTGTGGACTGAAGCTAAAAACTTTGAAATAGGTCCCTGTGAAATCCGAAACCAAAATACAGCAGAGGTCACCTCTCTGTGAAGAACTGCCTTGTCTGTATGTATACCATGAGCAGAGCTCTGTTAGCTCAGCCTCAGCAACAATGTAATTCAACTTAGCCCCCGGGAATAGTAACGACATCAGGTTTCTACTACAAAGATAAATATACTACACACAATACCTGTTACTATATATTTGCAGCATGTTTGATAGCAGCCAGACACTAGTGTTACATGGTATACCTCAAGCCATTTTTTCTTGTTAAAGGCTAACCCAGGCTATAAATATGACATTGTTATTCTTACTCCCACCATTAGCCAATTCTTTTTAGTCAACATTACACATAATTAGTCTTATGCAACATACTTGCCAATAGTAATAGGAAAGGAAGTAATACATCTCAGGATTTTTTTTTATTTTCTAATTTTATTTTTTACTGCTTTGCCCCTAGAGGGAAGGATTTCAACGCTCTTCAAAAAAGAAACTAATAATCTTTCCAGTGGAGGGACAGAATCTCCTAACCCATCTATTGGGACAATAACTTGGTTCTGTCTCAGGCTCCAGTGAAACAGTTCACAGACCCAAACTTAGGTATGTACCAGACAGGCAATCTATTCTTCCAGCTGCAGGAAGAGACCAGACAGACGAAGCTGCTGCCACTGGAACTCCTGGATGAGCCTGGGCTCCTGCTCACTTTGTCTATGGAGCAGAGTCCTCCTACCTCCTGTGTCTCCACTCAGAGCTCTCCCTCCCGTTTGCTCCAGAGTTCTGTTATACACATTTGCAAAATGAGGAGAAACGTGGCAATATTCACATTTCAGCAAAGATTTCCCACAGCACAGGACCTTGCTAGACAACACTACTCTGGTGCAGAAGAAATCCCACCACACTTAACATTCTCCACAAGCCACTTCGGGTCCATCACTGGACAGTGGTGTCTTGACTCAGGCAACTGGAGACTTTCATATTTAAGGTATTTTGAAGGACACAGGATCCCACTTGGCACTACATTAAGTGCCACTTGATTTGATTAGAAACAATGACATGCAATAAAACACTCATGTTAGGAATGGCAAGGAAAAAAGAACATTTTCTGCTGACCAGAGAGCAAAAACTTCCATTTTGAAAGGTGTGGTGCTTGAGAAGAACTAAGCAGTCTTTGAAACCTAGCCCTTCACCAGGAGCTGTCTTAGGGCAAGCAAAATTAGGGACACTAGTCTTTAAAAACATCTAAGTTTAAGCAAACACACACAAA
The DNA here is from genome assembly GCA_013390025.1 of Pitta sordida. Classification (NCBI taxonomy): domain Eukaryota; kingdom Metazoa; phylum Chordata; class Aves; order Passeriformes; family Pittidae; genus Pitta; species Pitta sordida. The sequence continues at coordinate 293,328 of WEKX01022731.1, read as the reverse complement.
GAGCATAATGTATACACAACAACAATTCAAAGAGGAAGCAGTTCAGTATTTCTGTTTTCCCCCAAGTGTTTGGCCCACAGGAAAACATCTGATGTAAAGAGGGAACCAACCCACTCTGCCCCTCTGCCACCTAAGGGCTAATTATCCAGGTACCTATAAAAAACCCTCCTGATATTTTACAGCTTAAATGTTTTATATAGTTAAACTGAGTGGCCTTCAGTTCACATGCTCTATGTAATTTGATATGTTTTAATCAGGAAGCTACCTGGATTAATTTCAAGATTTTCTTTTTCTTTTTTCTTTTTTAAACTAACCTGTTTTTGAGCACACTCACTCATGACAGCACTACACAGATGTATTCAATTTCTTTTCATGCTGCAAAAGTATTTAAAACAAGTTTCAAATAGAGCAAAAGAAGGATGGGCTTTGACACAGAGTTTAAAAAGAGAAAAATGACTGCCAGATCACTGGGTTTAGTTTCTGGTTTAGGGTTGAGGTTTTTTAATTTAGTATTTTAAAACACCACAAATGTTGAAGTATTTGCAAGGTCTTCTCCATGTTTATTGGTTTTTACTGGGTTTTGCTCGGTTTGGGGGTTTTGGGGGGTTTTTTGCTCAATACCAGACCCATGATTTTGATCAGATTGATAAGGAACAAGACAAACATCTAAAGAGGGCTTTGCTGGTTATAGACATACTTCACTTTACAAACATGGCAGAAACCATTCTTCAAGCATGTATCACAAGTTCTTCCTTTTTCTTCAGCTGCTCAGGATTAAATCTTTGCAATAAAAATATTTATATAATTTGACTGAGAGATCTACTTTGGACACTTTGTCTTAGAAGATGGAGTTTTCTGTTCCAAATCATGCACACACAGAGGCATCTGCCAAGCTCCCCAACTGTGTCACTCGAGTCCTTAAGCCATTTAACACAGAACAGGCACGTGTCCTTTGAATGCCAAGTCACCTACAAAGACAAATAGCTCTGCAAAGCCAATCCATAACAATCAGCACATCTGTAAGAAATCTAATTTGTATTCAGCTTTA
>WEKX01022731.1:265472-285557 GCA_013390025.1 Pitta sordida | reverse complement strand
AAAAAAAAAAAAAAGAAAAAAATTGCATTTTAATTACATTTTTAATTATTTCTAAAACTAAAACTCAGAAGTCCTCAAGTCCAACAAGTCCTCATGATTCAGGCTATGAATGCATTACAAGCAGGATCAAGAAGAAACTTTCTAAAACATGCTTGAAAGGCTTAAAAGGTCCCTTTGAAATCAGCAATACTGCTTACAGGTGCAAAATTACACACATCAACTTCATGTAGGTTCAGGAACAAAACCTTTTAATTCTGCATACTGGTTGCTTTTAAAGAGCCCCCCGGCGACTGGTCATGGGGAAATGAGCAGGGCTGGAGCAAGAGCAGGATGAAGACACTGCACACCAGGACCCTCTTCTGACAGAGTCACCAAAGAGGCTCCAGCCTGGCTGGCTGCTGCCACCGCATCAGTACAGGAGCTACGAGTCCATCAGGGAAAGGTGAGCAAGAGCCCTAGGGAGCTAGAGAGGTCCTTGGAGAAAAAAGTGCTTGAGCCACCAAACTATCCAGCCATAGGGTATTTGATTTGAATAGGGAGAGGATGCTGAATATGTTTTACCTTTGCAAATGTATACACAGCACAGAGATGGCTCCTTCAGATCAGACCAGCACCACAGGAAGCTGGAGGCACCGGCCACTAATAATGGGATGAGTGGTACAGCATCTGTTATTTAATACAAGACCTCTAACTATCTGGTGGTTGTTGAAAATTCAAACTTACCTTGGGCACAGGAAGAATATATAACTACATGCAGAGTGTCCTATAAGAGTTGAAGCAATTGGCTTTCTCTGATTTGCATATTTTTTCACTCATGGAATTAGTAGGGCTGTTCCATCCACGTTCATCCCCTCTTTTTTATTTCCTTATAGAAAAAAATCATAGCTGCATCATGTTTTAATAAACTTTCAACCTGAAAGGGCCAAGAAATTACAAATTTTAGGTGTGGTTTTGAAAGTGAGGATGAAATACAATTGGTGGGTGAGGACTTGCCTTGAACCAGATCCAAGCTCTGGCCCAGACAATTGCTTAGCTAGAGATGGTGCTGGCACATGAGCAATTGGATACGAACTGGCCACACACAGATTTCAGCTGAAAATTGGAAGAGTTGGTAACCATTAAAGCAATCAAATTCTGCATTTTCCAAGGAGGATATTAGGAATGGAAAATCTCACTGCTTTTGAGATGAAGTTTATTAAATTCATTATACGATGCATTGTCTGCAACAGCAAGGGACCAACTTGATGTCTCAGGAGGTTGATTTAAGTGCTAAGGTGATGCATGACATTGATCACACACCCTGACATTTGAATTTCAGAGGCAACAGCTGCTTATGCCAGCAGATGCCTTTCCTGTTTATTGTAGGGTGAGTTTTCTTCTCCTGGGCATGTGGATGAGTTTTACTTTAGTCCAGAAAAGATTATGTAGCTGCCAAGTACTCATGATTCAGGCTATAAATGGATTACAAGCCGGATAAAGAAGAAACTCTCCTACATGGAAGAGACTTCTTCAATTAGTTCTGGAGGCTTTGCTCCCTCCTTCGAAACAACTGCCAGGTGCTCCTAGGGAGTCACTGGCCTGGGCCAGTTCTAGTTACAAAGATCTCTGCATTGCAGCTCCTGCAGATAATGCAGCAAATGGAGATCCCGGCCCCTGCTGCCTGTGGGTTCCTGCTGTGCCTGGGGGCTGCTGTGCAGACATCCTTCTGTGGTGTAGGACATGGAACATCAAGAGCAGGGAAAACACAGGAAGTGAAACCAAACTGATAGTAAGCTACGAGGGCATTGCATTTTTGGAGAGGGGGTCCTCAGACACAAATCTGGCTTTGTTACTCTCTCTGGACCTCACGGTGTTGCTCTCTGTCTGCCACATCAAGGAAACCCTCTCTGTGTACATTCCTTGCTAAATATATCACACACACACACAAAATTACACAACAGGTAAAGTGTTTCCTTTTCGGGGTCCCAGCCTGGCAGAAATGCTTTGCCACTTTACATGGTACTGCAGCCTTTTCACCCTCGGTAAAGCCGTGTGTCTAACCAGTGGACCTGACTGAACTACTCATTAGAAACTTGGCCAAACCACAAACATTTGTTTCCTTGCTTTATGCCAAACTCTGAGAAACGAGGAGGGAGTGGCATAGAGCTCATGTTAATGAGTTCTTCATTCCCCACAGAGAGATAATCGGAGCACTGCTCAGAGATTCATCAACTTTTTTTATTAGCACTTTAATGACCTACATGTTGGGGTTTTTTTTATAAGGAGTTACTTCAGCTAAGAGCTAGATAATTCCTTAGGCAGCTGTGGTTTAGGAAGAAGCTCAGGGGACACACACGCCAAATTACTTTAGCTCTGGTTAAAAAAAAAAAAGATATACACCACAAGGTTTCCTGGGTGCCTCCCTTTTCAATCAAGGGCATTATGTCCTCAATCTATCTCTTCTGGGTTACATGGGGGGGCTTGGTTTCTCTTGCAATCTTTGCAGCTTTGTGAGCTCTACAGCAAAATGCCAAACACTGGTGGTACTGCATGTTCCCCACAGACAAAGAACTGCAACAGCTCGCTGACCCTGGTCACTCCGGGAGGCAGACTCCCTCGGGAGTGATGAAAGGCATTTCCAGGGACCAGTACACATCCGACAGAACGTCAGCTTCAGCTGGCTCTGTGAGGAACAAAGTTGCTAAATGCTGAGGGTTGGAACCTTTTCCACATTGCTGCAGGGCGAACCTCTAACCAAGGGATTCCCCAGTGCCTGCTGAGAAGCCTGTGGCCCTGCACACGTGGTGGGAACTCACTGCAACCACCTATACATTACTGTGAGAGCCAGTGGCAACAGAGTGCTCTCACAGGCTTGGTGGAGGCTGCTCAGAAATTACCCGAAGTTTGGTATTTGCAGCTCTGTTCCCATAAGGAACCGCTCATGGAGGCAGTCAATAATAGCAGCTGCTCAGGAGTCCCTTTGGTTTGAGAGGGGGAGAGCTGATGGCCTTTTGCTGTTGCTCAGTAGGGCTGTCGGATGGAAAATGCTGTACAATCTCTTCCCATGCCTCCCCCGCTCCCCAGTGGCCACATTTCCTTCTGGTGTTCTGGAGAGAGTTGTGAGAATATATACATTAAAGACATGGATGCAGTCAAATACTGCAGGATAACCGGGATTATGAGAGTATTATACAGGAATACTATTTACTTTTTCCTGAATCAAAACCCAAGTGTTTCCTGTCAGACCTCAGTACAATGGGATACAAGTGTACAGTCCATTACATTCACATTTCCTCCAAATTGCTGTCTCTTTCCTTTCCACACAGAGCACAGGAAAGTATGCTTTCTGCCCTGACTTGCATCTCTCAACTGAGTTTATCTCTTTCGAAAGGAGATTTTAGACATTCAGCATGCACTGTCTTCAGTAGGTTGCCTCCTTTCTAATGCCTATTGCCTTAGGATGAGAGAGGTTGTAAACATGGAGGAATTCCTTTGATATCAAAGAGAGTTTCAGTGGAGTAATGTCAGCATGAATGAATGCAAAATGAGGTCCATGGGGAATAAAATGCTAAGCCTGGGGGAAAAAAATAAAGATTCACAGCACTAGTCCAGAGGAATAGTAGTTCATACCATATAAGAACCCCATAGTTCTCATTTCCTCCTTATCCCTTCAGGACAGGAAAGAACATCCTGCTCTTCTAATATGAACAAAATAAAAGTTATTTTTGGAAGCAAAAACTCATGTTCGGAGCACATTTTTAAAAAGATATCACTAATTTGTGATTCTGATGATGCATTTGGAGCACAGCACATCCTTTTGCATCAAAAAACCCACGTTTGTCAGCTCAGCCTCATCTACACTTGGGCAAAAGGTTTATGTTGGTTGAACAACAAGGTAGGGATTCTTTGTCAGCACATGAACTGTGACCTGAACCTAAACTACCATCTCTAAGAGGAATGTGCTGTCAGCAGACCCACACCAGATGGGAAGCCCTGTATAACTGCCTGGAGGAGAGGAGCATGGAAGTATGGGAGTGTGAGGTCATGGGCTGGTGGATGTGAGTGTTGATTCAGTAAGTCTGCAAAAGGCTTTCTGTACCTATCCTGGACTCTAGGATAAGCTTCCCCTTTCTTCTTTGTTTCCCCAAGACAAATTAGACAGGGACAGAGGACAAAGCTTAGAGTCAGCCCTTGCCCTCTGTGGTGAGGTATCTTTGCATGCTGTGCTTGTTCTAGCTCTGGACCTTCAGAGCAGCATTTTCTGGACAAATGTTTTGAAGTTTAGAGCATCAGGTCAAATTCAGGGTCTGTTGGGCAAACTGCTGCTTTTCATATTGGGTGGATTGATTGAAAGGACAACACAGAGATTAAATCAGCCTCAACCATGTTAATATGCTTAAACAATATTAATTCATGAATAATGTTGTATTTTGCATTGTGGATAGGTAACTGTGAGTCCCAAAGCCTCGTAGGAAGCACATAAGATCAAAGAATATATATTAGCTCAGTCTCTAACAATAAGGATAAACAAATTGTAGAGGAGTTAGCAATTTACAAATTCAAGATTAGCAAACAGCTAATGTACCTTAAAAAGAGTTCCTCTTTCCCTTTAAAAACCACTCATAGTGTGTAAGATTTAAGCTCCTCTCAGTGTCAAGGGCCCCAAATACCTAAGCAGACTCTTGGGAATGACCTCATCTATAGTTTCTGAGTGTATTCCCGGGGATGTGTAATGCTAGGAAGGGCTGGATCAAGAGCTGGGGGGCAGGAGCTCGCTGCCCCAGCACAGCAGGGCTCCCCAAATTGGAGCACGGGCCAGCAGTGCCTGCAGGGAGCTCTTGGCACTCACCTGAAGTGTTCAAGTGTGTGCTCAGACCAGTGTCCTTCTACTGCTGCAGCCATTGAAAACATGCTTAAAAATCTCATCCGGAGATATTCCTACGAAGTCAGTGAATAACTCACATACTTAAAGCACTGATTTCCCTGGCGCGACAAATTGTGTTCAGTGGTTTTCAAGTGAAAGGACAGGACGTGCGATTGGTGCTGCTGACTGTCTCTATTTGTTCTCAGACAGGAAGAGGAGAAGGGCAGTGGGACCGATGACCAGGTCTGTGCAAACAGACACTGGAAACTCAAAACAAATCAGTCACAGAGATATGTGGATAGAAAGAAAAACCTTTGCTTCGCTTCACCCAGCAAATCCTGGTCATTCTTCAGAATGTGTACTCACCAGCTCCAAATGTGTCTCTTACCCTGCTGCTGACTTACCCTAACTTCCAAAGTGATATCCGAACTCTCTGGGACTCTGCAGGGGACAGATAAGTGAATCTACAGAACAGACTTCCATTTTGCTACAGGAGATAAGGAAAACATGGGGGAGTAAAAGCACAAATTCTCTTTAAGAACAGTAACGTGTAATGTACGATCACTTAAATACTGCAAAATAATACAGATCCACTACCAATTAGAGTTCTGAATATGTGTGTTATACACACATTCACACACAGAAGAAGCAGCTCAAACTACTGTGCAGAAAACAGACCTTGGACTGTCTTAAGATAGATGGTGAAAAGCTATTAAACATCCACAGAATTCCCTAGACCTCACTAGAGTGAGAGATACATCAGTACAAATTGAGTCTCTGGCCTCCTGTAGCTCTGCAAATCATCAGAAAGGACATTAATGTCATTAGCAAAACCAACAAACGTGCCTATACTTATTACTTGTTTGTAATAAGATTTGGCTAGTGTATAATTAGCAGGCTGCAGAAGTCTTTTACGATCTCTGAGAACAGTCTCTGCCATGCTGAGGTTCACCAGAAAATTCCCATTCTTTCCATGCAGTTACACCTTCCCTCTCAGTTTCTACCCCATCAAATGGAGTGACATAAGTATATGCAACGTTATATAAATCCACATGAAATATATACACACCTACATACATTAGTTTGTTTTGATTATTTATTCTACAAGGATAATCTTTGATCAGGACTGCCTGTTTTCCAAGAGGCAATAACACCCTTCTACCAAGAAGAACAGTGAGTTATCTTGTGTACCTGTGGTATGTAGACACAGGATTACCCATTAGCTGGCTTGAGCACATCTCATTATAAGTGAGTTATTGAGCAGGTTCTCTATCCTTCTACTGGGATACTTTTTCTCAAGGCTTAAGCATGGCTGTAGTGAGTTATTTAAATGTGTCTAGCTGAGGACTTGCACAGCCAAATGAGGCTGGAAGGGGACAAGTCACTCAGTAGCTGCCGAACTGGGGTCCTGATTTGGATCCCAGTGTCAACTGGGTGACAGCAAATGGCACTGAACAAGAGTGCAATTTATGCCACCACTTAGTAGAAAGCTGGGGGAACGTCGGTCTTTGTTCAGGCCTGTATGATGCCAGATGGGAAAATGGCACACAAATGTTCAGTTGACACTAAAGCAGATCAGAACACCGGTGTTGGAGTTGGCCCTCTGTCAAGCCAAACTGCAGCTACAGATCCAGCATCCTGCCTGGATTTTAGATAGGAAACCAGCTCCAGACCTTGCAGCTCTGCTCCGTTTTTCTACAACTGGGGGGCTTTTCAAAGCTGTTGAACATATACATGAGAAACGGCTGTTTCACTTCCTTTTCCAACACCAGAAGTGTAAAGAGGCCAGCACACGGCCAAAAAATGGGGCCCTGAGTCAACTGGGAGTTTCTGAGCATCTGACTGATAGATACTCTTACTAGGATAGAGCACTCCAGCTGCTGGTTCCAAAGTCTGCTGCTGCTGTTGAACACTCCAAAGGAACCAGCACTCAGGTTCCTTTGGAGTGTTCTCTGTGCTATGCTCTGAAGCTCAGCTCAGTGATCTGAGTGCTTTGGGACATTGTCCCTCCCTGGCATGGAGGGACATGTTTTGTGATACGTCCTCTGTCACTTTGCACGTGTGCTGTGCCAGCCACACTTTGGGAAAGCTGTTTCTGTTTGGCAAAATGTGTAACTCAGACGCTGCCTCTCTGCCTTGCAAGTGTGGTTCATCCCCTTCTAATGGATGAACAGTACGGTCCCTTCTCTTGTGATACTGTTATCAATGATTCAAAATGAGATAGCAAAAATATTTTCCATGCTGTGTAACTACCTTCCTAGCAGAGATCCAGCTGTAGATATGATACTCACACTCTGGTGCTTTCAAGGGTTATCAGTGTAATTTCAGACACTAATGGAAAGATAGCACTGAGTGTTAAAAAGCCCTAAAAAACAGCTGTAATAAAATGAGATTGTAGTTCTGTTGCTGCTACAATCTAGGAGTATGATCGTAGGCAAGTCTTCACGAGAAAACATCAAATTTGCATCCCCACATAGGACAATCCAAGTTTTCAGGTCTCATGACAAATGATCTTTCAAATCCCATTGCAGTAAGTGTGGCCATAATTCACAACCTGTCTTCCACCTGGGACACATTTTCACAACCCTTGATTGAAGTGTCCCAAGCCATTGACTTCTCCATTTTGATCCAACATTTTGTGCTTCTGTTTTGAAGTCTGTTAGGAGGCAGGCAACACCAGCCAGCTTTACTTACAGAGTCCTTCTGGTTTGTGGGGAACTTTCGTTTCTCTCAAACAAAGTCAAATTGATTATTCCAGACTAATGAACTGCTATGAATACTCTGCTTTATCAGAGGAAATAGTTGGAGGCTGAAGTCTTGGTCCCTAACAAGTCTTTGCGAAGATACTAACATGTCTTGCCAAGACCTAGTAATTCCCTCGCAGCCAATGCAACATTCCTTAGAGGCCATAAGGCAAGACTCGAAAAGAGGATCATGTGGCTGGGTCCAATATAAATTAGCTACTCCAGAGAAACACCCCAAGCATGTGACTTCTTTACAGACACAGATCTAAGGTGACAAATCCCAACAGATTTTGGTGAACCCATTCAAGACATGTATTCTCAAGAAGTTTCATGCAAGAAAGAGAAGAATAAGCTTTCAAAAAAGGAAATTAAAAGCTGTCCATGCCATGTTGTAGTCATAGGAAAAGAAGTAACCTTAGGGGCTGGGGTTAACAAAAGGAATTGAAGAAGGGTATGTTGCAGAGCTATGCCTATATTTTGTTTGCTTGCTCTCCTGTGACAAAAGTGTCAGGAGAAGAAAAACAGATAAATGCTGCACATATTCCCTGTGACTGATTATGCAAAATACTGTCCTTCTGGGAGCTTCCTACAGTAGGTTAAACCTGGCTTTCACAAGATGAACAGCAGGTTTTCAATTATGCCATTTGAGATCTATGGAGTGGGGATTATGAGAAGATAGTGTAAGTCAGATGGGCCTTTGTAGACATGCTTTTTATTCAGCAACAGGCCGAGCCCTCACACTTGTACCCTTGCAAGTACTTGAGGTATGTACAGCAAAGGGCAACACAAAGATCCCCAAACAGGCTGCAGGAACAGAGGAGCATAGTTTGGGATGAGGGAGGATCAGAGCCTTGGATCCCAGGGTGTTACCATCACTGTGCCTCTGCTCAAATGCCATGCAGTTAATTAGTTGTGGGAGTAGCCTTAGTGCCTGCTAGTTGGGTTACCTCTGTGCCACATGATATTGTTGGGTTATTTCTCCAGCCTGAAGGGCAGTGGGAATTTTACCAGCAGCTTCAGTGAAAACAGGCCAGCAGGCAGTGCTTTGCATCTCCTACGCTAAGAATCTTTACTTGGTTCACCACTCATTGTTCTGACAGTTGTCTCATTTATTCACTTTTTACATCAAAATCCATTCCTCTAAAGCTTATGCTCAGCCTTAAGCTTCAGCATTTGCTAATAGTATTAATCATTCTGGAAATAGCTCTGTCTGCTCTATCAGTAGCTATCTTGATGACGCACTGTCCCAGCTCCATGTTGCTTCCCTGCTCTCTGGGGGTGGCTCTCGAGCAAGTAAATAGGTGCACAGAAGGGGAGAGGGGTAGGAGGCAGAAGGAAGCAGACAGAGACGCCTTTGGGCTGTGTATCCATATTTAAAGGCTGTGCCAAGGTGCATTTAGCTGCAGCGTGATTCAGCTATGGTTCTTTCTGGGGGGAGTCTGACCTTCCCCTGTGCATCCCATCTGTCCTGGAGGAGGCATCACACAACATGTTCGGGGTGGTAAACATGGTCCAGAAACCTTCCAAGAAGGATCCTACTGTCACAGGCATCAGGGGCAGATGGGAACTGCAGATAGGAGAGCCAGGTCTTGGAAATGCTCTGGGATCCTGCAGTTCAAATAATGTTGATGTTGCTGTGTGACCTGCCCACATGGTTTTGCCTTTTTACTAGCCTGACTTCTGTGTATGCATCTCTTCAAAAAAAGGAAGGATATTCTGGAGGGCTTTGGAACCTTCTCCTGGATATATTAAGAAATAACACCATGTGTGGAATTACCAGAAGAAATTCAATGAAGACTAAAGATAGTTACTTTTTGCTTTTTTATTAAAAAAATTGCTAATGCCCACTTCCAGAATCCTCACGTTTCTTTATCTAATGGACATTCTCCAAATCAAATCATCCTCTGGGACAATGTTGTGTTACCTTCACAGTTGCCTGAACCAGTTTTTTCCCTGCATTCTGATCATGTAATATCTCACAACTAGCTATAGCCATTGTGGAAAAATGCCAGTAACAGTCTTAGGGGTGCAAGTAACACATTGCTGCCTCCTTTGAATATAATTCAGCTGCTGAAAAACAAATGATGGTCACAAGCATATGACCAGTCACCTGCCTGCTTCCTGGCCCATGGCTTAAAAACTTCAAAATAGTACAAAAATATTTCTCAATTAATTAAAACCCTTACTTTTATGAAGATCAATAGAGATGGCTCTGCCCATGATTGCGCACGCACAAAAAATTCCAGCACAGTTGGCAAATCACTTCCATGTCTTAGTTTCCCATTTTTAAATACTACAAAGTACTCACAGACCTGACTTTTCCATGATCCACAGCAGGTGCCTGAAGACCAAATTCCCACGTGGGATATTTGGTCAGGCATAGTACTACTGTACCGCAAATTGCGCATGATGAAATACTCATTGAATAGGAAAACATGAGGTCATTTTTAGCTATTGATAATCTGCAAAAATGTAAAATACTGCTATGGCAATTCTTTAAGAAACATTATGCTTTTAATAAAAAATCAATAGAGAAGTCAACAAGTTCATCTGAGATCACCATGCATCTATTTAGGCACTTCTGTAGCACTTGCATTTTAGAATCCTAGTATCCCATAGCACATTACAAAATATTATATGGGTAGTTGAAATTAACTTAATTACCTGACTTCTTTGGCATTGATCATCTATTTTGACTCTGTCGTCCTTGGGGTAATACTCTTACTTCAATTTACTGTCAGCATTAACAGTGAATCATAGACAGGAGAGAATAATCAACTTGCAGTCTCATCTCTTTTCTAGCTGATGTTCTGCCATGAACCATGTTTAAAAAGGCTGGAAATGAACATAAAATTGAAAGTTAGCTGAGCCACTTCACGGTTTTTATTACAGTAGCAACAATATCCATGCCACTGAAAAAATTTACTGAGGAAATGATTTTTGCTGTCAACACCATTGGGTAAAAGCCAAAGTTCCCATTCAAGTTACAGCAGTACTGCCCAAGTTAAACTAATTGAAAAAATGAGGATTTGGAGATTCTTTTTTACTCCCTTCAAAACTGTAGCACATTTCTTGCAGGCTCAGGCATCCTGTTCAGCCATACTGCTTTTTAACCAAACACTTTCCTTTACCTTTTACTTCACATCAGCCCACCACTCCTCCTCTGGATCCTCCTCCATCTCTGTGCTCCCCTTTCCCTTCTGCTGCTGTGCTCTTTAAGTTAACATCACTTTCAAAAGTTCGCTTTTAATCAGCCCGAGCCTGCTGGCACAAGCTGTCAGCAGTATTCATTTCTCTAGGCTCTAGCCTTGTGTTGCATCGCCTTGGCAACAAGATTTAGCAGCAAGGCAACAGCCTTGAACTTGTCAGAGTCTGTTGCAACGCGCCGAGCATGTATTACTCTCCGGCACCTCAGGTTGCTATAACAACTACTAACAATAAAACTCATCTCCTGGCTTTAAATATAGGACCTTCTACAGTCTGTTTCCTGGCAGGACTGCAGCAATATTATGTGATTCCTGGCTGTGCTTGTTTTGCCGCCTTCTTCCTTTTTGCACATGATAGCAGCCTCCAGGAAGAAGGCGCTGAGGCACGGGAAGGAGCTCAGCAATGGGCAGTGCAGCCCACGACAGTGAGCTTGGGCACTGCTGATGCCAGGAGTGGGGCTGGGTGGACAAAATGCCGAGTAATCCCAGGGACAATGCAGTGCACAGAAGCCCTTGTGCAGCAAACTCCAAGTGCTCCAGGCTGTGGCTGGTGATGCTCAGCACCTGCCCACACCAGGTCTTTGACTGGCATTTGATTTCTTCCCTTCCTCCATCAAAATACACCCTGTGTGGCTGGTAACGGCATCCTGGGGAGGAGACTGCAGGAGAGAGGCACTTTTGGTCTCTATCCGGACAAGGTGTTTTCTCCCATCCTTGCAAATGCTTAGCTGGCAGTGACAGTGAGAATAAAGGAGCAGTGCTAGTGTGGAGAGACAGGCAAGGGACTGATGACTGTCATGGGATCATATATCTCAAGTTGGAAGGGACCCACAATGAGTCCAATTCCCTACTCCTCACAGGACTATCTACAACTGAATCATATGACTGAGAGCATCCTCTAGATACTTCTTGAACTGTCGCAAGCTTAGTGCCATGACCACTTTCCTGGGGAGACTGTTCTGGAGATCAGCCATCCTCTTGATGAAGAGCCCTTTCCTAATGTCCAGCCTGAACTTCCCCTGATAGAAGTTCATTCCATATTCTTGTGTTCTACTGCTGGTCGTCAGAGAGTGATCAGCACCTGCCCTTCTCCTGCCTGCTGTGAAGAAGCTGCACACTCTAGGTTGTCATGGCAAAAAAGTCCCAAGTTAGGTCTGAATCAGCAGTGTTAGTTATTTAAAAAAACCCTCTTAGCAGAGAGGAGACTTCTAGTGCCAGAGGAATCCTTTATGAAGAACATTTTCAGTTAATGAAATGCACTGTGAGGATGCAAATTGAGCCAGTGCAGATTCCGGAACCATGGAAATTTCTCAGCAGCTCACCCAGTGCCCTGTCACACCTCCTTCCTGTGGCTTCATTCATGAGGACAGTGCAAAGCACTCATCCTTTTCCTGTATGTCACATCCATGAGTGCCTCATGCAGACTTAACATCATTCTCACTTTTCCATAGCGTGGGTCATATTTCTTCAAAGGGACAGAATTCATAACCCAAGACTCAAACAATGGCAAAGCTTGTATAAGAATAACTCAGGATACAGATCATTTCAAGCGTGGTCAGGGATGCAAACAGGAACAGAAAAAAAGCAGCAGATCTTTCCTCCATTGAGTGAAGCCCAGCTCCTGCAGCCAGGAAGCACTGTCTGTGATACAGTGATTGGTGGGATGTGGGAGGAGGCCGTGTTCTGTCCGAGCAAAGGTCTGTTTGTTTAAACAGATTTAAAATGTAGAAATGGTGCTTTTCATTTTCTGCAGTTCTTGCCAGCCAAAGGACAGTGGTTGCAGGTGGCAGGAGAGGCTGGAGGGGCAGTGACACTGCTTCCCACTGACTGCCACGCTGTGGGGTCAGAGGCTGCAGTCCCTCAGGGACCCCAAGCACAGATCACCTCCTGGACCCACAGGTCTTTTAGAAATGACCGCAAACAAGACTCACAGGCACAACGCTGCCCACGATAAAAGAATCAGTGCAGGGCAGAAAAGTTGCAGGCAAGGAGCATCCCTGGATATGCATGATCCTTCTACAGGGATCCTTTTCATTACTTCACTTGCTTTTTTGGGCTCATGCTTTCTCCTGTACAGAGTTTTGAGTAAATATTCCCTGTACTGAGTTGCTAAGAGTCAAGCAGCCAGCCTGACGGAGACACTGCAGCCCTCAAACTTCTCTGGAGCTCCTCACATTTCATGTTCCTTCGGGGAGGTGCGCGGGAAATCAGCCCAGTTTTTCTCATTTCTAATCTACGGTTTTGGCATAACAGATAAAAACAACTAATCAGACCTAATGAGTGTATGTTTTAAGGAAAACAGCTCAGTTCTGCAGTTAGATCTCAGGACAGCAGTGTCCAAAGACCTGAAATATCATAGATGGGGTCTCAAATGGTCCCAAACCTCTCTTAGATATGGACTATGGACCACTGTCCCTTGGGCATGTGAGTTAAAAATGTGGCCAGGCATCAAATTAAAGCACCCAAACTCTTGGAGTTTGGTGTAATGTTCAGGACATTTGCCAGCACCCAGGTTTGTGCCCAAGTGCTGATTGCAGTCTGGGAACACTACACAGCAGCTGTGGGTTTGCTCCTATAAGATCAGCTGCAGAACCTGGGCTACATATTAAAGGTTTAAAGTTTCTATATTGGACACATGTAGAATGTTTAATTCCAACTTTTCTACTTTGTCCCCTTATCTGAGGCAGACAGTAACCCAATACTTTGTGTCTGGACTCCTGCACCCGCTGGAATAAACATCTGTTTCTTGTACTGTGATTCATTTAATATATTAAACAGTTTCAGACACAAAATTATTTCAACACTTTCAGGCTCAAGAGATTCTTCAGCAGGTGAGTGGGCCTCACTCCCGAAGGCAGTGACTTCGGATGGGAGCTGGGGCTTGTAAAATGTGGCTTTTATATATATATATATTTATGTATATACATGAAAATAAATGTTTTCTACACTGCAAATGTTAATTAGAAATAAAGTTCATGTCTAGTTCCTCTCTAGTAATGCCAGAGACTTGGGTTAGCACAGGGAGGAGAAGTGCCACTAACCTAAACCCAGGCAGGAACTCACAGGAGGGTTTCCACTTGCCCCCAAAGCAGACAGCAAGGGCAGTACGACCTAGCAGACACCTGGCTCCATTAGTTTTATTGCCAGATAAGGAAACCTTGTGTAATAAAAATACTACTTCCCAAGTAATCAGGCCAGAATACAGGCAGCTCATTGCATCCTGTTAACATTTGTGCTAGTGAAGACTTTGAGGAAAAATGGCATAATAGGAACAGAATAAAAGTGTTTATTGTGCAATAAACATGATTTTAATATTTAAATATGGAATACATATATATCTAAAAATGTATGCAATTCATTAGTATATATTTCCTTATTAGCATGGAGTTTCATGCAAGCTGAACAAATGATCTCCTGAAGCACTTAACACCAGTGCTGCACCAGTGACCACCGTGGTCTCTTTTGCATACATTAGACCCAGCTTTTTCCATCTCTTTTCATGCTAGAACAAACCAGGGAAAAGTAACGAGACTTGGAAATGGCCACAAGGCTCACATTTCACTTGCAAACAAGCAAGTGCAGGTGAGTGGGGATGTGTGCTCATTGTTTGGTGTTGTAACAGAGCCAGGCAGAGAATGCAGCAAACATATCATTTTTATCCTTGTCGTTAAAGGTTTACAAGCAAAGTCCGAACATCTGGTATTTAACTGAAAGGAGAAGAAATGGAAGTACTCAGCTATCTACCTGGCCTGCTGCTGCCTCCCTTTCCTTTCCAAACGCAGCTGCTGGGAACCACCCAACCATGATCAACTTTCCAGCACTGGCCGGATAAATTGTCCTCCCCGAAAAATGAAGATAAGATCTATAGTTAGATTTGTTTCTTCTCTCCCTGCTATCTTTTCCCCCAAATACACCATTTGTTGTTGCAGTTTCCAGTTTCACTGTTTCCAAACATACAAAAATTTTTAAAAAATATGATCCAAGAGGACTTGTGCCACATGTTTGAAACCTTCATGTAGCGCATAGTTGAGAGCTGAAAGTGCAAACAATTTTCTGTTGTTCTCAAGCCCTTCCTTGTCTCGGCACATTACAGCACTGCTGATATATCCTACCAAAATATCAGCGTTAATAGTTGTTAGGTAATTTTCTAGGGTGAAAATCATAAGAAAACTGGACTTACAATACTTGCTGTCCCCCGCATGGACACAGGTGTACCTCCGGACTGGGAGGATGTGACCCTGCCCAGCCACAGCAGAGACATGAATGCAGCCAAACCCACTGCGGGTCTTTGTGAGTAAAACAACTTGCACGTGACGGTTTGCAGGACAACCCCTGGAAACACAAACACAAGTGGGTGGGTTATTGTCCGGGCAATCCCAGCGCTGTCACACAGACAGGAGGGGCTGTTCAGCCATGTGTGCAATCTTTTAAAAGTGTGTTTTTGATCCATGCTGGCAGGGAAGAAGTGATCCCCCTCTTCACCGCCAACCCCATCTTGTGTCTCCCAGTATGTTTCCCAGCTTGGAAGCAGTGCTGAGGCTGCAGCACTGTGGGACCATGGCAGTGGGAGAGTCCAGTACTGCTGGTGGCACTGGCCTCTGTGTCAGGGAAGTGACACACTATTGTTACTGCCCACAACATCCTGCACCCCTTTGAGAGCCAAAAAAAGCATACTGATTGCAGACTGGTCACTTCTGACACTATGGTGTCACCAAGGTGCCAAAGAACTTCTGCTGCTTTCATTCTCATGAGGTTGTGGGCTTGCTTGAGGTGTGCAGGGATCATTTTGGGAGATTAGGTTGCAAAGCAGGAGTCTAAATTTCACAGGTGCCCAATAGGAGAAAGTGAAGGAAATGAAAGTTACAACCACAATAAAAGTATCATGGGGTTGATAAGACAAAGCAAGTTGTTTTATGGCTTACTTCCTGGCCTTGATCACTTGATACAGATCACGATTACAACAGAGGTATTGGCTCTGTCATTTGGCGAGATTGGTCTCAGGGAATTTTGGTTGCTACTCCTCAGGTCTTTCTCCTTCACCCCTTTCTTTTGTGATCTGATGCAAATACAGCATTATAAAAACATAAAAGATAGCCCAATTAGGACAGTAACTCAAAGCAAGGTAGATTGAAGTGTGTCCACAAAAGATCTTTGCATCAGAACTTGCACCATTTTAGTGGAGATCAAACAACCACTTAAAAGGAGTTTCATCTCTTTAAACATTTCAGAATATATTTCATAGACAGCACTGCCTGCTAAATTAATTATTAAAGATTTTACATTATCTATATTGGCGAGTTCATTAGGGCCACTTCAAAGCTTCCCAGAGACCCAAAATACCCAGGAAACATCCATCGAACATTTTGGCTTAACCGGAAAGCGCATTGAGCTTTCTCTTTATTTAACTTAAAAGTCATATATTATTCAAATAAAATAAACAGTGCTGCCTCCCACACCCACCTCGGCAAAACCTTTAGCAGCAGTCCACTGGCTCATTCAGTCTCAGCATTCACCAGCCATGGAGCCATGTCTCAGGATCCAGCCTCCCAGGCAACCCAGATCCACTCAGCGCTCATCCATGAGCTTAAAACTGCTCCTGCTGGCTCAGGCCACTGGTGGTACTGGGATGCTCATAGTGTTTAGACCCAGGTCTCTGCAGACAGGCAGGACAGCAGCCCACATGGCACAGTCACACCTCCACCTGTAAAATCTCTGTTTACAGCAGAGGACTTGTGATGAGCATAGTCAGGAGATGTCTTCAAAATGCTTTGTGGTCTGACTACATCTTTTCTTACAAGATCATTACCCTTCTGGAATGAGGTTCCTATGTAGAATACCTGCCAGTTTGTCATTATTAACTCTATCAGGAGGGAAAGCAAATTAGTCCAAATTTTTGTGCTCAATGAGTCAGAACCAGTTAGAAGTCACCTCTGGGTACAGAAGCCTTCACAAGGTGGCTCTGCAATATCAGGCGCTCAGTAGCAACTAAGAAGCTCTTGGAGACATCAATATTTTCTTTTCTGTTTTCTGCTTCCTTTAGCACATTTTTAGGAGACAGGAATGCAGACTTTTTTTACTGTCATTAAATAAAGATCTTGATCAGGAAGACAGAATGGGGACACATTTTGGTCACCAAACAATGCAGTAAGATGTAATTTTAAATTACAGTGAGACATCAATATAACACTGATAGTCTGTCTACAGTGGCACTTGTTATTTCTGCCCTGAGCTGGGTCCAAAGTAGAGAAAGTTAATAAAATTCAATCCTCCTGGTTTGCTCTTCTGTCATGCTGGGGTTGTAGGGTAGCATGGCAGGGAAGAGCTGCTCTCACGCTGTGGTTTTCCTTGGGCTGGCGGCGAACAGGCATGACGGTATTTCCAGACCCAAAGGAATTGAGGCAAGGTCTGAGAAGATGCTGAGCTTTCTCCTGCCCTGTCCTCCCCTGGTACACTGGGCTCTGCCAGCAGCTTATTTCCTGCAGTGTGCATTCCCCAGGTCACACTCCCCCATAGGAGAATTATTTTCTTTCCTCCCTATATTTGATTGCCACTGCTCCCACGGTCTGTTTGTTAGCCCAAACTGATACAATAATGATTCACTGGCAAAAATTAATCAAACAAACAATTTCACTGGCACAGGCATTAAGTCTACCTAGTGTGTAGCCGCTGTCCTAAGTTCAACCAAACTAAAAGTGCTGCAGAGTAGAAAGAAAAGAAGCGAGACATCCTTGGCTCTGTCCCTGGGAAGCAAGCTTGGAGTATGTGGACAATGCCAAGAGGAGATGACAGTCTCCTTTTCCCCTTGGTAGAACATGCACAAGCCAGGAATAACAGGAGACGAAAAGGCATTCCCATTTGGGGAGATGGAAAGGCATGTAACAAACATATGAAATGTTTTGGACTGATTCTTCCCTGGCCTGGTGCACAGCTCTGGCAGGTGCAGCTCTCCACAACCCTCTATTAAGAGCCACAGCCAAATGCAAAATCCCACGCCAAATTATAATTATTATTATTATTATTGTGAGTCAGAGGAGGCTGAAAGGACCATTTCACAACCCTGATTGGATTCAGCTGCAGAGTTCACCGTCGGCAAATAATCTCCGTGACTGTTGTGCCAATGTTGCAGTGCCTTTAAAATGTCCTGACACGTGCTTTAGTACGAGCATCACTCAACTCTGGCTGTCTTCCAAGAAATGAATCTTCTCAGCAACTATTCTGCTGGATGAGCATAATGTGGTCTGTAATACAAATGCAAAACACGGCTGTAGTTTACCCTGAGGGGGACACTGATGTGATGATCTAAATGGGCCTTTCCGGCCCACACTGCCAGTATTGTAGGAATCCCTTGTGGGCAAGGCTGGAAGATAGGGTGAGAATAATCGGGAAACAGTAATTATCTTCGAGGAAAGACATTTTCCTGCTACACTAGATGTGGTCACCAGCCTCTCCCTCCCCTCTCTCTTGTCCCTCCTCAGGAACTGTCTGCAATCTCAGCCCCATCCATTGGCCCTTCCCAATGATGGGATGCTAGTGGCTGGACAGACCTGTTACTGTCTTCTGTCAGATTATACATTTTTTTTTGTGCTGTGTTATACCCTACATTTATTCCAGATATCTGTGAGATAGAGATCTACAATGTGGAGAGTGCCACAGTTTCTGGCTGGGGCTGGCTGCAAGGGAGCTGCAATTCCTGAGCCTGGAGAACAGTCAGAGAAAAAACTGAAGCCAGACCTTTTCCAGATGTGCACAGCAAAAGGTCAAGGGGCAAGCTGCAATGAGGAAAATCTGCTTGGGTATCAGCAATAAACCTTTTTGCTCTGTGGTGCTCAGCACTAGTACCAGCTTCCCAGAGAGGCTGTGCTTATCCTTTCTTGGAGATACTCAAAACTCATCAGGACAGCACCTTTGAAGCTGGCCTTGCTTTCAGCTGTGAGTTGGACTGGAGAACTCCTGAATCATTCTACATTCATCTCATCCTGGTTTTGCTTCATGCTTCTCCCGGAAATGCATGAATAGTCAGGTAGACATGAGTGGTTTATACATAGCCTGGCTCATGTTTGCTCACTAGATGCAGCAGTACATGTTCAGCAGTTTGTGGGTAAAGCTCTGCAAGCTACAACAGTGGTGTGGACCGAGGGAAAGGAGGAGGAAGGGCAGAGTGGCTGCTGGTTGCACTTTTTCTCCTCTGGAAAAATGCATACAGACTGAAGCCCATGAACTGGTTTCATGAGCTGGCCACGTACCCACATGGTTATCCTCTGTCAGCAGGACACGGGGCATAGTGCCCAGCCTGTGCATCTTCAAGGGCCTGGTACCAGGCACTATGCAGACAGCTGAGCACTCCCTCTCCTTGTGAGGCTCCAGGATGAAAGAAAGGCCCTGAACAAAGATGGGTCCCACTGTGCACATTTTTCTCCTCTCTTCATTCTTTTCAGTCAGCTACACTGGGGTAGAGAGGGAACCCCGTGGGAGTGGGGTGACTGCAGCACTGTCACAGTGTTGGGGCCACAGGGACCCCAGCCCACCCACTGCTGCAAGCAAACCCCTGTTGCCTGGACACAGTTACACAGCAGGTTTTTTTCCTTTTGTTACAGCCTTTCTTGGTACTGATCTCTCATGTCTCCATTTCTGTAGCAACCTCGTGTTTCTGTCAGTAGAGTTTACTCATAGCCCACCTGCAAAAAATTCCCAAGGCAGGGCAGGGTGGTGGAAGGTATTTTTCACTGAATCATAAAAGGGTTTTTTGTTGGAAGGGACCCTAAAGATCAAAGTCTCAATCATGGGCAGGGAAACCTTTCACTAGGCCTTCTTGCTCTAAACCCCATTCAGATTGGCTTTCAACACCTCAAGGGATGGAGCATCCATAGCTTCTCCAGGCAACCTGTTCCACTGCCTCACCAGTCCCACAGCACCGAATTTCTTCCTGATTTCAACCCGTCCATCAGTTCGGTGCTGAGGAAGGACCTGTGAGCGCCCAGCCCCTCCTTCTCCCCGGGCCCGAGGCGGGCGGGGCCGGGCGCACTCACAGCGCGGCCTCGGCCTCACTCCAGGACGTATTTTTGGAAGTTTAAGAGCCGAGCGGATCGCGGAGGCGAGCGCAGCCCCAGGCGTGGGACGGTCGCTGCCTGCTGCAGCGCACTCGGGCTGCCCCTGCCCCGGACACTGCCGGAGGGAAGGTCGGTCCGGGCGGTCCCCGCAGGGCTCACCCGGGCTGACCCGGGGCTGTGGCGGTCCCGCTGAAGGGTCTCTGTCGCCGCCCCGGTGCCGTCAGCGCTGACGCGCTCGGGGCGGT